>KN846957.1:375741-949180 GCA_000835435.1 Phialophora macrospora | reverse complement strand
CCCCCAACAACAACAAAAGAATCTACAATCTTACATACTCCTTGGTCCTTGGTGTAGTTGGGAGGGACATCTTCATCCAGCCAAGAGAGTAGGAGATACTCCATACTGTACAGTTCTATACGTTGCACGACAAATGTCTGTTCTATCTTATCTGTAGTCTGAAGACATGTACAGGTGCATGCATGATTGAAGCGGTGCCCCCCATCAGACCTTTGAGAGAGGTTACCGGTAACAGAGGGATATGCGCCGGCCGTACGTATAAGTATCTATGCATTGATATGGCTGGTTTGCTATGCGAACCACGGGACTGGCGCTGGATAGTTGAGTACGAGTCGCAACAATTGATTCGAGCTCTGTCGCCGTGGCCTGCCCCTAAATAAAGGCGGTTCACCTATTGTTTACAGTACTATGTACATTATGAATCCCGCTGCTCACTGCCGGGATCGCTAGGATTTTATCCGGCAGGTACGTGTATCTGGTTGGCGTCATGGTGTTCGTTCCAACGCTTGAGTCGTTGAATCCTCATGTCTTCGGCCGTCACAGGGGCAGTCCTCGCCTTCTCCTGAACCAGGGTTTGGTTCTTCCCTTGCTTGCTTGGGGAATGCTGGTGCTCGAGCGTCTTCTCGCTCGCGGGCTTTGGGTTGTGGTGGACAATGCGTTGGTGTAGTTGATGGTCCCATTCCCAGTCTCCAGACTTGCCTCCACTTTTCGCCGTTACTCGAGTGCTTGTGAGAACCATGCATTTGTCCACGCCTTTTAGCATGTCGTACATGGTCAGTCCGGCCACAGAGGCGGCAGTGATGGCCTCCATTTCCACCCCCGTCTTGCCTTCGCATGCAACTGTGGCTGTGACCAGAACCCCGCCGTGGAGAGTATCCACATCAGCAGCGACGTGGGGTTTCTTTCCCTCTATTCTGAAGGCTTCTGAGAGAGGGTATGGCACATTGTCTCCCATGAAGGGTTCCAGGCGGACTGTGACGCCGGTGATGTCGAGCCCAGGGTGGGCTAGTGGGATAAGGTCCGAGGTCTTCTTCGCGGCTTGTATACCTGCGATGCGGGCCACAGCCAAAGCATCGCCTTTTTGAAGCCGCGAAGCAAATAATACGTTGTACGTGCCATCATGCGAGAAGAGCAGCAAGCTGGTGGCCGTCGCAGAGCGGGCCGTCGGTTTCTTCTGTGCAATGGAGACCATGTGTGCTTCACCGTCGGCAGTAAGATGAGTGAGTGTTGTGACCTCGTCTGCGGAGGTTGCGGTGCCGTTTGTCACAGCGAAGCCAGAGAGGCTAGCCGACCTCTGTCCCTCGTCTTCTGCGGCCACCGGTGCACTGTTCGAAGACTTTCCCGGAGACGTTGAGCTCCTTAAAGGAGGACAAGTCGATGCTGCATCATTACTGCCACCACCATAAGTGCTCGAGTGGCGTCGAGCTCTTGCCCTCGCGATCTTCCGCTTGCGGCGATCCGCGATGTTGCTCATCATGTATTCCCTGAAGGCTGTGCTCTTTATCACAATATCAGCCGCAAGCGATGCGCCCGACGAGCTTCGTTCTCGATCTTCCTCCGACGTACGCCCAGATGATGCCGGGATATCTTCTGGCAATATGGTTGGGACATGACGATGTGTAGGTTGCCCGTGAACATATCGAAACGCATCATACCTCAATCGTGACCGGGTCAACGAGCTGGCATTGCTGAACTTTCTGAAACCGGCGGGTAAAACCGGAAAGAGCGAGGAAAAACAGCGCGTTTGGGACCATGAAGGAGGAGAAACGGAGCGATGTAGCAAGTGGGTTGGTATGAGAGGCTGGCGGAAGGTAGAGATTGGGCTGACATGTCTTGGGAGTGCTGTATTGTATGAAGAGGGCGGAGGTCGCTGGGCGGCAGGAGCATCATCTACAAGAAACCAAAGTCAGCGGGATCACTGACCAAACGCGTACCTCGACCATAACAAGAAACGGATGTGAGGCAGATCTATTTTCACAATAGATCTATATTCATTGACATCGTATACATTGCCACATATGGCGCTTTCCGTCATGACTGCGTGAAACCCTGGGATAGTAGATTAGAATATCAAGGCTTACCCACCGATGAGGATCATTGGCCTGTTCTTCATGTTTTCCAAGTCTCCGATGCCAGCATGCTTCTCTTCTTTGCGCTTCACCGCCATGCCGATTACATTGAGCAATTTGGCTTCCTTTTCGGAAACTCCCAGTGCGCCAGTGCTTCCGCTCAGCTGCTGACGACGGTCCATTTCTAGCTGGCGGATTGCTTCCATGGCTTCTGCATCAATGGGTTTGCCATCGTTCGACTCGCGTAAAATGTCACGAAGGGAAACTTCGGAGTTTCCGAAAAGACACACCTTCAGATTACCATCTGAGGTGATTCGAAGCCGATTGCAGGTGCCACAGAAATTGTGCGTCATGCTCGTAATGAATCCGATCCGACCAGCGAAACCGGGGACCTGGTACGTCTTACTGGTGTCGTTCTTGTGGTCCCGGACCTTCTCGACCTGGGGGTATTTCTGCCGGATTAGAGCCAGCATCTCTCCAAAGCTCATCATTTTCTTCTCCGACCACTTGTTCCCGTCGAAGGGCATATATTCGATGAAGCGAACCTCAACTTCTTGGTTCCGGCCAAGTTCCACAAAGGGCAAAATTTCGCGCTCATTGAGACCGCGCATTACCACACAGTTGATTTTCAGCTTGACACCAGCGCCCAGCTTGTTCATTTCGAGGATCCGGTTAATAGATTTCATTACCGCCTCGTGACCATTTCTTCGCGTCATAATCGCGAACTGATGAGGGTCGAGTGTATCCAAGCTCAAATTGATACCCGTCAAACCGGACTCAACCATCGAGTCCAGCTTGCGATATAAAGATATGCCATTTGTTGTTATGCATAGTTCTCTCAGACCATTACTCCTCAATTTCCCAATTTGATGCATGAGATCGACAATGTCTTTTCGAACAGTGGGCTCTCCTCCTGTTAACCGGATTTTATCCACGCCCTGGCCAACAAACAACTCCGCAAGATATACGATTTCGGGCGTCGTCAGTAGATGAGCTGGCGGCGAGAGCTGAACGCCTTCTTCGGGCATACAATAGAGACATCGTAGATTACATCTCTCGGTGATGGATATTCGTAGGTAATTATGTTGTCGGGAGTAGTTGTCGGTCAGAAAGGAGGAGAATTGTCGCGGCTCCTTTTCGCCTCGAAGTTTGTCCAGGCGAGGCCGCTTCACCTCAGATACCTGATCACTTTCGGGTCGAGGGCGAGATTCAACTTTGTGCGCCTGCCATTGGGGCAACTCCGGCTCGGGAAGCCGCAATGGCGCATCGGCCGCTGTAGACAGCTGGCGCTGAGGATATCGAGGCGGTTTGGAGTGGCGGAATGACTGGGGCCTCGTTTGGCGCAGGAGAGCCGCAATCAATTGCCTGAAGCCGGCCTCAGCCATGATGAAATAGGACAAGAATCACTTGAGACTCCCGACATCTGGAATGTGGAGCTGGACTTTTATCATCCTTTGTTGAAGCGTCAGGGATAATAAATCAGGCCCATTAAGGAAGCAATGGTATGGGACCGTGACTAATGCTGAATCGTGCAAAGGGAGGAAACCAAAAACCGGCAACTGGCTGCGCCGGCAGTGACGGGTCTGGCGTGAAGATCCGTACGAGGAGAAAGAGTCAGCGTGTCACATGACCTCACAAGCCACATCTCGGCGCCACAGTTCGGTAATCGTGGCTTCTTCCAGATATCTCGTACCATTTACAAGAATTGCTAGCAGGTCCTGCCCGAACGTATGCCCAAGTATCTCGGACGGTGGTACCATCAGATCCCTCACTGGTCATCAACTGAACAGATAGGAAGGGATGGCGGCCGAAGTGGATATCGTAAATGTCCATGACCGGGTAAATATTTCCAGCAACTTATATTCTCAATCGCTACGGAGTACTCGGTACAGGCAGCAAGATACTGTACTTAAGCATATGTGTGTACGAGTTCTGTACTGGGTAACATAGACCTTCGCTTGTCCGGAAGGCCGGCGGATGTCGAGCCTGATGATTGAAGCGCTCCAACTCTGCCATCGCACACTTGCCGGTGTCACGTGAGGAGTGCTGGACGCCTCTCACTCAGCGCTGATACAGAGGGGTTTCATGTTGCGCGCAGCAAAGCCGTTACTCATACTTGGCGTTGGCTCGACCACGCCTCGACAGTACTGGGGTCAAAGAGCCAGCTCTTGTGCATGCCAATGATGAAGGGCCAGCAATGCCAATGCATTGGCAAGCACGGATTCAAGAATCGTAGCAGCCTAATGGCGGAGGCGACTTCTGATATAATTGGTGGAGATTACGGCAGTGATACGCTGATCACGGAGCGACAAAGCACCGGTGTCCCTCTTGACTTGCTCGTCTCGCCGAAGTGGGTACCGCTCGCGAAGCACAGCCTCTGTCGGCGCCGAGTATGTGGTTCGAGAGTGGCTCCTCACAATCAGCGCTGCCAACTTTCTCCTCCCTCGACCTCGATCTCTCTTTGTTCCCTCGTCTCACTTGTCCCATCAATCACTCCCTCGTTTCATCACCAAATCCCTCTCGCTACACCTCATATTCACCTCTAATCATCTCGACGACGTTTCCTACGAGCACAATCAAGGAGGAATTGTGTTGAAGACGAGCCGAACACATTGTGCCTATTTTTGGCACAATTGACCTGCGCAGGCATCTAGGCCACGCACTTCTCCAACCATGAGTTACAACTCGGCCCAGTCGAGCATGGTTGACCTTAACACAAACTTCAATACCGACTACGACTCTTTCCTTATCGATTCACCGGACATCAAGCCTGTTCCGATGCTGACGCCCCAATCGTCCGTCTCTGCCTCGACTTCGACTCCTACCTTCCCGGGACCGAGCTTTCAGTACGACCTGTACCATCAGCAGACAGGCATACCTCGAGGAGCCTTGGCGAGTACTTTCAGCATCAACAAGGCCAGCGGGCTGCAATACCACGAGAGCAATGGAGGGTTTATCATGCCTACCGAGACATTAAACATGCCCTTAAGCGACCTAGACGACCTCGACTTCTCCCGCAACCCGGGTGATATGGATTTTGATGACTCGCCCATTGGTCTCCCAACAATGTTCTTCCCAGAAAGCTCGTCTGGACCGGCTCAGTTTGTCAGCCCGAACACCTTGGTGACCCCGACCAATACCTCTTCTACGCCTATCAAACGAATCTATCCCGGCATGCATAGCCAACAGGCTGCTCAGGCAAAGGCCCAACAGGCCCAGAAGCAAGAACAGATGGCACGTCAACAGCAGCAACGGCCACAAGGACAGAAGCCCCTTCCCGGTCCATCTCCTACAAAAACGCAACCGGCCAAGGATCCTCTTGTCGAAGAGAGCATCTCCAAAGTTCTAAATCGCATGAGACAAGCCAGCGCGGCCTCGGTGTCTGAAGACGACGATGGCACTGTCACTGGAATGTCGAACATGCCTCGAATCAAGAAGGATGAGGATGAAATGGATGAGGACGAGCGTCTGCTGGCAAGCGAAGAGGGCAAGAAGCTCTCGAGCAAGGAACGTCGGCAGCTCCGAAACAAGGTCTCTGCTCGTGCTTTCCGTTCTCGAAGGAAGGGTAAGTTTTCCTGCCTGATGCATCACATGTTACGTACTAATTGACTTGACAGAATACATTGGTCAACTCGAAGGAGAGGTTGCCTCCAAAGTTCAAGAAGCCAACGATCTGCGTGTCCAGAATCAGCAACTTCGAGAAGAGAATAATCGTCTCACCGACCTTACTCGGATGCTACTCTCTTCTCAAGCCTTTTCCGGGTTCTTGCAAGAGCTTAGTCAATCTGGTTTGCCGCCACCAAATCTCCAAAAGAATATGCAGCAGCCGAAGCCTATTCAAACCCAGCCTCAACCCCAACCTCAGCCGATGAAAAAGGATGTCAGCTCTAGTGCGGCTTCCCAGCAACCTCAAATCGGCATGGCATTGATCCCCGAGACTCCCGTCGACTTCTCTGTTCTACAACCATCAAATGGGTGGATGAACGCACTCCCAACCAACGACTATCATGTCTACGCTGTCACTGAGCTACCCACGCCTCCTCTGCTCGATCTAGAAAGCCTCTCGGGGAAGTCCTCATCTAACAAGGAATCCTCGAAAGCATCGAAAGAGGTGCCGAGACTTCCGGAACTTCCACCCGCGATGGTGACTCCCACTCCCGTCGAGGCCACGAAAGTTGACGAATCCGTAACCCTCGACCCAGACGCCTTTGCACTATACTTCAACCCGTCTGACTCTGACATCCACTGCCCCTTGGAAGGGAAGGACTCTACCCACCCAGAAGAATATGCAAAGATCTCAGAGGACGAATGCATGGCCAACCTAAAGAAGCTGTGCGGCGATCTGGATGACAGCTGTGCTAAGCTCGCAAAGTTCACATCCCATATGGAATGAAGTTGGGCGCAGAAGTTTCTGTAAGGGCGGGCCCCGGGATTCGATGGCCATTGACGGATTGTTCGGCTCATTTCATTGATGCCAGTACATAGCTCTTGAATTATACCTTATTTATCAGTTCAAAGCATTAAAATTTTCCCCATAGTGGTGCGCATGCACAGGTCAGTCGCATACGGAGTAAAGCTCGTTAGTATTGTCCGCGTCCCAAATCCCTCAGAAAGTGCGGGTCCAGGTGACGCAAGGCAGCATCGCAGCCTTGTCTGCCTTTGTCCACATAACCACTTTTTTCTGCCCCATGATACAGGCTGTGACTGCGTTGAAGACAGATCCAGCTGGACACTCATTTGCCGTGACCCTTTTTTCAATTTAATACTCTCTGTATTCAAACCTATCCCCCCTTCACACAGTTGATTCCGGTGTAATATGCGGTGACGCACATTCCTTCTCACTCCATCCGCCGTGGCTATCTTGACTTGTGTCTTTCGGCAGACATCCACCCCCGGCCTCTTCCAAGCGAAATATCCAGTTCTCTTTGACTACCTCCCCTTCTCTCCCTGTACCGGACCCTGCTGGCCACTTCAACCCGTCCACGGCCCCGGTTCGCGCAGACTGCGCCTGTGGGCGCGCCAGCAGGTCGTCCTGCAAAAGAGAGACCCTCGCTCGTCACACTGGCCACTGTACTGGGATGAAGCAAAGATTGGCATACGAACAAAAGGTCCTCATCCCCTTGGAGCCCGCCTGAAGGAGGCGTCTACCACTTCTCGAAACTACTATCCCAGATTGCCGCAGAGATCCTACCATTCGAGGAGCGAACAAGATCAGGATATATCGGTGGACCTCTTCACACCGAACATCCACAAGTTCGATCGCATGGCACAACAGAAGGCGGGCGCTGGCTCCGTAGGCGTGCGCACCAACTTCCATTTCGAGTTCATTACTACCCCTACCTCAGATACCCCAGGCACAACCCTCCTTCTCCACTTCGCGACAAAAAGATATCTTCTTGGGGAGATCACCGAGGGGACTCAGAGGGCATGCATACAACGTGGTATCGGGCTGAAGAAGGTTCGGGGTCTCTTCCTCGCAGGCAAAACTCAATGGAACAATGGAGGGCTGATTGGCATGATCCTTACCATGGCTGATGTCCAGCAGTCCGAGTTGGATGAAGATGGTGTCAAGCGTCCGAGGCTGGACATACATGCAGGACCGATGCAACTGCACTCGTTGGCATGTGCGAGGAGATTCGTTTTCCGGACAGGGATGCCGCTGTCAGTGCATGAGGTTGATGCCCGCAAGACCAGCACCGACCCGCAGCCTATTCATGAAGATGAAAACATCCGTGTATGGGCACTCCTAACTCATGATCCCTCTACTGGAATCGATAATGTTGCATTCGAAGAAACGCAGTTGGAAACCGAGCAGCAAATTCGAAAGAAAGTTGTCAACAACATGTTCGATTCAGATTGGAGGCGTGATCAACTATTTCAGTCGAAGCTGAAGGACATCAAACTCCCTGCCGTTGTCTATGTGCGCGATCCAGAGTTAAAGACGCTAGTCTCTTATCCTGTCCTTGACCTCGATACCACATCGCTCCCACCAGACTCCGAAGTCCTCCATCGCCATCCCTGGCCTGCCTCCACTGTCGAAGAGCTGCCTCCAGCATTAGGTCTGCCTCGCGGTGCTGTAATGTCGTACATTGTCAAGGGCCACCCCCAACGCGGGAATTTCGATGTAAAAAAAGCCATAGCCTTAGGTATGAAGCCTGGCCCGAAGTTTGCGCAACTGGCCGCGGGTAGATCGGTGGAGAGCGATGATGGTACCGGCGCAATCATTACTCCGGAGATGGTCCTCAGCCCAACTCGACCTGGGAGAGGACTTGCGTTATTCGATGTGCCCTCTGTCGTCCATCTAGGTGACCTCGTTCGGCATCTGGACGGTCAGATGGGCCAGCTTTTAGATGGCATAGAAGCCGTGGTATGGATGACACGGGAAGATGTCATACAAACCGAGCAATTCCAAAAGGTGGTGCATCGACTGAGGCACATGAAACATATTATCTCGGATGCGTCGCTTTGCTACGACCATCTTACCCACGATTCGAGCGCCCTATCTTCGAGTCAGCTGGCTCAAATCGCCTCAAGTCTATTCTCGGTCCCTCGATTCGACAACTTACAAGCGTACCGTCCCGCGATGGATAAAAATGGGGCTGCGCTGCGCTCTCTGCTTGCTGATCCCCACGTCGTGGTTGCCAAAAGAGGCTTGAAAGTACGTGTCGAGCCGAATTTCGCTATCGACGACAAAGAGGTAGCTCCGAACCTCGACGATGGCTCTCTCGGGACTATTATGGAACCAGAAGTGCAAGAAATGCTACCCGACGATATATCATCTTACCGGACTGCAACTTCAGGCTTCGTTCCAGGTGCGGACCTGCATGAGCCAGAGATAATTACATTGGGCACTGGTTCTGCAGCTCCGTCAAAGTATCGCAATGTCTCAGCAGTACTTTTACGCATGCCGCAGGGTATGGGAAACTACCTGTTTGATTGCGGAGAAGGCACGCTTGGTCAGTTGAAGAGGCTGTACAATGCAAAACAACTGGACGATATTCTGTTTAACTTGCGAGCGATATGGATTTCTCATCTTCATGCTGACCATCATCTCGGCACTCTCTCTGTGCTGACAGCGGTGCATAAGACTGTTAGCAGACTGTCCGGATCAGAGAGACTGTCTCCATCGCCGCCTTACCTGCTCTCCGAAATAAACATGTTGGACTACATGGATGAGTACCAGTCTATTTTGGGGCTGCCAACCGAGGCACTGTGCACGCCGGTACCTTGCGACGCTTCTAAGGGATTGTCGTACCGTGGAGCACCCTTTGACATAGGAAAGAATGACTCTTATATCAGAGAATGGCGGACCGTGCAAGTCAATCACTGTCATGGAGCGCAGGCGGTCTCGGTCACCTTCAAGAATGGATTCAAATTCTCCTACAGTGGCGACTGTCGGCCGAGTGAGAATTTTTGCGACATCGGCGCCGACTCAGATGTTCTCGTACACGAAGCGACATTTGACGATGGCATGGAAGGCGATGCAATGGCCAAGAAACACAGTACAACCGGTGAGGCCGTTGGTGTTGCTCTAGGAATGCGTGCGAAGAATCTCATCCTCACGCATTTCAGCCAGCGGTACCAGAAGATACCCGTTTTCAGCAGCGTCAAGATGCCAGAGCGCCTCTCTGGGGAGGAGCTTTTGGATGACGTGGATGCTGAGATGACCAATGGCACCACCCACATCAACGGTGATGGCGCAGATGAGCCTCCGCAAAAATTTGCTTCTACATTATCCTCTTCCTCTTGGGTCGAAGCCGATGCTGCGCGGGAGCTTCCTATCGCTGTGGCATTTGACCTCATGCACATCAAGGTCTCGCAGATTAAACACATGAGAAGGCTCTTCCCTGCCATATCCAAGATGTTCGAGATCGAGGAGGGAAAACGAGAAGACGCGCGCCGTGACATGGCTGAACAGGTTAAGATTGAAGAAGAAAAGAAGCGTGCCGCAAGACAGGAGTCAATGTCGAAGAACAGGAAGAAGAAAGACGAAGTAAATAGAGCGAAGCAGATGGAGTCAAGTAACAAGACGAGTAAGAAGACCAAGAGTAAAGCTAAAGGACAAGGAGTTGACCAAGCGGAGCAGACTCAGACGATGCAGGCAGAAGCTCCAGCAGCGAAGGGTGAGCGTGCAATAGCCACCAGTTCCAAGGGACAGATGGTTCTTGATGCGACCGAGGCAAGGAAGGCAAGCAGCATCGGTGTCGATGCAGGTGAGAAGAATATCTCCAGTGTTAACAGGGCTGCTACAAGCGTCCAGATTGGCAGTGGCCCGCAGCCGAGCATGGAAGATGACCCAGCGCAGAGTGCACACCCATCAAGCTCGGCCACTACAGAACACGGACCTCACGATGTCACCGCAGTCGAAGGGCATGAAGTTCAGAGTCCGGCGAAGCGGCGCAAGACTGGATGAGAACCAGGCCAGCTGCGCCTCGCACTTCCTGGGCGCAGCCATCAATATCGTGTACATAACTTCAGCAGGAACAGCATCGGTGTAAGATCAGCAAGGCAGCGCCACTTTGACCCAGTTAGCTGAGAGGCCTTGTCGCCAATGTACCATAAAGATCTACTTTTCATTCGAAGCCCTGTACCTTCAGAGCGCGCCTCAAGATCCATCTAACACTTACGTCGTGTCATTCTCACTGCAGGAATTGCAGCAAACCCAATCATAAAGTCACCGGCCCTTCGACATGTGGTGCTGGTAGGTGTTACAATGGACTACTTCTGCAGCACCGTTGCATCCTATGGCAGCCTCTTGTCCTCATTACCTTTCAACCCCCCCTGGTACGCCTCCGAACGCTAAAGGTTTCCACTGACAGTCCAAAGTCGAGGACAGACCCGAGTACCCAGCTAGGTCTAGCATTCAGCCATGAAGAGAGGTGTCTTTCTTTATGTTACAGTCAAGTGGGCATGCGTGTTGACTATCCAACAGATGAGTGCTCATTCATGATCATTGAAAGGTAAGGAAGGTCAGAAGTTCTCCTTTGCGCTTCCTGAGGATACTTGCCTTCGGTACCAGCAGCGATGGCAGAAGGCGAAACGTATCCAAGGCAGTCCTCGTCTGTCACCTTTGAACTCAAAACCAAACAGTCGGATCCCCAACCCTCTTGTGAACAATTCCCGAAATTGAAGATCTCACAAGCGCTGCACTTGAACTTGGGATGGAAACGTGGGGCACCTCTTGGTTGTGAATTCGTAGCATGGCTGCCTCGTCTTCCCACAACACCTACGTCTTCACCTGTACAGGCAGCGTAAATAGCTCACAACGACACAACTTATTAACACCCAACTTCGGCAGACCATGTCTGATCAAGTCAGACCACAGAGTGTCCATATCCAACAAAGCCATACTCGATGTACCACGATCGCGCACAATACCCCAGTCCTTTTACTCCGGTGAGGTATCAAAGATTACATTTCCGGTAGCTGGGAGGAGCGTCGGGATCTAACACTGAGCAGGCTCTCTGGTAACCATGCCAGCGATAGCGGACAGGGAGATATATGCCCTCGTACACGAACTTATTGCTCTCCGCTCTCGTCAGGACCCTGATCCAAACCTCTACGACATCCTCTCCAAAGACATCGTCGACGAATTGGAAGCCATCATAGCGGTTGATAACATGGAACGCAGTGAACAGCAGGATAATGAAAGTGAGAAGCGACTCTTGGCGCGGATCAAAGCCTTCGAACGCGATCGAAGCATTCAAAGACTGAGGGAGGCAAAGGAGAATCTTGCGCTGGCTATGGAGCAGTATGTGGCAGCGGTTGAGGCACATGCTTGGGCAGAGAAGGCGCAAGGGCCGGTGTTGGAGGTAAAGATGCGGTCCGAGGAAGCTAAGAAGGCCCTGGAGGAAAAGGCTTCTGAGTTTGAAGAGGCGAAGAAGACGTTGAAGTGAGGGAGGTGTCTTCACACGGACAGCGCGCATCTTCGGTACGATTCGTTGTGTAACAGTCTTCGAGTTTACCTCAGGACAAAAATGCAGCTGGTGCAGTATTGACAAGCATCGCCTCTGAACAGATCGAAGTGCCTTAGTGAGGCAAAGGGAAGGGTGGTTTTGAAGGAGGAGAGGCCAGTCAGAGGCCAAACCTCCAAGGTTGCGGGATGAATAGGCAAAGGTGAAGACAGAGACTCGTCGGACTTGTTCACAGTTGGCCGAGTTCTTCACTTCACCTCACCATTGACACAATTTGCGTAGGTGAAACTTCGACAAAAAGAACATGCGCGACTGCCTCAACCATCTGTCTCTCAATTATCACGGAAGCCTCCTGTCCGGGGAACTCATTGAAAACCCAAGAAATTCGCATCCACTACAAACACCTTGAAATACTCACGACGAGCTTTGACAGCCATGGCTGATTCGCCAGCATCAGGGACTGCCCGTAAGTCGTTTCCCACAACCGACGTACCAGCCAGCGACAGCCCACCTGACCCGCGTCCAGACATTGCCAAAAATCACGACCAAACAACTCCAACGAATCGAGAAGCCGTCGTCGACAATGGCGATGTCAGCGGCCTCGTTTCCTCCAACACCACCTCAACCCAGGCGGCCGATCGCACTGAAGCCAGCTCCTCCTCTATCAAGCCATTTTGGCACAACCTCTCCCATGATGAAAAGTACTCCCATCTCTGGACGAACGAAGAGCTCCTCGAAGCAATCCGACAAGACCATTCCTGGTTGAACCTTGATCAGGACAAGGCGGGCTTGTGGAGGAACAGACTCCTGCAGAGCGCCACTCCGGCCCAGAGCTTCGCCACGTTTAAGAAAGGGGGGTATTTGCGGCCACTTGGACTTGGACTGCCTAAGGAGTGCGAAGTGATGGCGCAGCCTCGACCTATGCGCAATGAGAATTGGGAAGATTACGTCGTGGTGAAGAAAAAGATGAAGAAGACGCAGCCTCACATATCGTATGACTTGGATGAAGATGATTACGTCTGGGTCTAGAGACTGGAATCGATTGGAACAGAAGCCAGGGTGCACCTATTGAGAATGTGCCGAACGCACACTGCAGACATGGGCCGTGGAGTGTAGGCCTCGTTAATGTCCGGGACATCGCTTTGCACTTGCAAGTGGTCCCGCAAAGGCTGTACAAGGACGAGATGGTCTCATTTGACTGTCTAAAATGCTACCTCAGGCCAACACGAGGCTGCAGCCTCGTCAATTGCCGAGCTTGTCCTGAAGAAGATCTCTCGGCTCTGCAAGGCTTTCTCAGCTTCGCGGATGAACGAATCCTCTGACATTCCTACTTGGCACGGTTCCTTATATTTTCCCATCAGCGCGCATTCGTGAGGCACTGTACAGACAGCTAGGGCATCCTGTATCTAGAGCGGCCGTCCCATCCTACGCGTCCTACTTTAACTCATCTTTTCAACCTTCTAGGATACACTTTGAGAGGTCCATTTCCAGCTCCTCAGCTGCTGCTCTCTTGCGATGTGTACATCGACCACGCGCGGAAATAGGAGCAAAAAGTGAAACGATGACTCACCCATTCCAATCATGCTATACCTCGGACTCTCACTTCGAGAGCTGATCCCTCTCGTGGAAGAAGTTAAGACTCAAACGCCAGTTTCGGAATCTAACTTCGAGAGCTAACCCCTCTCGTGGAAAAGGTGAGACTCACGCCCACATCTGGGGAACGATCGTGAGGCGCCAAGCTTTCACCAAGGCGGGCTCTATGAAGTGACTGCTCAGCTGGTCCTGCTGTTGTCGGCGCTCCCTCTGTCGACAATATCGGTGATATGCTCCGAAAGTTGCGGCTGACGAGGCTGACGCTGCCCGTGCCCAACACCGCTTGGCAAGCATTGGCGTGTCGAACAATACGAAGCCTTGATGTCGACACAACGCTGAACAACATCTCCGGACCCTTGGCAGTACCGGGCAGAGGAATTCTCTGAAGCGCGTGACTTTGCACGGGGTACTGGAGGTGTCGAGCGCAACTCGACTTGCTTTCTCCACTGTGGTGTGATTGGCGGCGCGGCGACCACAATGTCTTAATGGAGAGCAACCATCGTGTTCACCAGAGATATAACAGGTCTTTATTCGCCCCGGGATGCGTCTGCTCGTGTTCCTCCAACTAGGTTTTTAGCAAGCTGAATTTTCGCTGTTCCAGGGTTCGTTCGTTCGTTCGTTCGCCCGTCCGCCAGTTCTATCATGTCAGCTTGCGACCTGGGAGAACTCTCAATGGTGAAAACAGGTAAGAAATCGGGCTATAAGAAGCGCTGATCCGTCGCCACAAGAAGACATGGAAGCTGCTCATACCGGACGCACACTCAGCCAGCGAAGCAACATTTGCATCCCACACTCACTCTTTCGACGTAAGCAGTATCAAGCACTTCCAACCATGAAGCTATCCAGCACACTCCTCCTCGCTGCCGCGAGTCTTCTAACGACGACCCAAGGCGCACCCAGCCCGAACCCGGATTCCGCGCTTTCCGTCCCGGTCGCCCGCTCCCTCCCAGCAGCAGAACCACATGCCCTTCCCGCGCGCCAGTCGTACGACACCTACGGCCTCTGGGCCTACGAAGGCGACTACTACCTCAATGAAGTGTACGACTGGCTGTACAAGCTGGTCAAGCGCGACGAGAATGCCGGTGCTAACGAAAAGTCCAAGCGCGAGGTCTTCGCGCGGGACGAGGATCTCGCCCGCAAGCTCGCCGCGCGCCAGACCTACGACTACGCCATCACCGTGGATTCGTACGACGCCATCTACGAGTTCCAGCTCTGGCTGGAGGACTTCCTGTACCTGGTGCAGCAGTATGGGACCCCCATCAAGGTCACGGATCCGAAGTTGCCGCAGCCGCAGCCGCTGTAGGAAGGCCCGGGGGAGGGGGGGATCAATTCCTACCTGTAGGGTTGATGAGCCAGGCTGCACGGCCGTCCGTGGTGGGGGTCGGGCAAGCCTGACGAGGGGAGAAAGGACAACATGACAACATGCTTAGTTTGTCGGAGTGCAGTTCAGGTCTGTTTCGAGTGTGGTGGCGGTGGCGGTGAAGGAGGGCAGTAATCAAGTCGGACTGAGATCGCTCGAGACATAACTGTACAGCTCACCAGTCAGTAAAGAGCCGGGTCCACCTGTCGAAGCGGGACACAAGTCATGCACGGGGTCATAAGTCAGAGTTCATACTTCATAGTTCTAGTCCATAGTTCATAGTCTGATAAAAGCACTTCAACTCACAGACCTGCTCGTTCAATGAAACTCGTGGGAAAGCCGATGCTGCCGCCTACCAGAATAGACTGGGTCCCGATCATGCTTCTCCTGCCGCGAGGATATCCTGGCTCAGAGTCATTTTCCGGTCCTGATCTCTCGCCGCTTTGGACCATGCAACCGCGCAACTGGCAGTCGGGTTCCCCATTCCCTCCACCCATGGACGCTAGGTCTTTGCGACGTCTTCTCCCCTTTGAACACCTCTCTTCCCTTCTTGCTCTCCTCTTCTACCCCGTCGATCCACAGTATTTGTAAGGTATATTTAACAGTAGGAGCGCCCGTAGTGAACAAATAGTAGCGAAAGCCCGCGGTGAGTTGTCCGAACCAGCTGGATAGGAGAGGGAGGAGTCAAATCTCAGTCCTGAGCCGACCTACTTGACGAGTGATAGCATTCGCGCAAATGAAAGACATGATATACGTATGACACTTAGGAAAAGAAGCAGACCTCTAACCTCATTACCTTTCAACTTCCCTTTCCTTCCGACTTTGGCTGAATTAATGGATGCAACCGAAACGGATCACACAAAATCTATCACTTTGGTCAAAACGATGAACTGTAAACCTGTGGTCTCCACCCGATGTACTGGGTGCGTCCGTACTCTGGATAGTAGTGGAACGAAGGTCCAGCCTCATTCCCTATTCATATACTTTTAACGAATTAACTCTCTCTGCTCTCACGGTGCTCGTGTCTGCTGCTGCTGCTGCTGCCGGTGCCGGTGCGTGTCTACTCCTTACCTTTGCCCCTGGCCTTACCATAATACCAGCCTAAATCCTCGCGGCCCTGTATGTGACCCCCGTACGCTGAACTCCAGGTCGTCTGCCGACTCTCATCACTGTCACTATCATCGTCCTTCGCCCTCTCTCCTGCATTGTGGTAGGGACGACTCTGCGCGCCCGACCGTCTCCGCTGTGTGCAGACCGAGGTCGACGAATCGCTGGGGAGAGTCGAAGCCGAGACTAGCGACGGAGTCATGGTCCTTGCGGTATTGCTTCTGCTACTTGTCCGACTCCCGCCGCGGTCATCCAGGTTAGTTCCCTGGGTGATGTCGCGCACGATGCGGTCGACGCTTGCTGGATGCTCGCTTGGCCGTTTCGTGGGGGAGAGTCCTTCCGGTGTCAAGCTTTCTTTCGTCACCGTGGAGATCGAAGTCGAGGTTGATTGAGCGAGGGTCGACGAGGATGGTTGCGGCAACGTTTGACCTGGCGAGGGCATATACGACGAGACGACTTCATCGTAGAGCTTGAGGAACTGCTCCGTAGAATCCGACTTCGTTCTTGGTGTTGCGGAAGGTGCGCGTGGCGTGGTCCGCGTATCTGGTTTGGAAGATGATGACGTTGCGGCTGGTGCTGGCCGAGATCGATGATGGCCTTGTCGACGCTTTGATTCAGGTGGTACCTGCTGAACATCCGCGCCGAGGTCGGCCTGTCTCGAAGGCGTAGCTGACAAATTGCGGTTGTTCGTGGCTGTCGGTGTGGTCGACTCCGGGGAACGACTAACCTCGTTGTATAAACTCAGAAACAGCTCGGATGCCGAGGCTGGAGGGGAGATGTGTTCCTTCGGTGGGAAACTTACCTGCTCTGGCCTCGAAGGCCGTTGCTGTTGATGTTGCTTCTTTGGCTGGGTGGCTTGCCGTAGGCCTGCGTTTGACTCGGCGAAAGGTGAAGACTTCAGAAGGTTGGTGTACGTCTCGGCGGGGTTGGAATTCTGTGCTTTCAATGAACGTCGAGTCTGCCGAGTACTGCGAGCATTGGTCTGTTCCTCGGCGACTCTCGAGAGGTTCCGCCAGCTTTGACTCGGAGACATGTACTCATTCCGTCCCGGGGTTTTCGGTGAGGAGGAATAGACGCTTGAACCACAATCCTCCACTACGCATTGCTCAGTATCCCAGGAGCTTCTCGATGGGACGGTAGACCTCTCCCAGGTATCTGTTGACTTCACAGAGCTTGGACGTACCGGGCTTTGAGGGGTGTCTGGACGAGGCAGAAGTGTCGACGATACGAGTGCTGGCTCCCGAGGCTCTGGCTTCTCCCACAACGATCGGGGGGAGACGTAGTCCAGCTGCGACTGCGCCACTTCGTACGCGGTGTCTTGATCGTCCTCTGTCACAACGTGCAGACGCTCGTCCAAGTAGACGCGGATAGTAACGCCTGAATCTCGCTCGGATTCGCTCTGGTGATATGGGCTTCGGCCTTTGGAAGAACAGTCAGCTGAAACAGTGTCCATGGTCAAACCGGATTCAGATGGATGCTTCGTGGGTGGTGAGTATGTTGTTCTTGGCAGATATGGGGTACTTGTTAATGCTTCATAGGGGTCCATACCTTCGAGATAGGCTTCGTTTGTGTCTCCAATGAATTCTTCTGGTTGAACTTCAGACGCATCCTGAGCCACGGGAATCTCCATCTCCTGTGGTTTCGGTCGGTGAGGTGCTGAACGGACTGGATAGCTCCAATCATACGGGACTTCTGTCATGTATGCACCGTTGGCGGGTCCGCTCTTCTTGTACTGGTGGGTTTGTTGCCTGAAAGCGTCGATCTCAGCTCTTGTCTTCTTCATCAGGATCGCTTCCTCATCGTTGTGCAGGATGACCATATCGAGATCGATGTCGGTGCCGGTGATCTCTTCGACAAATCCTGCCAAAGTCGCGATCCAAACGTGGACCCACTGCTGAAGCCTGGGATTACCGTATTTTGCGACGAAAACTCGGGTTGCGCGCGAGCGGAATGCCCATCTGAGGTCCAGAAGGATCTGTAGGTCGCTCGTGATCTTCGAGAGGATGCACGCTTCGCACCGGTCAGTCTGGTATCTCCACTTCAGATCCCGAGATGAAGCCATGAAAGTCCTCCGGTATTCTCTACGGTCAAGCCACAGGGCATGCAGTTCTCGCAGCCTCTTGATACGGGTGGACAGCTCTGGGGTAAGCATCTCGCTGTGGGAGATGACATTGTTGAGGCGAATGCCGACTTCGAGTTGGACATGATGAAGCACTGATCTCACGACGTCGTGATGCAGGCATTTGTGTAGCGGGCAGAGATGGCCACGGGACGGCAAAAGGAAGTTCTCCAGCCGGCTTGATCGGAGAGACGATGGTAGGGATTTTGCACCCTGAACAATTCTCAGTGAGAGCGCCTCTGGATCCTCATTAGGCCGAAACTGTAACAATTTGGCAATTTCAGGAACAAACTTTTGGGGAATATCTTGAATATGCATCTTGTAAGCGGGTTTCACAGCACTGGCGATTATGTGGAACTCACCTGGTCGTAGCCAGCAAGTTGGTGTTGATATTGCGAGAAATAGGAAGAGCCAGAGCTCAATGAGATTTGGGACAAGTCTAGTGACTGCCGTCCAGATGTTGGTCTGCTGAGCCGTGCAATTTGTGGAAGGAGAAGAATGTGAGAATGTGGACAGTGTAGACAGCAAGACTTGATGATATCGTGGCTAGAGACAATAAGACAAAGGAAATCCGACAAGGACGGCGCTTTATCCCCAAAGGATAGCTTTGCAGGACGATAAAAAGGAGCCTTTATGGACAAGAGCACAGAAAGTTGACATCTCTTTGTTCAACCACCATTGGTGCATGACCGACAAAGGAGCCAGAATCCCGCGTTATCGGTTGTCTCCCCAGTTGGTGTAGGCACGTGCAGATGAAACCTACTGTGAGTGATGGCATCGAGACCTGTTGCAGATCATGGGGGGATAGTTGACGGTTCGAACGGAGTGGAGGTTGAGTCTTGCTATACTGTGCCATTTGAGCCCCCAAGGTTCTGGGCCTGTCATAATTGTACACATTATCATGATCCGCAAACCCTGCGAGGACCATGAGAGGGCACATAAGCCTCTACTGCGAGCCATAAACCTCTGCCTGACGTGCGTCGACTCAAAACATTTACCATGAAAAATCGCGTGCATTAGTTGCTTTATACAAAATCTCCTCAATGCATTCCGTCTGCATGGAGGATCGCAGGACTTCTGGAATGGAGCCCTGCAATGTGGTCGGATATTGACTTGGCATCAAAACCACTCTTGCGTCTGGTGCTTCGCCGTGAGGATGGCTTTACTTCTCTCTCCTCCCTAGCTTCCTCTTCGAGGATCTGAGGACCGCCATGCTGTTTGTCGTCGAGGACCTGCCTCTGACTTGAACGAGCTTGTTGCCCGGCATATTGCACGTCGATCTCAGGCGAGTTAACAACCGATGACTGAGCTGCAGCATCCGCGTCCACCTTCTTCTGGGCGGCGATCCTATCGCGTTGATAGCGGGCCGAAACATCTCCGCCGGTCCATGCGGTGCCAAGAACACGATCCCAGAAGGTGAAGAATGGCTGGGAAAAGTTCGTCTTGATGCCCCAGCTTTGGTGGTGGACGTCATGGTAAGCGGCGTTGTTTGAGGTTATGTGCTGTAACGGATCCCAGGGGAAGGCGTAGCCACAGTGATCGTCGACTGTCTTGATTGTAGCACAGGTGAAGAAGACCATGCCCTGTCGTACAGTCATGCCTGTTGCCAAGTATGCCACGCCAGTTCCGAGCGTGTCCAGCATGAAGCCTTCCAAGGGGTGGTTGTAAAGAGCACCGTAGGCATATGGGACATAGAGCCGGTGGTGTCGAGAGTGGAGTGTGGTGTAGAGGAACTTGTTCATGTGCATGGCCCGGTGGAGGAAGTATTGCCACGTATCCACGATCAGGACAGCAACAGTAAATTGGACAAACTGAATGCCGAACCAGTAAATGAACTTCGCAGCTGTCGTTTCCCACGATGCAAACGAAGTTGTAGGGTATGTCCCTCCAAATAATGCTCCTGCAAGCTGAGGATAGCTGTGTTGCACCTTTCTCCCCAAAGACAAGGAGTCTATGCCAACGACGCTGAGCAGAGCTGGGAGGTATGCTTGTGACAGGCGCAAGCGCTGAGCCCAGACCGCAATATCATATTCTTCTCGCCCAATAGTCTCGACGGGATCAAACTGCGCGATAAGCAGTCCGAAAGCGGTCTGTATGATCTGTTGGATGATGACATCTCGGAATACCTCGTATCTGGTGACGTGGTTGCGTTTGAGGACTTCAGCAGGAGTGTGCAGTCTGTACCTTGAGCACAAATCATAGACGTCCAGAAGATGGAAGAAGCCTGACACGACCCAGTAGGCTATGACAGGCGACAGCAATTGCAGGACCGGGTCGGAGATGCCTGGCAGCATAGACGGGCGGGGTTTCAGGGTATAGGAAGGGAGAGGAGGCAGCTCTGAAAAAGTGACGTTCGCCATGTTGTCAACCATGCGATGAAGACAAGGCTCAAGAGCACGAATAACTCGAAGTATTTGTCGTGCCGATTACAAGTACGTCGGTGATATTATAGGAGTCCGGGTGCGGGTGGCTCGGATGAGGTGGAAGGGGTGGTCGGACAAAGGAAGGACCTTTCTAGCGGGGTGGTCTGACAGAAGGACGATTTGAGGAACAAAAGGAAAGCACTGAGGTGAAGAAAAGGAGAATAAGGGAGTGTGAGAAGGCGACAAGCCGGTCTCGCGGGTGGAGAGACTTTTGAATGCAGAAAACAAATACTGAGATGATCAGGGCTTCAGGAGTCGCCTGGGTGCGCCGGAGATGAAGTGCATAGTGACAATGCGCGAAATTGGCCACCCGCCGAATCGCCCTTCGTTATGCAGACCCGATGATAAGATTAGATCCACATGTCACGTGTCAGTGAAAATCCTATAAATTTTGGGTGGCGGTGGACAGAACCCCACACTGCTTGCGAGTGGGCCGGAATTCGATCTTTGAGCCCCTCGTTGACAGCCTGCGACGATTCTTTTTTTCCCGCTGTTCACTTCCACCACTCTGACACTTTGACATCTGCTTCACACATCTTCTTCCTCAGATTCCCCGCGTTGCTCAGCGTTCCGTCAAAATGATCATCTACAGGGTATGGAGGAGACAGGTGAAATTCTAAAAAGAATTTCACCCGCCCTGTGGTTTTCGCAAACTGACGCCTCTTTTACCTTAGGACATCGTCAGCGGCGATGAGCTTGCTTCCGACACGTCTAACATCATCGATGCTGGTAATGGATTGTGGGAGATCGATGGCAAGATGGTCACAAAGGGGGCCGAGAACTTCGGTCAGTTGCGACAGACACACCTCTTCCCATCTCGAAGTCTGTACTGATTTGTTGTATGCTAGCACTGGAGGGCGCCAACCCATCTGCCGAGGGCGAAGACGGCGACGATGGCACCGACGAGGTTAAGGTCACAGTCCTCGATCTGGCCGACCAATTTCGTCTACAGAAAATCGAAGGCGGCATGTCAAAGAAGTCATATCAGTCTGAGCTCAAGAGTACGTCGCACCTTCCAGTAGCCATAAACGATTGGACAGCTCCGCTGACTTTCCGCTAGAATACATGAAGGCTTTGACTGAGAAGCTGAAGGAGAAGGGTACTCCGGAAGAGGACATCAAGAAGTTCCAGTCCGAAGCCCCAGCTGCAGCCAAGAAGATCCTGGGCAACTGGGAGAACTACGATATCTACCAGGGTGAATCCATGAGTGAGAACGGCATGTATGTCCTGGTCGACTTCCGGGACGATGGCATGACACCGTATGTAACCCTCTGGAAATGGGGCCTCGAGGAATACAAGGTGTAAGCGACTTCGGCAGTGGCTGGATGCGTTCAATTTCAGCGGGTGCATAGCGATAACTACCTGGGTAGTTATCGTCCAAGCTTGTTACGGAATTAGAGCCGTCGCGTGTGCCTCTCTCTTCCATCAGATGCACGACGTACTTAGGTCCATGGCAATCCATCGTGCTGCGTCGGCAAGTTGCAAACTAGTTCACATGCCGGAATAGAAGAGGTGGCAACTCCGCGATGTGGCCGAGTGGGCCGACTATTGGGCGGTCACAACACGTCCTTCCCCGCAGCCACTACCGAATCGTCATGCCATTGGGAGGAAGGAGCTGGAGTTCAGCAGGCTGTGCACAGGCAACGCCCTATCTTGCTCCATAATAATATTGTTGCCTCGAAAGCCCATGAGCCCATCCATACTTTCTTCACCAGATCGTCATACCTTTCGTATCCCCTCACTAGGTGCATTGCCTTGGGAAGGAGCGATAGCCTTCCCGATACCGACAACCCGTATCCTATTATTTGGATCCCCTCGCTCACCCCGTAATTCTGTGAAACTGCCCTCGTGCTCAGTTTC
Organism: Phialophora macrospora; assembly: GCA_000835435.1. NCBI lineage: Eukaryota > Fungi > Ascomycota > Eurotiomycetes > Chaetothyriales > Herpotrichiellaceae > Phialophora > Phialophora macrospora. The sequence goes on along the minus strand of KN846957.1, from coordinate 926,735 downwards.
CGCTTCAGAAATCCACCTTCAACGATCTGTCGGCCGGCTCACCTCTCATGACACGATAACAAAGAGTTTCTAAGCCCACTATGGCACCTTTCCTTCGCGATATACTGATATTATCAACTCTCCTCTCTTCCGCCATTGCTATCCCGACCAGCGAGTCTTTCCCTCACACGTCCCTCGAACCGAAAGTCGCCTTTACCCACCGAGATAAGCCAGCAGGACCATTTCGCAGGCTGCGCGATGCCATCATAGAACGGATTTGGTCAATTCCCGGCAAATCCTCTTATAATTCCTCCCACGGCTCCAGACTACCAAAGGCGCCGGAAGGCTTTCGCGCGCGCTACGGCGGCGATGTTGTGTTGCGTTTCCGGATCAACACGCAGGAAGAAGTGAAGGCCATATCCGAAGCGGCGGATATCTTGTATCTGGACATATGGGAAGCAACAAATGAATGGGTGGACGTACGGATAGCAAAAGAAGTGGTGCCCTCTTTTATTGGGCTTCTTCCGCCATCGCTACACGACTCATATATTCCTCTGATACACGATCTCGCTCGTGCAGTTTATGACACATATCCCGACTCGTCCTCGACGCACGAAAAGGTGTTGATGTCGAGTCTCACAGATGCACACGATTGGCGACTGAAAGGCAACACTCCTCATGATCTGTTCTTCCAGGACTATCAGCCTCTCAGTGTCATGTATCCCTGGTTGCGCCTGCTCGCCTCCCTCTTTCCAACCCACGCGTCCTTGACAACCATCGGCACGTCTGCTGAAGGTCGCGACATTCCTGCATTGCGGATCGGCTCCCGTTTTGACTCGACCACAACGGATACCCCCGATTCTAGGCATACATTGCTTATAGTGGGAGGCACCCATGCTCGCGAGTGGATATCGGTGTCAACAGTGGCCTTCATCGCCTACAATCTCGTCACCCGATACGGTCACCCTCAATTTCCCGAGGTCACCAAGATACTTGATCATTTTGATTTGGTCTTCATTCCTATTCTGAATCCTGATGGATATGAGTACACCTGGACATCTGACAGATTGTGGCGCAAGAATCGACAACCTACATCCATTCCATTCTGTCCTGGCATCGATTTGGATCGCTCCTTCCGGTTCGGCTGGGACGGGTACTGGAACAGGGATAATGCCTGTAGTGACGACTATGCTGGACCGGAGCCACTTGCTGCTGTCGAAGCTCAGGTGTTGACTGAGTGGGCCCGGAACGAGACAACCCACAACAATGTCTCTTTTGTGTCGTATCTCGATTTCCACTCCTACTCACAAGAGGTGCTGTATCCGTACAGCTACACCTGTGACACCGCTCCTCCAAATCTCGAAGATCTGGAAGAAGTTGCCCTAGGCATCGCAAAATCGTTCCGCCTCACCAACGGACACTTCTACAATGTAGAAAGCGCCTGCGAGGGCGATATTACTTTTCAGAGCGAGACGAAACAGACCCGAGTCCAGATAGAAGCCCAAGGTGGCTCGGCCCTGGATTTCTTCTACCACGATTTGGATGTCAAGCTCGCATTCCAAATCAAGCTTAGAGATACCGGGACCTATGGCTTCTTGTTGCCAAGATCACACATTCTGCCGACCGGCCAAGAGGCTTATGAGGGCGTCGTCGGTTTGGGACGATGGATGTTGGGCAATCATGGCATTGAGAACATTGACGATCCACGTTCAGTATGGGGAGAGGAGGACCACAGCGCTTCTCTTCACAAAGCGGAAAGCACTCAAGGAACTGAAGAGTTGATCAATGAGGAAGACTACGATTTTGACGACGATAACTTCGAGTTGAGAAGGAGACGGCGAAGATGACAACTTTTCAAATTTCGGGCGGCCAAGGGTGATCACGTTTCACGGATATGTCTTACCCAATCGAATTATTTCCACGACTTGGACATGACAGTCATGGATGGTTCTACCCAGAATGGTGAACATGCGCTTTGCGGCAGTCTCAAGCCACTGGCTTGGGCGTCTCGAAGTCGAGATTTGGTGCTCCAAGGTGTTGAGAACATCAGAGACCGAATTGTGCAGGAGTCCTAGCGATAATTCCGATGCAAAGGTCGTACGCAGTACAGCTGGTCTAATCATTTCTACAACATAGATGTACAAAACGATACCTCGAGCGACAATTGCATCAGGGTTTGCGGGTCTCGACTCCTGCGTGATCTCGAGACCAAAATTGGAGAGGGGGAGCACGTGGTGTTGTTTGACAAAATCCAAGCTTCAAGGCGAGCCAGGCCGGATCCAGCGGACCAGGGTCCGACAGTCTCTCAGCCATTTTTAAGTGGCTGATCCCCGGTAAATTGAGGTGTCGGAAGGAGGTCGGCGGTTACCCTTTGATGACCATTTGACGAGTGAAAAAGGGGCCTGAAATCAGGCTTGAGGCTGTGAGCTTTATCACCACTCTACCTGGCCACCTGTTTGCCCTAGAGGTGACATTTATTCTTGCTCTTTGCCGGCAGTCAAATATAAGTGTGATCGAACTGCAAGCTGCGGTCGCAGTACATGGGGGCCGGGGCGAGATGAATGAATGATGCAAAAGTCACGGTTTTCCGGCCTTCTCCATCCGAGTCCAAACCCCTTGTGGGAGGTCCAGGACAGCCACCAGCCAATCAAGGAGCCACCCGCACCGCTCCAAAATTGGATCTGAAGCTCAATCCCTGATTTTGTCCGCCTTGACATCCACTTCATTACGGCTTCTGCGCCGCCTTCGTTACTTGTTGTGCTCGTGGTGCTGGATCGAAACCCTATGTGCCTTATCTGGCCATCCATGATGCACGTCGGCCGCTTCCAGAAGTCCGTGGACCGTCCCAGCCTCCACGCTTGACCTGAATCGACTTCCGATTGACTTCTGTCTCGAGTCGGAAGCACTGGTGTCTCGCTTGAGGTACCGAGGGCGCGGAGTTCGCTCGAGGAGTGACAAGCCTGTCAAGATCACAACGTGATACGGGACATTGACGAGGCAGGCTCGCGTTCGTCCCCATTTTCCAGCTGCAAGTTTTCAGATGAGTTCTTCGTGTTCGAATTAGTTGTTTATTTTGCACCATACGTCCATGGCAGCGGCATCTCCCGCCTTCATTTCACATTTCTCGACCTCTTGCTCTCCACCATCCACATAAACACCTTCGTCTGCCAATGTGGAGGTACCTGTCCTTCAGTCTCTGACTGCAATCAACTCCTGTACTCGCCCCATTCACTGATAGCCAGTCAATTGCTCTCCCCGCACTCTCAGCCGTCGTTGGTCGAGACAACCTCGCTCTTACCTCAGTAACCGCCGGACCCTGATCGCTCCTGCCCTCCTGCAATCACCATCAATAGGCGCCTTACAAGACTCGACCTGCTGCTGTTTACGACTGCTTCATCTCCTCTAATTGGACTCAATTCGAAGTCGACAGTTCTCCTCGTCGCTCATCCAATCCTCAAACACACGCGTACCTTTGCCAGTGCCTCACTGTCACTCAGTTTCAGGTTTCCAATACGAGCATACTCCACCCTGGCTTGTCGGCATGCTGCCTTTGCAGAGCACAATGCAGGAGCCGTACCTATGACTTAGGCCAACCTCTCTTTCAAGGTCTACGCAGAAATAGATCTATCCTAGACCCTGCGGATCTCCCCATCCCGTTGGCGTTACCTTCCTTGGCCTGGCCTGGACTATATCTCAAGCAGCAAAGGCACATCGAAAATACTCCTCTAACCCCCGACTTTATCCTGTCTACCTTGTGGCCTGGTGCCTTGTATAACGGGCTGTTGATCACATTGTTCAGGTCTATTAGCATTTCCTTTTGTGCATTTCTTCATTTGATACCCAGGGTTATACTGCTGGACAGCAAGCCCAGCAAGGCCAGTTGGGATTTGGTCTGGAAAACATAAAAGTTCTGCTTCTGTTTTCAAGCTTCAGCTTCACCTAATACACATCAAAATGGCTCCAACAACTCTGGTCACCTTTCTAGTGTGCGTCAAGCCCTCTGTCACGTTGAAACAAGCTGACAATAAATGCAGCCGCACTCCACCTTCAACTCGATCGGTCCAACTATATGGCTCCTGGGACAACTTCTCGACTCCTTATCCCATGCAAAGGGACAGTCGTACCGGCCCCGAACATTGGTCAGGTTGTCATAGCTTCTCGAACATCATCTGTGATGGGGATATAGCGGGCAACAATACGCCTCGGGAAGGAGGACTAAAGATGGGCGGAACGTACTGGTACTATGTAGGTGGAACGTTCTGCTCCTGAGCACGCTTTCAACTTATAATTCCTTCGCAGTATACACTGGACGACGAGATCGAATTCCACAACTCAGCTGAGCCGTCAACAACCACATGCCCGATGCTTCCTGGCCAGCTAATCAACGTCCTGAACGTGCCTTTTGCGCTAAGCAGTAGCGGAAGGTCTCGAAATGACAGCGTGAGCTCCATAAGCTCCGAGTACCGCACTATGAATCCCACAGACAAATTCCTCAATCCCCGGCCGGCCCCGGCAAAGCCAACATTACCGCGTCTGAAAACTTCCCCAACCTTCTCACAGTCACCGTGGTCTTCTTCCAGTTCACCAATTAGTGCCACCTCGGTGTCTAGTAGGAGAGGAAGATCCAACTCATCCCGTCCACCATCTCCGCCGGGCAGTGCTAAAATCCTAGCACTCGTTCGACCGAAGCCATCTGCTGAAGTGCCTAGTAGGTCCACATCAAGAGGGAGCAATCGGTCGGTGGGCATCATTGGTGGCCTTCGAGCGTTAGCGTCACCACTCTTGATGAGTCCGGGGGGGTTTTCAGAAAGAGACCGAACCCCCACAGAAGGTATCAGGTCCCCAGTGGTTCGCTCACGGACCACCTCTGCAAGAAGTGTCACCCCCAAGCGAGGTCCCCTTGGGCCCACTTCGCCAACCTTGGAGGGACAGGGCGATCCTTCTCTGGGACCTGTTCGCGAACTTGCATTCCGTAAAGGTTTCAGCGAAGACGCCGAGAGCTCGGCGACGGTGCCGATTTCGTCATTCGCTCAGCATCGCCGACACCGCTCACTATCGCGGGAGCCTTCATCCCTACGCAATTCCCAACAGCTGGACACTTCGCCGGACTTGACTACCTTCAGCCACAACACTGTCCCGTATCATCCCCTGGAGACCCTGAGAGAAGTTGCTTCTGCAGCCAACACACCTGTCTGGCCTCTCACGGCCCTGAAAGTTGATGAGGACAATGCGATGGGCGATGGGCGGCAGCTTCTAGATTTGGAGAAGAGGTTACCCACCTTACCAAATACACCGTCCTCGGCGTATCCGCCTAGCGCGGTGGAAGGAGATATTCAGGATGAGGAACCAGAAGACATTGCAAATCTCCAAAGCCATTTCTCTTGCACAACCGTGGACACCGAACCATGTACGGACAGTTACATCCATAACGACAGTCGTTTCTCAGACTGGACGGACGCACCGACAAGGTTCTCACCACGATCAGAGTATGCCTCGAGTATACTTGATTTTGAGCCAATCAGTCCGCCGCCCGGGCTCACACTGGACGACAGCCAGAAGGATCAGCAGCAATTTGGGCACCAGGAGTACAGACCTCTCAACCAGGACAGTCTGCCATCGGCCTCGAGTTTCTCGACTGTCAGCTCCATCGCTTCCTCGACAGCCCCCGCTTCACAAGACAATCTTGACAGCGCCAAAAGCGGACGTCTGTCCTGGAGCAAATTCCAACATTACAGTTTGCCCACGGAAGAGGCTGGATCGGGAGCCACACTGAAGTCGACACCAGCCGTTGAACATGCCACTCCCCTTGTTGTGAATGATCATCATGCGGGGGTTTACCAACCTCATGTAACAGGCGGTCAAGAAGGCTCTGTACCCCACTCGACCAGTATGCGGCAACTTCTTGACGAATTGAGCTATCTCGGCGACATGATTCAACAACATTAATATTCCTGCGTACCCAAACCTTACATTATGACAAGCTTGATATGCATGCTTGTAGTCCGCTCTTTTCGACAATTTCTTGAGATGGTGTTGGTGGTCTACAGCAGGGTTTGTGAGCGAATCTCACCATGAATAGTACTGCAAGCAACTGTATCAACGGCATATGCAGGCAACAAGTAGATGTTCGGGCTTGAAGAGAGGGATATCAAGTACCCAGGGTATGGGCGTGGGTTTGAAGGTTACGAGTTTCACTAAGAGTGATGAGTGAAATGGATGACAGCCTCGTCACCTGCCGACGAGGCTACGCCAGGCTTGGCAGGGATGGGCTACCAATCGCCTTGCCACCAATTGGGATGTGGAACGACAGGCGACAGCTCGACATAGACGTACTCTAGTAATTTTCCAGCATCTGTACGAGCACAGAGCTACGAATGATGAACCCCAATATATGATGACGGCTCAGCTCCTGATCTGCTCGATTTATAGAAGAGGCTGTTGTGCTCCTGCATCGTTCATTACGCGTCCATTCAGGTTCTGAGACGCGTTGCACATGGTGCCTCCCGCCAAAACAACATTTGTTGCTTTCAAAGAAGTACGCGCGGGATTGTCTTCTCCCTTCCACCAGGCACCCCAAGTCGGCCGTTGCATCAATAAGGAGCTACTTGGTCGCCCAGTCCTACACCGCCCACGAGTTGAGGTTAAGAGCAGCAAAAATGCATCAAATATCCGCCCGTATGGCGGTTGAGCCATTTCAGCCCGTTCTGTTCGCATACTGCCCGACGATGGATCTCATTGCAACGACGACGAGGAAGGATACCGTAGATGTTTGGAGATTGAATGGGCAGAGAGTGTTTGGTGCAAATTTCGCCAAGGAGGAGCATGAGGAGGAGGACAGTGAGGCTAGAGAGGACGAAGGAGAGAAGGAGGCGAACGTTAGGGGTGTTGTGTGGAGGAGAGACGGTGAGTCTGGAGCTATCCTCGCATGTCACCATTTTCTTGTCCTCGTCTGGCCCTTGTCTTGGGGAATTCAGTATGGAAGGCGGGCTCCCATCATCGGTCGGCTGCTATACTGCCTGCGAACGGGCATCTAACTGAAAAGTTGGGCTAATGATTGCCTTGACACAGGCCAAATCCTCGCCGTCGCCTGCTCGGATGGCACACTGTCCCTCATCAATGCCTTTACAGGCAAGATCGCACACCGTATATCCGCTCACATGCAGCACCCTTCGTTTTCTCCTGCCTCGTCACAGCAGTCCCAAACTCGGTATCGGTCACAGCCTGACTCACGCCGACGAAGTTCCAGACTACCCTCTCGACCTCCCCTCCCTCCAACAGTGACTTCCGTTTCCTGGACTACACACTTTGCCTATCCTTCATCTAGTACAGTCCGGTCTAATCTCTCTAGCCCAACCTCAACGTCGCTTGATCAAATCCTGTCGCTCCGCGCCGATGTGGAGAAACTCCTGCATCTTAAAGCCGACCTTCCCCACTACCTCAGCACCGTCGACATTGAGACCTCTCTACCTAAGCTCGCGACATTACCGCCCACGGGGGTTGGGGTTGATGACGATGTATTTAGCAGCAGGGGTAGTGTGGATGTTATTTTTCATGGTGGTGGAGATGGTAATTCAGGACGGAAGGGAGGGGTGGATGTTTTGATGGTGGGCTTGAGCGACGAGAGTGGCTGCAAGGTGCATTTGAAGATTTTTGACGCTTTTGAGGTCGGCACGGTCGACGTGCGAGATGTCCTGCCCGAGGGGGGAACGGCGAGGGTGGTGAGGATGGAGAGCCATCCGCTCCTTTCGACGATCTTCTTGATTGTGGAGATGGCGTCTGCGAATGATGCGGATGATTCGTCATTGCATCTTCTCGGGCTGGATTTGAGCTTCATACCCCAGACGGGTTTGAACCTCCCGCTTGTGGCCAAGAAAGCAACCCAGCTGGGAAATCTGCTGCGGTATATGTCGCAGGTACAGATGCAATTGGTCGCAGAAGTCAAAGCCGCGTTCGATTTGCCAACCAAGTTCCTACGCAATATCAACGAAAGTCTTGCCGAGGCGGATGAGAATGCGGACTTTGTGTACGCAGCGCATCACCTCGCACTTACAGGCGATTGTGACCCAAAATTGAAGGAGTGGTTGGTCGACGAAGTCGGGGATCGGGGCCTCAAGAGATGGGAGAAGGCGGTGGGTGATTGTTTCGAAGTGGTCAGAAGGATGACAAGTGAGTGTCTCGTCCCAGCGCTGGAGAGATGTCTTATTCTATTGTCAAGACTGGAAGGTCTTGCGAGATTTGGGCCTACGAGTAGCAAATTGGGTTTGGATGAGAGGAGCATAACGAAAGTGACGGAGGCGGTCGACAGTATGGGCATTCTCGCCGAGGATCTCTTGATCGATGTGGGGTTGGAGATGAGAGAGTTCGCGGCCTTTATGAAGTGGTTGAAGTGGGAATGTGAGGTCGAAGCTTTGGAGGAGGGGAGTGAACGAGCAGCGGAGCTGAGGGAAAGTTGGACGGGAGAAGGGGAGTTGAAGATGGTGCTGGAGTACGTGGTTGGCGCGATGAAGGAGAGCCGGTTGAAGAAGTATTTGGTCAAGGAGGAAGAAGGGCAACCTGCGGGTGTCTCGGCTTCTTTTGACGAAGATCCAGACCTAGGGTTCTTTGCCGAATACACGAAACGAAGAGCAAGTGGCAGGAAGCAGAAGCGGATGCCGACCTTGGGCGATTTGGTCGGACGGATGCAGAAGCAGTGCGAGTCGGTATTTTTGCAAATCGCAGAGACGTTCAGGAAGAGCATCCTAGAGAGCTATCTGACGATATTGCCACGACACTGCGATGGCAGCAAGATGGACATCAAAGTCATTCCCGACGAGGCCGATGTGGATTTGTACCGCCTCATTGTGCTATCTGGAAACCGGCAGGAGAATGATCAGGTTCTCCAGGTTGTGGTCACTCTACGGCAGGGTGCCACAAAGGCATTCAAGCACACAGTCAGCACGCACACTCTTGCGATACCGGATGCCAGAGCGATACTCGACGCGAAGTTTGTGGACGACAAGGAGTTCCTCGTTCTTGTCGAGACGGCCTCGGATGTGAGGATCTACAGCCATGAGATCATGGACGAGGATGATGAAGCTCTCGGATGGCGCCATAGCTTTGAAAACGGTCAGATGAAGGGTCTCAGACCTGCCAGACTCGATGTCAATGGGCGAGTTGGGAGGAGGGTGGTTGCCGTGCTTGACCGGGACGGTCTGGGCTATGCGGTCTTCGATCTAGATGCTGAGGATGATGCTGGAAACGCTGGTGGCGCAGGGGACTCGTTCATGACCGGTTGAGCGAAATATTTGCAGGCGGCTGCGAGATATTGAAGCTGCGGGGTTCTTTTCACATTTTACATGCACGAGGCTCAGATGATCAGGCTGTCAGGCTGTCAAATTGCGAGTGAGGCTCTCTGCACGGGGACCGGCGCCACTCGGCCGGAGTGATTGGCTGCCACGGCGATGCAAGTGTAACCACTGCAGGCACCACCACCGCCTTTCAGGGAACGGCATGCCCGGCGCAGCAAAGTTAGCATCGATAGGTTCTGCCAGCCCCAAGTAAGCGTCGCGAGGCCAGTCCGAGGTTAGGTCGTGCTTAAGCGGACAGGAATATGGAGGATTGACCGCATGTTCAGCGACCGCATCAGTGGCCTACGTACTATTAGTGGAGTTAGGGCAGATCGGGTTAGCTACCTAGGCAGCCCAGGAAGCGCAGTGCCTGGCCTGGCACCATCCAGCGAGTCCAGTGAGTCTGGTATCAACAAATCCATCCCACTTCACGACTCTGTGTGCAAAACGCAAACCGAATTCGCCGGCCTTTGCAACTTCCCAACCGCCTTTTCTCGTGTCCCCTTCCTTACTCATCCCTCTCATCGGTCATTCAGCTCGCTGCAGGTCGTTCTTTCCTTGACTCCAGACCTACGGTTCCACTCTATTTGACCTCGCCAATTCCGCGTCTTCAAAACTTCTTCGTTTTGTCCACAATCTCCCTGCCTGACCGCTGCTCGGTCCAGCCATCATGGACGTCAGAGCCGTCTTAGAGAACACCTTCTCGCCAGGTATGAGGCCCACCTTCACCCTCAGGTTCCGGCATTTTGCTGACTGTCTCCAGATGCCAACATCCGCGGGGGTGCCGAAGAACAACTCAGACAAGCCCGCGAGGGCAACTTCGTACGTCGACGCCATGCGAGTTACACGGCAACCACTGACTGCTCCGTGTCTAGTCCGAGTACCTTTCCATCCTCTCCCAAGAACTCGCAAATGACCAGGCGAGCCCTGCGGTCCGACAAGCTGCCGGCCTTGCCCTCAAGAACGCTTTCACCTATCGCGACGTCACCAGATTACGTGAAGTCCAGGCCAGATGGCTACAAGGAGTCGATCCTCAAATCAAGGCCCAGGTCAAGGAGCTGGCTGTCAAAACCCTCACTTCCACACCGCAAGCCGCGAATTCCGCGGCCCAGCTGATTGCGACTATTGCAGCCATCGAGCTTCCACGGAACGAGTGGTCTGATCTGTTGCCTTCCCTCGTCCATAATGTCGGCTCCGGTGACGACAAACTCAAGCAGTCGAGCTTGACGACTATCGGCTTCATTTGCGAGTCGGACGACGTCGAACTCAGAGAGTCGTTGGTCGGGTACTCCAATGCAATCCTGACTGCCGTCGTCCAGGGTGCCCGGAAAGAGGAGACTAATCAGGACGTCCGACTTTCTGCTCTGTCGGCCCTGAGCGACGCCACCGAGTTTATTCGCAGCAACTTCGAAAACGAGGGGGAGCGCAACTACATCATGCAAGTCGTGTGCGAGGCTACACAATCTCAAGATACCCGGGTCCAGGCTGCCGCTTTTGGCTGTCTGAACCGCATCATGGGCATCTACTACGACAAAATGAGGTTCTACATGGAGAAGGCCTTGTTCGGCCTGACTATCGCAGGCATGAAAAACGAGGAAGAGGATGTCGCCAAATTGGCCATAGAATTCTGGTGCACGGTCTGCGAAGAGGAAATCAGCATCGAAGACGACAACCAACAAGCCCAGCAAGAGGGTTCGACCGAACTGCGCCCCTATTTCAACTTTGCCAGAGTTGCTGCCCGTGAGGTCGTTCCCGTCCTCCTCCAGCTGATGACAAAGGTCTCTGAAGATGATGCCGATGAGGAATACAACGTCGCTCGCGCCGCGTATCAATGTCTGCAGCTCTATGCACAGACAATTGGCGGCGACGTGGTTCAGACCGTACTGTCCTTTGTCGAGGCCAACTTGCGAAGCGAAGATTGGACTCACCGAGATGCTGCTGTCTCATCTTTCGGCGCTATCATGGATGGTCCGGATATCAAGACCCTTGATCCTCTGGTCAAGCAAGCTCTTTCAGTCTTGATCGGAATGATGCAAGATCCGGTTGTGCAAGTACAGGATTCGGCAGCATTTGCCCTGAGCAGGATCTGCGATTATTGCTCAGAATGCATCGACCCTTCAGTACATTTACAGCCACTCATGCTAGCCCTATTCGCCGGGCTCATGGGCAACCCGAAAATTGCCGCCTCCTGCTGCTTGGCTCTCCTCAACCTGACTGAACGATTTGTTGGTGAGGAAGGTGCATCCTCAAACCAGCTCACACCACACTTCCAAGCCAGTGTTACCTCACTCCTCGCAGTTACGGAGAAGCAGGATGCGAGCAACCAACTCCGAACGGCCGCGTACGAGGTTCTGAGTGGTTTCGTTACAAATTCCGCCCATGACAGCCTGCAGATTGTTGCCGAGCTCTCCAACGTCATTATCCAACGCCTCGAAAGTACGATTCCAATGCAGAAGCAGATTGTCAGCATAGATGACAAGATCACTCTGGAGGAATTGCAAGTCAGCCTTAGCAGTGTTTTGCTTGCCATCGTTCAGAGACTCGAACAAAACATTGGACCACAAGCCGATCGGATTATGCAAATCAACTTGGAACTGCTCAATGTCACTAGCAACACGAGCGTCCCGGAGGTCATTTTCCAGATTGTCAGCGGTTTGGCAAACGCCTTGTCTGCCGAGTTCCTCAAGTACATGGACTCGTTTGCACCATACCTGTACACCGCACTGGGCAACCAGGAAGCCCCCGATATGTGCTCCTTGGCCATTGGCCTGGTCAGTGATATTGTCCGTGCTTTGGAAGACAAGGCTCGGCCTTACTGCGATACCTTCATGAACTACCTGCTTAACAATCTCAGAGTGAGTGCCCCACCAGAGACATGTGCGCCTTTCTGCTGACAACTATGTAGTCTGATAAACTTTCCAACGCATTAAAGCCCCCGATCCTAGAAACCTTCGGAGATATCGCTACTAGCATTGGTGTCCACTTCGAAACCTACGTGACAGTGGTTGCTGGTGTCCTTCAACAAGCTAATAATGTATCGGTTGCGAACGATGTCTCATTTGACATGCTTGACTACATTGTCTCCCTGCGCTCCGGTATCGCTGACGCTTGGTCGGGATTGATTCTTGCATTCAAAGGCACCGACAAGGGTAGGCCAATATTGCCGTCCCCTGTGCGATTTGATGCTGACGGTGTGACAGTTAATATCCTTCAATCCTACGTTCAGCCGATTTTCGAGTTCCTGCAGACTGTCTCCCAGGACATGAATCACAATGAGGGTCTTCTTCGCGCCTGCATGGGTATCATTGCGTGAGTACACAGCTTTACCAACCCTGACCGCTTCTAACCTTCTGTAGCGATCTCAGTGAGGCCTTCCCCGGCGGATCGCTTGCCGACTACTATCGACAGGAATGGGTTCTCAAGCTCATCAAGGAAACTCGAACTTCGCGCGACTTCACCCCAAGAACCATCAATGCAGCACGTTGGGCAAGAGAACAAGTCAAACGACAAACTCAACATCAAGGTACTATCATGAATGCCTCATGAACCTGATGCTAGAGTATCTCTTATCTCCAATATGCATTATTCACCATCCCCGGCACCATCACCGCCGCCCCGAAACATCCTTGCCCACACACAGCCCAGCACCAGCACCAGCCCCAGCACAGCACCTTCAACCCACTCCTGTCAGAGCGCTGATCACCATTTGTGAAGGTAACGGCCACTTCCCATCAGAAACGGACACCTTGATCGGAATACCGGAAGATGATGAGGATTCTGGCCGATCACAAAATGGAGAGAATGGTCACGTGGACACCCGTCACCCCTTCGACAGCGACCTGCACGGCAGAGGTGACAGCCATGCTCCCCGTCTCGATGCGGATCGCCTAGTCAACCTCCCTCCCCCGTTGATTGGCTCGCTCACAACATCCCAATGGCTCGACCTGAACGCTCCCAATGTTCCCCCCGCGCCTGGCGCCACCATTCAGGGTCCGACTGTGCCTCCACCTGACCTGCAATCGAGGTTACAGCATCAGCAGCGGTATCTCGAGTTTGGAACTCCTCACAACATATCCATTGGCGACTTCGCTACATCAGGAGGACCAGTACGACCAGCTAGCAATCAGAGTGGGTCGTACTCCTCCACCATCCTTAGTTACGATGGAGATGTTGAATCCCCAGATGCCGCTACCAACGCCGTGCTGCCACCAGATTGGAGGTGATGGTGTGCATTGAGAAAGATATCGGCAGGAGGATGCTTCCCTTGGGCGACCTCCCAGGATCTGGAGACAAGATTAATTTGCCCCAGCAGGATTCGTGTTCAGACTGGAGACATTGTTCGGAATAGATACACAAGACAGCACCATGATACCCCTTTTAGAACAATTCTCCCCTTTCCCTTGTGCCTCTTCTGCGTTTGATCAGCTGTGCCGCTATCCCTTCTCTCTGCCCTCGCTCTTTGTGCCGAAAGATGGTCCATTTGATAACTGGGTTGAGGGATAGAACTTCAACTTAGTATGAACGTTGCTACTGCCGAACTAGGTCATCAATCATCACTGCCCAGCATCACCGTACTTGGGCAATGAATCGCGGCATAGGGTGTAATATCCTCGACACAGAAAGATGCCCATAAGCCAAAAAGGAATACGCGTCCCGCCTTTCTAGCGCTGCTGTGCTATGCTATGTATTCTCCGCTCTGGTCTGGTCTGGTCTGGTCTGTTATACCCTACTCTACCAATAAGCGTCTCATATTAACATTAAACGTCAGCATTGACGTGGTCATGAAGCGTTCGAGACTGAGCCCCCCTCGCCGGCTTGATAGACCATGCCGCCGTCCTTTCCCTGCTTGACCAACGCTTCCATACGTGAACGCATGCCTTGCCACCATATCCCTGCGGGGGATTAGATTAGATTAGCTTTTATCCAGGGACACGAAGATGAGGGGTGGTGTGTATGATATGGCGATAGTAGCGAGGGAGGGGCGAGGGAACGGGTGAAACCCCTTGCATGGATGGCCCGTTCAAACCCGAGAATCGAGAGCCGAGAACAAAGAAACGAGAATAGAAAGAACGCACGTACCGTTCATGTCCAGGGCCTGTTCGATCAGGAATCGTTGACTCTCGTCCGCGTACGCGACGGGTTGGCGGTAGAATAACTTGTCCACGACGCATTCGACGGCTTGGCCCGTTTTGACAACGCCGTTCGCGCCATCGCTCTTTCCGTCGGGGGTCACCGCGCCCGTGGACGAGGTTAATTCGTCGTAGGCGCGCACCATCTTGACCGTGGCGGCGGTAAAGGTTAGTCGCCAAACTTGCGAGAACAGGCTCAGAAAGAGAGAGAGAGAGAGAGAAGGAAGCAGGGGGGATGGACGATGATGATCATGTGAGGGCATGTATTAGAACTCACGGTTTCGACGGGTGTTATCCACTCTTTGGGCCACAGGTCGGTGACTTCCTTGGGGGTCAGGTTCGTCGCCACGTACGCGGGCATTATGCAGTTCAGGGCGATCCCGTCGGTGGCGTGGAGGAGGGATCCCAGACTCCGCGTCAAGGCGAGGACCGCGTGCTTGGTCGCACCTGGAACAAAGACACTTTGGTCAGCTACATCCATCCATCGCAGCGTTGAGCCTGCAAAAGAAAGGCCGAGTCCGAATAACCAGAAGGACCAGCGAAGAAAGAAGGATGCAATGACGCAAAGCGCAAAACCCACAGTATTCTGGCGCCACGGGGAAGGGATACAGAGCCGAACAAGAGCTCGTGATCACCATCTTTGGATTAAAGGTGCTGCTGTCGCTGTCGCCGTTGCCGTTCGACGTGGCGGAGGAGGACTCGGACTTTAGCCGCTTCGCCGTCCGCCGCGTGTAGTGCACGAACAGCTTCAGGCCGTAGAACACGGCAATCTGATTCACCTGGGTACACAGCATGTTCGGCTTGGTTGGTTCAGCGTCCACATCCTCGGGGCGCAACGGGTTGCCCAGCGTGGTATGCTCGCGCTCGGCCGTGCCGGCGTTGGCGGCGAAGAAGTCGATCTTCCCCTCGCCGTAGTCGTACGCGCGGCGGAAGAGGGAGGCTTGGCTGTCCCACGAGGCGACGTCCGTGTGGATGAAGATGTGCCGGGAGGAGTCCAGACTGGAGGCGATGGCGGCGTATGCTTCGGGGCGGATGTCTGCGAGAACCACGCGCCACGGTTGGCCGTTGGGTGATGAGAGGAGGTGTCGAACCAGGCCCAGACCGATGCCGGAGCAGCCTCCTACATACATAGCAGGTGTTTAGCGGGGATATGAAGTAGCGAGCTGGGGACGATACCTGTGACTATGGCTGTTTTCATGTTGTCTGCCATTAGGGGGTACAATCGCGAGGGTGGTAGTTAGACAGGTCTAATGCAATGCGCAAGGCAGCAGAACGGGAAGGGAATCTCGGACGATGAAAGGACGCCGAAATCAAAGAAGAGACAGAACAGAGCCTGGAGAGGAAGTGTGTCAAGGATGCATTGGTGCTGGCTTCCGGAGAAGACCATAAGCTCTTATAGTACATCATGAACGGTATTGAATCTGGAAAGGAAAGATCAAGCATTGGCGAGCTCCGTGGCCGCGAATCCACCATCGTCTGGCGTATCCGGATCATGCACAGTTGAACCGAGGTGTTCGATGCGCTGTAAGGGCGTCTGACTTGGAGGGATGCGAGTCGTAACCCTCAGAGACGCCTCTCCGCCTCTTCCCCGCAATTTTCGACGCTATGTTTGTCATAATGGTGTGAGGAGCCAATGCGGAGGTGACCGGTCGTTTAGGCGTAGCATCAGGCGTGCCCTCGAACAATAGTCTCGAAAATGTTCTGAGCGCGAGGCCGGTTCGCCACAGCCATTGCAATTGCACAGGGCAGTCCTTAGTCTGCATAGCCCTGCAAAGATTGACACCAATTGCCCTGAAGATCGGAATTCGTCTCCGCTCCTTAAAAAAACCATAATCAGGCCTTTGACTGCTCGCGAACTGTCCAAAGAGGTGCAATTGTTTCAATAGCGCGTTCAACAACAGCTTTGATGCGATCCCTTAAGACCGTATTGGCGCATTCAACGTCAAGAGTCTCGAGCCATAGTTTGGCTACATGCTTGTCGAAGCGGATTTCCAATCCTGGAACAGGGATTCCCAAGGCCGCCAGCCTGGCGTGTTCGGCAGCTTCGGCACTTTCGACATCAGCTTCGGCTTCGGATCCATCATCAGACATATCAGCCTCTTGTTTGGTATCCTCGCCACCTCCGGTGGGGACTTTACGGTCGGGCTGCGAAGAGAGACGCGGCTGCTCGATTGGCGTGATGTTTTCACCGAATTGCTCTTCAAGGAACATGCAAAGTCTCGAGAACCGATCTTGTGGCGAAAGATTCGTGTGCTCGTTCTTTGGTATCTTGTGCTCGTGGCCGTGGTGGTGATGTGTTGATTTGCTTGAAGAGTATTTGACAGCGGCGGGACTGCTTTCCACTGTCATCAGGACGGCCATGACTGCGTCTGCTATGCCGTCGTTCATCGTGTTCCCCTCCCATTCCAGCTCGACCTGTTTTTCTCTTCCTGACCATTTCAGGGTGACACAGCCCATGATAAGAAGGATTCGTGGTGGCTCTGCAACAATTTCTTCATCGGCTTCTTCTTCACCCTCGGAGCCATTTGTGCCATTGCTCCAGGTGGGCTCCATCTTGGTGTGGCCGTTTGTCTCCGACTTGGTCTGGCCGACTTCTTCAATGCTGCCGAACGTGCCTTCCAGGGCCCATTTGATCAGGTCAATACCGGCTGCAGCCAGCGTGATATGCTGCCGGCATAAAATAGTAGTCGTCGTCAACCCGGCATATTCTCGCAGGTCTTCGGGCGCCATGAGGCTGAGCTTGAAGCCGTTCTGTACCAACACCCCACTGACCACTCTGGATTCGTCGATTTCGGTCGAGGATGGTGGAGGAATTTGGGCGAGCTTTCCAACAACTTTGGCGACTTTGTCCTTCTTGAAGGGGATTTTGATCTCAGCCCCGTTTTCAGGACTGTAAACTTTTGTTTGGTGGGCATTGGGGTCGCTTGCGAGTCGTCTAGAGTTCAAGTCCAGAAGTCTGGATCTGAGTCGTGCGGCTTGGGAGCGTTCCCCGTGAACTAGGATGACATGGGGTGCAGCGACTTGCTCAATGAAATCTACGTTCTCCACGCCGGTGACGTGGGCTGCGAACTGGAACTCCTCAACAGTACATCGTCGAGGTATCATCACGGCAGCATCGTCATCTCTGTGTCTTCGGCCTACGGCCTGCCCAGTATTGGAACCGCTCATGATGGCTGGGATCATGTCTGGCTCTGACAATATGGTTCTGGCCATAGTCCCTTCCACGTTGTAGCCAGTCATGACCACTCCATTGCGTTGATCTGGGGCCCATCTTTCGAGCAACGTGCGAGACATGCCTGATTGCATCATACCGGGCGAGGCCAACATCACACACGCACCGACGTCGTCAAAGCGATCGAGATTTCGCAGACTTCGAACAAAGCGGAAGTCCCAAGGCCCGGCACTGACGCCTTTGGCGTTGCCTGCTGCCTCAGCTTCGGCCATTCTCTCCCGGAATATGCGTTTGATGTTGTCGTTCATGGCATTGATGTATGTCTGGTATACAACCATGCATTTCCGGGCGGTGGTCCCGGTGTAGTAGATCGGAACCTTTTGCAATTCAGGGTGTCGCTGCCAGTAATCCTCGAGAATAAGAAGCAGTTCTTGGGCTCGCCCCAGCGCAAATACTGGCATCAAAACCTTGCCGCCGCGATTAATGATGGCAGACACAGACTTCAGAAGACCAGCTTCTCTCTCTGCCCGGGGAGGTGCGTTCGAGATGCCAAAAGTCGACTCGGTGATGAGGACATCAATCTTGCCGACGCTTGCGGTGTTTGGTACCTCGGCGGCCACCAGGTGGCGATCTTGTTCTCGAGAATAGTCCCCGGTGAAGAAAATATTCAGTCCAGCTATGTTGATGAGGAACATGGCCGCACCCAAGACATGGCCAGCCGGGTACGGTGTTATCCTGACTCCCGAGACTGTGTGTGTGGTGTAGAAGTCTATCGTCTCGATTTGTGGCAGTGTCGAGATGTGATCGGCTTCGGTATAAAGCGAGGTTCTTTGGTCGGATGTTGAAGTGGTGTTGCTGACCCGGACAGAATCTTGAATGAGCCATTTGTAGATTGCTTTGGTTGGATGGGTCATAAACACTCGACCCTTGAAGTCGGTTTTGGCAAGAACATAAGGAAGAGCGGCCGCATGGTCCAGGTGGAAACTGCGCAGTAGCCATGTTAGCTTTCTGATCAGAGGTGGTCTGGGAGTAGCGACCCGTTTCTTGGGCTAATCAGGCAGAGCACGCTAGATGGAGGTTCAGGAGGAGCAGAAATGGCGAGATCGTAAGTTCAACAAATTGTATTGATGTCTGCCTATAGGTACAAGATCTTGGTGCAGGTGTTTATTGGATCCTTTGCCCTTCATCCGGGCGGCGCTGTGTAGATGTGGGTAGATGCGACCTCACTTGGTCTGCACACGCCTCTCGCGCTGCAACCTCCAAAATCGATGCTGAAAGGGAAGTAGAGGGTGACCTACTGGCTGATTAGAAGGATATCGACGGTGCTCAGATCGAAGTCGTCGAAATAGGGCATGGCTGACATCCCTTCTCGACCTGTATGCATACCCGCGTCGAGCTAGAAATACTGTATCAGCGAGGAGTTCATCCTTCGAGTCTTCTCCCTTACCATGACAGTCTTGCCCTTGTATTGCAAGATGTGACACGATCGACCGACTTCTTGACACCCTCCCAATCCTGTAAAGACAAGCTCCTCTGAGGGATCAACAGGGTCGTCATCTTGAGCGTCAATAATCGCCCCGAGCTTTCTTTTGGTAGCCATGACCAGGTTATGAGCAGTTGTAGATCAGGTGTGAAAGAGGGTCTGAGGCAAGCGTTGACCAAGCGCGGTGGTACTCCGTAGAAGGCAACGGCAGGCAGATTGACATGGCACGACCCTGCCTCAAAACATGATCAGGAGCGATTCATCCCCAGATACCAATCTATCGTTGACCTCGTTGGGAGCGAGACGAAACTGTGGAAGAGAGACTGAATCGAATGGGGAGCAGCCACAAATGAAATATCACGCGATTGGCTTGAATGGGGGGATGGTCGAAGGGAAGGAATTGACTCCAGGTGAAGGTGAGGTGACGGCAAGATTGGATGCGCAGATTCGGGCACGTGACTGCCTGCGGCTATTGACGATATGGTGCAGGCATCCTTTCCGCGGTTTGCACTTTTGACAACCCTCGCATCATTCACTTCACCCACTCTACACCACAAATACAATCCCGACGCCTACTCCAACAACCCTTGCGACTCTTGGATGTCGACAGAACGTACACAGGCATGCTAGGGACAAGAACGCGGTCGAGCGTGACACCACGCTCACTCGGAATCCAGAGTCAGGTTCAGAGTCAGAGACAAGCACTGCGGTGGAATTGACACGGCCTTGGACTTCCTCATCCACCATGGCTCAATCGCCGCCCGCATCGTCGCGCCCTCCTCTTCCCCAAGCCCAGACTTCTTTCTCGCGCGACTTCTCCGCCCCGAATGGCAGACCCAGTCCGCTTGGGCCTCAGTCCCCTCCTCTGGCCATGAATTACGCCTCACCTTCGCCTCAAGCTTTCTCACCTCAGTATTTTCAACCACCGGCGGCGAAAAGACCCCGACTCTCACCAGATATACAGTCTCCGTCAGCCGTCCAGAGCTTTCCAGGCACACCAACAGGCTTACCAGGTACCCCGGTCGGCAATACCCCCGTGAATGGCGCTCCTGCCCCCGCTGCGCGCACAGCCAGTATGATGCCACCTCCACAACGGCCGCCGGATAAAGAGGATCGAAGTCATGAGGATATTCTGGCGGGCACTGGTATCAACATCGAGGAGGAGTCTAGACTGCTGGTTCAGAACGACTACTTTGGAAGCTCAACTTCGCAGACAGCGAAAGGCGCTTTTCAATACAGTAATAACTCGTTTCCGCAGGCAGGTTCAAGCGGAGGGGTAGGACCTCCACAATTCGGCCAGACAGATGGCCTGAATCGAAGTCAGGAACCCCCGCCATCTGAGGAGGAGATGAAGCAGAGGCTTGAAGAGCGTGCCGACTGGGAGGCGTCAAGACACAGTCAACATCCGTTATGGGACATGTTTCTGCTGGGAGGAGCGCTTAACGAGAGGATACGGAACATCAGCATTACCGAAAACCTGGTTGATCCGCAGTCTGGAGTTTTGGTCAACACCCAGAAGCATATGCCTCCGCCCACAGTGCGAGTCAATGGCCTCGAAGGCGCTTCTCGTGTCATTGACAAGGGCCAAGCTATTCTTGACACTCAAGGCAAGGGCGAGCGGCTATCGGACATCATGAAAGTTATTAATTTGGCCACCCAATCTCGCATAACTGGTCTACTTAGTGCCTCTTCAAGACTTGCCAAAGAACGGCGGCAGCATTCCAATGGAAAAATACCCGACGAGTGGCAGGACGTAGCAGCGCCACCCAAGCCCGGGACTGACGTTTTGGACACAGCACCCAGTCCCGCAGGTAGCTCCAGCTTAAAGCGTGAGTGCCCTGCTTTGACGTTGACTCTGTCACTGCTGACAAGCTCAGGCACGCACTCGCAAGCCAACAGCGAGCCATCTTTTTCAAATGACCGGGCGCATGTCCCTGGACGTCTGATTTCCACGTTCGATAAGGTGTCACAGACGGAAAAAGCTGCTGAGGAGACGCGTCGCCAGAAGAGAAACAAACGGAAGAACGCCGCAAAGGATGAAGCATCAGCTACGCCTGGAGGTGATAGCACTCTGGATGCAGCCGCCGCGGCTCTTGAAGCTGAAAAGAAGACTACCAAGAAAGAGAGAAAGTTGGCAGAGACCAAATTTACGGAACAACAGCAACACAAGTCCGCAAACGAAGCCGCACGGATGGCTGTAGCAGGTATACTGGGTAATCGAAAAAAGGCAGGCAGGACCTTTGACTGGATGAATGCAGGCAAAGCAGGAGCCAGCCCGGCGGCAACTCCTGGAAGACCGCCATTATCAGGTCCAACATCGACAGCAGGCACCCCGGCTCCTGAACGAGCTCGAGCAGCTCCGAAGGACAATCAGTTTGGTCACTGGGATGAGGAGAATGACGCCAAAATCCAGGCTCGAGATGTGTTGCTTGTATTGGAGAGTGATGGGCGAGCCTCGCGCTCATACCTCAGAGGAGTCAGTTTGCCGGAGAGGAGTGATTCTTGACATGTGCATTTCTAGATTCTTTCTCAGCAGTTTGCATAGGACAAGAGCGAATTCTCATGGCGTGGCGGCTCTCCTGGGGTCACAAGCATGCCTCGTGTAAGATAATGGCTTAAAAAAGGGTTTTCAGTGCGAGATTTGGAGAGGCAAGTAGCACGCAGAATGAAATGATGGCTGCATTGGGATAAAGCATCACACATCTACGCCCTGTCTATTTCCAACAGGTCGTCTTTGATAGATGTCAGGCTGAGTTGACATTGTCAGATGTAGCCTAGTCCTTTACGCGCAGTCTCGTTCGCAAAATCTACATAGGCACCTTGCTTTTCGGCTCTTGTCGGCGGAACGGTTCCTCAAATACGCGGGTCGGACTGTTATCACGAAATCGGCGACTCGGGCCTTGTCGCATGTCGTGATTGCCCATGTCACGGTATCGGAGGATCGTCGCCTTTGCGTGCTCCGGTGGCGGAAGACTGTCATCCGCAGCAGGATCTTGTCCCCCAACAACGCCGTTTCAGTAAAATGGGCCATGTGGAAGAAAAATAGGACATTGAGTCAGATCGATCCGACTTGATGCAATATATAACGACTGGTCCGTTGTGCTTGCAGCAGGCATACCAGCGCCTCTCCCTGAGCAATCTGTGGTGTGACGAAGCGCCAGGGCAAGTTGGAGAAGATAACCATGCCTCGCCATGCCTACTGTATTTGCCGCAGTCCGAGCACTTGGAGGGCCTCATAAGCGACAACCAAGGACGCGTGCACAAAAACTGGGGCAGACGCTCACAAAGCCGGGGCAGCGGTTAATTGACTAGACCTGTGACAGCGCCAGACAGTCCCGGATAATGGTTGGATAGTTGGGTAGTCAGGTAGTCAGGCAGGCAGGTATGCGCCGCAGCACGGACTCGAGTTTGAAGTGAAGAGAGCGGAATAGTCTCGTCGATTGCAGCAGCCCGTAGATGGATGGTCGGGGCGGCGTCATGGGTGTGAACACTGATGATTCGGCCGGTTACGACGCGGTCCCCAATTCGACGGCCAGATTGAACAGGGTCAAGAAGGGTTCAGGCTCGAGTTGCACTACGACGGGCTTGGTTAATGGCTGAGATGGTGCAAACCTCACTTCACACCTCAGTCTACATCATCGTCGACCTTCACCCACTGACGCTTCCTTGACTTGACCGGCATTAAATTTATTCTTTCTCAATCACCGGCATTCATTGTACTTTCTGTCACCCTACCATCCTGCTAGAACCCCGAATATGAGCGTGGAAGTTCAGCACTAGGCGTTTCCCGCCTGCGGTTGTGCGTCTCCACGTTTTTCCCGAACCTCGAAGTCCGCCTCAACGACGACCATCTCACCCTCATCGCCCTTTCCCACGGCTCTGATCCATCGTCTATCACCAGATCACCCAAACCCTCTACCGAACTCGAACCTTGACGCCGACCTCACGAGTTCCCGCTCGTCGGTGCCTCATATGCCGTACCCTGCACTCGGCAACATCTGCGTTGTCGAGCCACTGGCATAACGACCGGCCTGAAACGCAATGTCTACACCTTCGATAGCGACCACCCTCTTGCCTGCCCATCACAGTCAATATGGTTATGCTCACATAAACCCCTACTCGCCAACAACCCGCACCTACCCCGCTACCAACACGTTACCCGCACCTCCACGCCTGAACACTTCTTATCAGACTTACGCCAGCACCTCTCACTACCCGCAACCCCAACAGTCACCAGCCATTTCGTACAGAGGGCCATCCCACGCATCCACAATGGCTCCCTCCCAGTCGAATTCTGTCTTGCCTGACCCTCTACGAAGACAGCCGGACTGGAATGAATTCTACAAAAATGGAGTTCCAAAAGAAATCATCGTGATTGATGACGATAGTCCAGAGCCGGATAAGCAATCGACACGGTCAGAAAGACAAGATGCCACTGCCTATCAAACCAACGCTGGGCGGAAACGAAAAGTCGATCAAGGCTACAATGTTGAGTACACTGACAGTCCAACGTATTCGACACATCCGGCCAAATTTGCGTCATCGTCGGCCTCATACCACTCGGGTGGTCGAACTACCTCCCTCCAGACAGTGACCGCTCCCACATCACTTGAATCGTATGGTAGCAACACTGCCAGTAACAGTTATGAAGATGTCAGGGTGGGACAGAAGCGAAAGAGAGCGCAACCCCAGAAGGAGACCCGGGCGCAGGCAAAGAGAAAACAGCAAGAGTCTGTACCGGATGCATTCCTCGACTATGTCCCTCCGCCGAAACCTCTGAAAAAGGCTGCCGATGTCCATGTTCCGGTGATGCGAGATGCAGATAAGCACAAGAATTTGAAAGTGGATGACGAGGATGGGCACTATATTGTGACCCCCGGCACACGGCTAGCAGAGCGATGTAAGTTGATAGTCCCTTTGCTATGACGTTGTTCTGACTTGTTTGCAACAGATGAAATCATTAAACTCCTTGGCCAAGGCACTTTCGGCAAAGTCGTCGAAGCATATGATTCCAAAAAGAAATCCAAATGTGCAGTCAAGATCATTCGGTCCGTGCAGAAGTACCGCGATGCCTCTCGAATCGAGCTGCGAGTCCTGTCTACACTTGCTCTCAATGACAAGAACAACCGGAACAAGTGCATCCATCTGCGCGACTCTTTCGACTTCCGAAACCACATCTGCATCGTCACAGACCTGCTCGGACAAAGTGTCTTTGATTTCCTCAAAGGAAACGGCTTTGTGCCTTTCCCAAGTTCCCAGATTCAGAACTTTGCTCGACAGCTGTTCACCAGCGTGGCCTGTAAGTGGTCTGCCAACGTTGTGTGAACTTGGTGCTAACGTTATGCAGTCCTGCATGATCTGAACCTCATCCATACCGATCTCAAGCCCGAAAATATCCTTCTGGTTCACAATACCTACCAGACTTTCACCTACAACCGGACGATACCGTCATCTTCTCACACCGTGTCAAGGACAGCTCGGCAACGCAGGGTACTTTTGGACAGTGAGATCCGTCTGATAGACTTTGGGTCAGCCACATTCGACGATGAGTACCATTCTTCAGTCGTGTCAACAAGGCACTACAGAGCGCCTGAAATCATCCTACAACTTGGTTGGAGCTTCCCTTGTGACATCTGGAGTATAGGGTGCATTCTTGTCGAGTTCTTCACAGGCGATGCACTATTCCAGACGCATGACAACCTTGAGCACCTCGCAATGATGGAGGCGGTCTGCAGCGGCAAAATCGACGCCAAAATTGTCAAGCAAGTGTGTTCGGGAGGCCGCGGTGCGAACGCCAACTCTGCTGCCAAGTTCTTCAACAGAGGCAAATTGGAATATCCCAACCAGGAGACGTCAAAGGCGTCCAGGAAATACGTCAAGGCCATGAAGCATCTTCATGTATGTTTCACTTCCCTCGCGAGCCTACTCTCGACATTGTGCCATGCTAACCCGGACTTTTGACAGGAGTTCATTCCAGCCAATACATCATTCAATAGGCAGTTACTAGACCTTTTGCGAAAGATCTTCGTATATGATCCGAAGAACAGAATCACTGCCAAGGAAGCGCTTAAGCACCCCTGGTTCAAGGAGACCTTGGTCGACGACGGCACCGAAGCCATCCGAATACGTGAAGAGCGTGCCGCTCAGGGCATGGGGGTTCCCAACACGAAACGCCCGAGAGTTGAGCAATAACAGACGTCGAGGCGAATACGCAATCCTTTCTATGATGATACGACGGACCGGCCGACGGGGCCGTTACCGATTTGGGTTGAGCCTTCGCCTGATGCCACATATATGTGGAACATCCTGAACGAACCACGACGCTAATGATGACATATTTGGGGTTGGGACAATAAGAAGTGAAGACATACGGGGTCAGGATGGTGCTGGGTCAGGAAAGGGCCGGTCCATGGGCTCTCCCCTCAGCAGCACCGACGAACGGGGCTGGAATGACCTGCCATCAGGGAAACGAAAAGTATTTGATCCAGAAGTACTCTGTCCGACACATGTTGCTGCTCCAACGGTCGGGGTCATGTGGAGGGAGAAGAGCGGGCTATGCAACGCCAAGGTTGAATACAATGGAAAGAAATGCCTCGTACCAGTTCTGGCATCAAGAATACAGGAAGAAGTAGCTAGAAGCGGCTCCCTGACTGACTTGCATAGCGATATGACTATTAGCTGGCAGATACTGCGACTATCTTCTTTCCTTTCAGTGCGGAAGAATGGAAGAGGACGAGAGTAGAAAAAAAAATCAACTATGGACATTCCCTCGAGTCGGAGTTCAGGGCATCGTCTACCGCCATTTACATTGTCACAACGGTGCTTGATGAACGCCCATCAAAGCTTCTTGCCCCATGTCACTAGTCCTGAAGCCTCACATACTCCCCGAAGAAGCCAACGTCCGGCCTTTTCTTGACACTCGTGAAAACCAATTCAGAATTCGCGATTTCCTTCTCCCTAACCATTGCAGACCAGAAAAGCGAACGCTGGGGCCGAGGAGGACAAATCACCCGTGTACAGTCATGGAATTTCACCAGTCGCTCACTCGCTCTCTGCCTTTCAGTAGCTACGAACCACCTGGCATTTCTCAAGGTTTGTCAGGACGGAGTATTTATCACTGGAATGGCGCGGCGCTTCCGGATCTCAGTCCAGATGGCGTCCATAACTATGAAGTACGTGGACTCTATTACGGGACCATGCTGCGTGTAGAGCAGAGCAGAGTAGAGCAGATCTACCAAGTATTGTATGTCAGAGCGACAGTGCTGTGTAGTTACCTTCCTGTTGTCATACGCGGAGGTCCAGCACGAGCGAGATCACAGGACGCCTTGCTCGGTCGCAGCACTCGTTCCCTTCCTTCCTCAACTTACAGCCTACCATGGCAATCATGGGACCTGACATGGCGCACACTCCCCAGAGGAGATCCCCCTCATTAGGATCCTTCCCGGGAAGAAGCAGAACAACAGGAGCCCCCATCCCGCCAACATCTCTCCCCACCGTGCCAGTGCGCTTCTGTCTCGGCGTCCCGTCTCCAGTGCCAAGAAGCCGTCGTTGCTGCTGTTGCGGTAGCTTCCCTGTGGCAGTGGCACGCTGGATCAAAGCACCCGCCCAGGCACGGCGAGGGCGTGGCGTGGCCGCCGCCACCGCCGCGCAGATTGCCAAACCCAAAGCCAAATCCAAAGCCCACGCCGGGGTCTCCCAGAAGATTCTTCTGTTGCTGGGCCGCGATATCCGCTAGGTGGGCGTCGAGTGTGAATGGCGGGACGCGAGGGGTGGAGGCCGGGCCAGATGCATGGGTGCTACGCGTCGGTAGCACCGTCAGATAGCACCCTTCTGGGGCGTGGTCTGCGGCGCGGCGAAGGCGTTGGGACGGAGACAGAGAGTGAGGCTGAGGGTGAGCAGGAGGTGCTTGTTGGGGTTGAGCCTGTGCAGCTGGTGGTGGTGGTGGTGGTGGAGGAGGAGGTACGGGTTCTTTCTGCAGATGACCGAAGGGAATCGTTTGTTTCTGCGATCTCGCGGTGGTGGATGGCTGGGTGTGAGGAGCTGAGGAGGGTAAGACTGAGGCAATAGCAACGGCAGTGGTAGAGCCAGAAACAGACGTAGGGAGATTGATCGTGACATGGGGCCCATGGCCTTGACTGTTTCCTCTATGGCTCGGCTTCTTTGGTTTGGAATTCTGTTGGCATTGAGACGTGGCGGGAGGTTGATTTCGCTGCGATGTAGTTGCTCGGATTGTTGTCTCGCAGCGGTCGGTCGGAGCCTGCTTTCGCGTCTGAGTCTTACTTGGAGACGTCTGTCGACGTTGAGCCCCCGAACCCTGGTGGATCTGAGTTTGTGGTTGCAGACCCGAGGTCTGCTGTTGAGGCTGAGTCTTTGCACCTTGCTGGCTCTGGTCCTGGCGCGCCGTACACTGACACTTGCTTTGGCTTGGACGCCGATAATGCGGGGAGTCATAACCCTGGGCTGTGAACCGAGCAGGATCTTGAGGTGCGGAAGGCTTCTGTGACAGAGCTGGCAGCCGCGACACGGGTCGATTTTGGGGTTCGGACTGGTAAGGCCATCGAGATCTGCATCGGGGACAGGTTTGTTCAGCGACGCCGAGCTGAGGTGTTGGCTTCGGAGACCTCTGCTGATCCTGCGACTGGCCGTCAATCCAATTGGAGATCTTTCGCCGAGATGTGACCTCTGAGATCACGGCACAGGGAGCATTTTCTCCCGACAGATCCCATTCCTCGCGCGAGTATTCCCAATATTGGCCCAGAGGAGTGGCCTGATCGTGACCTGGGACTGCAGGGTCGGCTGAGAGCTGTTGTGAAATAGATGACTCGGGTCGAATGGTATGCGCTCTCAAAGCGTTGAGCTGGGGAATCGTGGGCGGAGCACTTGGTCTGGTTAACGCTGGCCGAGAATTGTTGGCCTGATTAGGTCGTGACACTGGTCGAGGTGGGTGCTGAAATGACGGTGTTTGCTGTTGCGGTTGCGCACCGGTGTTATCACACGCGGGAGTAGCTTTCGGTGGTCTCGCACTGCCTGATTTGGTCGCTGGAGTCGACGTGTGGCGTTGAGGCGAGCCTGCTCCGCCCCGTAGGCTGGTAGAGAATTGAGCCCCTATCGCGGGACCTTGCTCGCTGTTATGTGCTGAACCTTGCTTGATTCTGTGGTGCGACGAGGAGCTACATGTCGTGCCCACCTCTTTCGCGGATTCATCTTCTGAAGGACCAGGGCCGGCTGGTTCCGGCACCTGATCGTCGGCACCTATACCATCGTGCTCAGCTACCTCTGCTTCCTTTGCTTCTGTATCGCATTCTGTCGTCCCGTTAGCAGAGGCTGCCAGGTCGCCGCTGTTTTCTCACCTTGGTCGCATCCCCTCTCAGGCTTTTGGACTCCTCCGCCTTTCTCATCGATGGAGGTTGGTGACTTTGCCCTTTCCGCACCATCATCTTCGTCGACGCATGTAATAGCGGCCTTCCTGGAGTCTCGTACCTTCTTTCTCTCGGCTCGCACGTTGCGATATCCTCTCGTCGACATGAGGGAGTCAGCTAACAGGCCGCCACCCATCACACTGTTCCTGCCGCCCCAGAAGCGGAGTTTCAACTCGGGAAATGCTTTTTCTCTCTTGCTGGGAGATATATGTGAGGCTGCCATCTTGAAATGGAGTGGTGGGAAAGGAGACTCTCTGCAGACAAGGATCCAACCAGATCTATATACCACCTACTGGGTGCGTTTGAGCCGGTGGCGGCCGGTCACCCATGGTGATATTGTCCATGATGGATAGAACTTGAATGCCACGGAGCACCAAGTATCATATACTGTGATTGTCAACCACAAACGAAAAGTGACTGGAAAGAGAACTGTTCATTCCAACACATTCCGAAGCTATGCATGGGTTTGACTTGTCACACACACTGTGGGGGAGGAATCTGCTTGTGATGTGTCTGTTATCTTTGTCATACCTTTAGTACGACGACAAAACCAGCTCTGTCCAATGACCTGAGGTTGTCGCTGGTGAAGGTGACCGATAAAGGTCCACAGCAGAGACCGAAGGAAGGGAGACCTTCCGGATGCAACTGTCTGGTACTGAAGCTGTATTGGGTCCCAAGTGGATTCATTGTAACGATACTGTAACTAAATAAGTTGCTGACTTGATGATTTGGATCCCTTGAGGCCAGCACCCAGAAGGATAAGGCAGACTCCAGAACATGCCACGACACAGGGCCCGCAGAGTAATCGACGACAACCAAGTGCTCGTTGTGTCCATCAATGCTTGGGTGCCAAACAGGTAGAGTAACCCGCTTGAAGAACTCAGCCCGTGGTGACAATATAATAAGTGCCCAGTCAATCATTGCAACCTACCTGACCCTTGAGTCATCGATGCAATAACTGTTGCCGTTGTTGAAAGTCAAACGGCTCGGTCATCATGTGAACCGCCAGATCAAGTATGAGTTCGGTTTGTCCCACCGTCCAGTCGTACAGAGTGCTTGTCCTTACTGTGTAGCAAGCGCACACCATAGTACGCTATGTCGACAAAGAGTCAGATTCTGTGTTTGTTGATGAATGCAGACTGCGGAGTGCTTGTTGAGTCTCTGGAGCTCTTGATTGTGATAGCAATTGTCTCGTCCGTGCCGCCAATGCCTGAGGCGCGAACCAGGCCAAAGTTGGTGGTATGGCCGACGTAGTTCCTTCCGCCACCAGATCCTCCATATACGCACCGCGCTTGACTTAAGAGCGACCAGTGTGAAGTCGATCTGTGATATACAGTAGTAATACCATATCATCCAAGGTCATATACGGGGATCGCCAACAACTCCCGGCGGGCTAGACCTTTTGTTGTCTCGTAGCTTCCGATGCGAGTGGCACCAATCGTCGCTGGGGGATAAGGCCACTATTCGCAACAGACGCGCGGCACATAGGACATAGTGGTCGACTTCGCATAGCTGTCTGGATGCATCCGGAGCAGAAGACATGGGCGCAAGGCGTAATAATTGGATTTTTGTACTGCTCGATACAAATGGGGCATTTCTCTCTTGAGTCGATCTGGGCCTGTAGTTTATCCTGCAAGGATTCTCGGATAGCTTTGGTGAGATCTGTATTCTGAGCAAGAGGACCTCGGGACTGCGCCATGCGCTGGCTCTGGCGCGGAGCCCTGTTCTGAAAAAAGGCCTGATTCTGCGTCGCAATGCGGTTTCGGGATTGTGGAAGATGTTGAGCAGTCGGGGAGCTTTGAGGCATTGGAAGGCTCTCGGGCACACGTTGTGGTTGGGACATACGCTCCCGTTGGTGCTCCGCTCGAGTGTGTGGCACAGGGCGGGCCAAATAGTGGACTCGTGGTCGATAAGTGAACCATTCTTGAAGGACAGCTGGATTTGAAGGTATGGGCTGAACTTGAGCTGGCCAATGCCGAGGCTCCAGTATCACTCGCGCATCATGAGCTGGCGATTCCCTAATCTGTGCCTGACCGGATCGACTCGACGACTGAGCAAATCGTTGACGATATAGGGTCCCCGAGAAGTCAGGTCGGCTAGAGAACACTCTGTTGCCTCCATTTTGATAGACTGCGGTCGATGGATCAATTCTGGCGGCATTGAAAGGAGGCCCGTGAATTGGCGCAATATTCGATGGAGATCTGGAGGGTCGAGAGAAGCTGCGTCCTTGCCTTGGAGAAGTGTAGGCCGGGGGGTGGTGTTCTGCACCGTTTCTTGACATGGAAGGTCTACCAGAATACCCAACTGAAGAGCACCATGGACAGCTGCATTCTGGCCGCCAGCCACGCCCGTGGTAACTGGCGAAGGCGTTCCATTGCCTCAGGTCCGGCCTCCAGCCCGTGTAGGCGGCAACTTGCTCACGACGCATGAGATAGGGAATAGTCACATCAACAATGTAGTATTCGGCGCTCTCCGCTTGATTGGCCATCTTGCTGTCCGAGGATGGAGAACAGCCGTTCCGATTTGATCATGAAGTAGCGGAAATCTACGGAGAGAATAAGCAGAGGATGATCTTGACTTACTAGAAGACTTTCCAGTTATGTGAATATATGAGTACTGCGCTCGAGCCATTGAGGTCCTCAACGAGAGATTATCACTGTACAAGGTCCTCATGCTACCAGTGAAAGAGATCTCAGCGAGAGGTGTGGCTAAGGTCATTAGATGTAAGATACTGTGAAATGTCACAAGCGGAAACTTCAAATCTCAAGCCAAGGGCGTTCTTTGCCGTAGGGTTGATATGAGTTTTTGTCAGAGCGCAATCTTTCATAAGAGAGAGAGGAATCTGATGGCAGGTTCAAAGCGACTGACTTGGGACTGACTTGGGACTGACTTGGCACTCGAAAGGATGGCCTCCGGTAACAAGCTTTTCATTATCGTTTAGCGCCACCCGCTGACGGGTGACTACCTTGGTACGAGGCCCCGTAAGACTAAGGGCTACCCTGGGCTACTTAGGGTGGCTGTGTCCAGGCTCCAGGCGTGTCATCTCGAGCAGCGACGCAACTACAAGCGAGAGGGCAAGTCAGCTGCAGGCGAGGGGCGAGACAGTTACAAAGCACTCAGCATTCCAGCTTGTTGACCACAATGCCATTGAGGAGTCCGACGTGCTTGTTGTCTCCCATGCCATGTACAGTACACGGCTGCTGACGATGGTTGCGAAGTGATTGCCACCGTCTTCGAGACCGGCTTGCTTCCATCAACTTTGGTCCGCTCTTTCCCAATTGCGGTGCTCGACGGCGGCTACCTCCAGTCTATTCTCGCCATCTTCTGTCGGTCACCTTCGTCCTACCACACAAATCCCTCATTATTGCGTCTTCTTTATTTTCTTTCCTTCAACCAGCAACAGGTCCCGTCCCGTCGAGACTATCTGCATCCTGACACTTCCGGCAACCTAAGAATGTTAGTCACGGTCCATCGCCGCTAGTTCGTCATCCAATTGGACTGATCCTTCGCTTACAGCATTGGCTTTCCTCGTCTCACCGAGCCTGCAGGTGCAGCCTCATGCCGGACCCAAATCCCACAACTGTCAGATTCGACCTTCGATTTCAGAGCATCGCTTGGACCATTCCCAATCACAATAAGCACCGTATCTCAGCTCAGAAGCCGCGCCTGGGTCGTTAGCATTATATTACGCCGAGCGGGCTCCTTCTGTGAACACGGCGGGATAGGATAATACGACTTCGACAACCATCGCTCCTCTCCCACCCACCCAACCCACTCTGGTCTGACATGCTTCATGAGTTCGCGGCACATAGCCAGTGCTCCTGGGATAGCCGACCTCACTTCCGCTCACGGCCTGGCTGAGGACTACTCCCCGTTGGTTGATGGCCATGGCGTATTTGTTGACATTGGCACTCTTTCAGGCGACCATGGCCAAGCGCCCCGTCTCCAAACCGAAGATCTATATGGCGACGAATTGATCGGTGTTAGTATGAGTCCCGTCCAGACCCAGATGAGATCTCCGGACACGCCAGCGTCCGAGAAGGCGAAAGCCCTAGGCCTGCCGGTTGAGTACTTCCAAAGAATCCTCAGCATTGCCGAGGACCCTGACAAGGACAGTGACGCAGGCGAGGCGAATGATGCAGAACACGTTACACCAGATGGCACTCTGAGGCGCCCTGCACTCTTGCCAAACAATGCCGGGAGATCCGCATCCCCGGAGGCGATGGATAGGAGGTTCTCCTCAAGCGAGTCGCTTTCAGTCTCTCGACAAGAACGAATTGATGGCGAAACCATCAACCCGTCCGACATCTTATTCGATGCGACCTACCCCTCCCAGATCCAGGTAGACGATGCAAATGAACTCGGGGCTCAGCCTTACGAGTACCGGTTCCCACCGCAGCCTAGACGAAGACCGCCGTCGCCACCTGTGGAAGACCGCATCCCTCAACAGCCCCGACGCTCCGACAACAATGTCTCACATGTTGATGACCGCGGAGATAGCCACCACCCTTCACATCCTTCCCGGCTGTCCATCACGAAGAGCCTTCTGGGTGGAGTTGTCAGTGAGCGGCGGCGAAGTCTGTCGGGCCCCCTTGCCAACTTGCGCAAGTTCCTGCCAGACCTGCCGTCTCCGAACTTCAACAAAAGTTCAATTTCGCTGTTCCCTTCGAGCACTAAGAACTCCAGCCAGCAAACCCAAGCCAGCGGTGAAAACACCCCAACGACCAGGACCTTTCGGTTCTCTATCTGGGAGCCACTGCAGCGACGCGGAACAGGCGATTCGGTTGGCGGCATGCAGCCGGGACATTTGACGGTTCAAGATGACACTGCTGTATCCCGGAGTCAGGTCGACGGCAATGTGGAGTCGCTCCTTTCGCCGACCAGCCCAGCGTCGAACGCCAGTCGCGCGCGGTCTAATTCGGAGAGCTCGCTCTTCATAAGAAGAAGAGTCTCCGGAGCGTCCGCTTACGATGATATTACCGCCTTTGCCCATGTCACGGATATGGCCAACTCGAGGTTCAAAGCCATAACAGATAGCTTTCAGAACTCGACGATAAAGTTACCGCGGCTTCCCGCAATTCGACCTGGCGCTAAAAGGCATGTATCGCCGGAGCGGGGGAACGGCGAGGCGGCGCGCGAGATAGAGGAAGTTGGCACTGGCGCGGAGGGGCAAGCTCATGGCCCTCAATATATTTCGGTGAAGAAGTTGCGGAACACAGCCAAGGGGATCGAAGTGGAGACACCGCAGCAACGAGCTCACCCGGTGCTGTCTCAGGCATTGGCAAAGGCCGAGGGCGACATTGTGATCCTTGGTGGCTACAGGGGGTCAATCTTAAGATCGGCCAAGCCTCCACATCGACAACTCTGGGTCCCCATCAAGGTCGGACTCAACCTACGCAAAGTAGATCTTGAGGTGGGCCTCACGCGAGAGGATGAAGAGCGGATGGAGGAAACAGTCATCCCGGACGGCATTCTCTCGCATATCGGACCAATTGATATCTGCAGGAGGCTTCTTAAGCATATGAGGAAGTGCCCAAACGCTCGCGACAACAAGCTCAGAGTCCATAACTGGGGCTATGATTGGCGATTGAGTCCTGACTTGCTCAGTGGGAGATTGATCAAGTTTTTGGAATCCCTGGAGTCCAACCATCCTGAGACGCCCCGTGGAAAACGAGGAGCACTTGTGATTGCGCACAGTCTTGGAGGGATGATTACGCGACACGCGGTAAACCAGCGTCCAGAACTCTTTGCGGGTGTAGTCTTTGCGGGCACTCCGCAACATTGTGTCAATATTCTAGGGCCACTACGGAACGGCGACGATGTCCTCTTGAGCTCCAGGGTACTCACTGCGCAGGTCAACTTTACCATTCGGACCAGTT
Source organism: Phialophora macrospora (assembly GCA_000835435.1). NCBI lineage: Eukaryota > Fungi > Ascomycota > Eurotiomycetes > Chaetothyriales > Herpotrichiellaceae > Phialophora > Phialophora macrospora. Next base: position 892,348 of record KN846957.1, on the reverse strand, counting down.
TTACCCTGCTACCGGAAGATGGACGCTGCTTCATTGAAAAACAGACTAACGAACGGCTCGATCTGGACTTTTTTGATCCCCATACCTGGGACGAATACCGATTATCTCCTTGCATTAACCCTCCGCTGGATCACAGACTCAGGGAAAGAGATGATCGTAGGAAGAGCATTATGGATCACCTCTCGGAGAGCATTGTCGGAACGGCTAAGCGTAGTTCTTGGTTCGGAGGTGGACCCCACCAAGGACAGCCATCGCAACAAGCAGAAGCTGCAGAAAGCATGGAGCGACTTGGTCAGCGAATGAGCGACAAGGCGTTGGAGGCCGAGCAGGATATCGAGGGCAACGCGGAGGGCATGGTTGAAATGTCAATGAAGCAGACACATCAGCGGCCAAGCGTGGCCACTGCCGTGACGATCCCGAACGACCTCGCAAAGGAGTATCTCGACCGTACGTTGGCCGAGGTTTCAGTCTTCAAGCAGCAGCTGAAATTCAATCCGAGCCACCAGGCGAACAACATCTACCCCCCGCATGCGTTCATCTTCGGCAAGACAGTGCCAACCGTGTACGGAGCGCGAGTCGCCAACAAAGACGCGATCAGATACACGGATGCGTTTGATGACCTGGCTTTTGCCGCCGGAGACGGCGTGGTGCTTGCGAGCGCGGCACAGTTGCCAGATGGATATCTGTGCGTAAAAGGAGGCAGAGTGGAGAGCGACCGCGGGCATGTTGGCATCATGGGAGACCTCGAAGGAATGGGACGCTGTATCGGGGCTGTGATTGATGCTAGATTGAAGGGGGTCGGATTAGGGAAAGAGTATGCGCGCAACAGTCACGAAATGAGCGACGTTGTTGAGGGATGATTCCTTTGAATAGGCTACGTTGATGAGAGGAAAATGGGCGGAATTTTGGATACCACACGTAGCGACACTAGAGCTGTACAGAAGTATTGTTACAACCAGGTAGTTTGCGCGCTGTAGGCACCAGTTGTGGCAGCTTCATCGTGGTGTGTTCATGGTAGGGCTGATCCGGTACGATAGCCTCGTAGAATTTGTCTGCGAGACCCAGCCAGGTCCGCCAAGAGGCATTCAGCCTTCACTCTCCTCCTCTTCAATAGGATATCACACACACAATCGAAACGGAGCAACGTCACTGCCCGCAGCCGAACCTTCCGGATATCTTTCCCAAAGCCGTTGACTGTGTTACATTACGGTAGCATTATCCTCGTATCTCACGACCGACCGACGACGGAGCAGACGGTATGTAAGCATCCGTCACCACGCATCGCCGGTTTTGCTCAGTCATGTTCGGAGGTCACCGATGGTCCTGTAGGTGGGGATCTAAAATTTCCCATCATCCAGCGATAAGTGGGGGTGATTTCTCTCGCTGAGGCCACATGGCGAACGAGACCAGAGATTGTATTATCGCACTCTGGCTGGACGGGACCGTACAGTAGACTGCCATTCAAATTGCCACATTCCGGAACCCTGCGATCTCAATTTTTCATTACACAAGCGGGGGATTTCAGATGCGACATAGTTAGGTTCCACGAACTTGACGCGCTCAGTTCGGCCCAGATCAGATTAAAAAGAGTGAGCGACGAAGTTTGAGAAGGCGGGAGACCGACTTCTGACTTACCAGCGCATTCACTTGATCGCAGTACGAATAGGGTACGAACGATACGAACGATACGTCACCAGTAGCCGACCTTTAGACCGGACGGGCGCCACGGATAACGAGGAAGGTGGGTTGGATCTCGAATCGACCTTGGAGAGGCTTTGAGGATATATTCTATTAGCTGTCGCTAGAGCTGTTGGGAGAGACGAGCGGGAGAAGAATCTCAGCTCAGCTCGACTCTGCTGAAACACATCTCAGTCGACTCAACCTCAAATCAGGCTGACTCAACAACTCTTCTCATTTCAAGATGTGTCAAGGACAGATGCACGAGTTCCTCCAGGCTCTCCCGAAATGTGAGCACCACATGCATTTGGAAGGTGAGTCCTGTCTGTTTGTCTGTTTGTCTGTTTGTCTGTTTGCTTGGTTGCTTTCTGCGTATCGACTGGGTATGTAGGGGAGTAAGTAAGTGACTACACAAAGAGTGTAGCTCTGCCATGAAACGAGACGGAAGGCGAGGAAAGCGAAGCATGCATACATATACACACTCTCTCAGTTATACTTCTCACTTTCCTGCATTACTTACTCTGTATTCTGGGGCCCAGGCTCCCTCGAACCAGACCTCCTCTTCGAGCTGGCCTCACGGAACAACATCCAGCTGCCCCAAGATGACGCCTCCTTCGCCAGTCCCGCCGCGCTGCTGGAGCGCTACCGCCGGTTCTCCTCCCTGGACGACTTCCTGCACTACTACTTCATCGGCATGTCGGTGCTCCGCACGGCAGGGGACTTCGAGGCGCTGGCGAGCGCGTACTTTGCGCGCGCCCATGCCGACGGCGTCGCCCACGCCGAGGTCTTCTTCGACCCGCAAGCCCACACGGCGCGGGGGGTCGACTACGCGACGGTCGTGGCGGGGTTCAGCGCCGCGCTGGACGGGGCACGCTCCGAACTCGGCATGTCGTGCGACCTGATCGTGTGCGTGCTCCGCCACCTGCCCGTCGCGGACGGCCTGGCCATGTACCGGGGCGCGATCCCAGACCTGGAGGCCGGCGTCATCCGCGGCCTCGGCCTGTCGAGCACCGAGCTCGGCAACCCGCCCGCCAAGTACAAGGAGATCTTCGCGGACGCCGAGGCCCGGGGCTTCCACCGCACGGCGCACGCGGGCGAGGAGGCCGACGTCACGTACATGACCGGAGCGCTGCACGAGCTGCACGTCACGCGCGTTGACCACGGCATCAAGCTTACCCAGGACGCGGGCGTCATGGCCGAGTTCGCCGCCCGCGGCGTCCTGGTCACCATGTGTCCGCTGTCGAACGTCGAGTTGCGCTGCGTGGCCAAGGTAGCGGACCTGCCCCTGCGGCGCTACCTCGACGCCGGCGTCAAGTTCAGCATCAACAGCGACGACCCGGCCTATTTCGGCGGCTACATCTTGGACAACTACTGCGCCGTCCAGGATGCGTTCGGGCTCCGCAAGGCCGACTGGGAGACCATTGTGCGGAACGGGATCGAGGGGAGTTGGTGCTCGAGCGAGCGGAAGGCCGAGATCATGGGCCTGTTGGACGCCGTTATGGCCAAGTACCGCGATTAAAGGGGAGCCTTGCCAAAGAATAAAGGGGGAAGAAAATGGGGAGGAGCCAAGGCATAGACGGACGTGTAGATGACGAAAACACATGTCGGATGTATGGATGTTGTATGTGTAGATGGATGATGGATCGGACTGGATGACGGTACTCGTACTACGCGATTCTGTCCACAGTATTTGTACCAACGAGCCGGCGCTAGCGACGACGTCAGTTGTTGGAATCAGAGTTTCGACCTGAATGGCGTGCGCCCTCCCGAGGAAGGAAGGGACACGACAATGTCAGCCCAGGATGATGACGGACGCGACGACAGAGATTGACTGGCTCGTTGAAGAATCTGGGCCGCAAAAACACGCGCGCGCGCGAAAGCAATAGACCGGCATGAAATGAAGTAGAATACATGCTTTTTCTTGAGCACTTGGTACAGAGCTGCTATGCCATTGCCGTCACCATTGCCTTTTGTTCTATCCCGCATAGATCTCTGTCCGAGTGGATGAGTGTCCCAGGTATGGGCATCGCAGTGATATGATGTGATGTAACGTGATGTGATGCTCGATCTTTTGGGTTTCCTTTCCTCCCACAACTGTTGGACAACGGCCACCATCACTCCACATGCGGCAAGCATAATATCGGCCGATGGACATGGCACAGACACTTACTTCTGCACGTATTTATCGCCAATACCTCTCTGGACGGCGTCCCGGGCGGCAATGCGATCAACCCACTTCAACAGGTGCGGGAACGGCTTGACCTCGTCCGCGGTGAACCCGCTCCTCTCCCAACCCTTGACCCACGGCCACGTCTTGATATCGGCGACCGAGTATTTCCCCTTGCCCGCGCCGGCGAGGTAGTCTCGCGGCCCGTCCCCGTAGATGCCCGAAAGACGGATTTCGAGCACGCCGTACACGCGGAGGGTCTCGTTCTTGTATCGGTTGATGGCGTCTGAAATGGAGGACACACGAAGTCAGTACCTGCACTCTAAGTGAGGGGCCACACGGAGGGGAAGTGTGAGTGGGAGTGTAGCTAGCGGCAACGTACATGGAATCTTTTCCGGCGCGGCTCGCGTAAAGTGGTTGACCTGTCCCTGGTACGGGGCACCGCCGCCGTGCCAGAAGAACATCCACTGGAGGGCCTCACTCCGTTCCAACTCGTCCTTGAAGCCGAACTTGTCCTCGTTGTCGAAGAACTTCAGCAGGTACAGCAGCTGGGCGGATGTCTCGATGACAGGGAAGGGCGGCGACTGCGTGTTGTCGACCAGCACGGGGATGCGGCCGTTGGGGTTCAGGCGCAGGAACCACTCCTTCTTCTGCTCGTTGGTCATGATGTTGATGAGCGTGGTCGTCCATTGCGTGCCGTAGGCGTCGGCCAGTTCTTCCAGGAGGATCTGCGTGGCTTGGCCGTTGGGCGTGTTTTGCGTGATGAGGTGCAGGCCCTTGGCTTCGGCCACTTCCTTGGGCGTCTCGGCGATGTAGAGGTGGTTGGCCATTGTGGATGAAGCGTGTCGTCGACTGTGGTGTCTTTGTTTACGCCTCCGACAAGTTCGAGTTGGGTCGGCTTTTCTCGGATACGCAGTTCTGCTGTGCCTGCGGGGTGGTTGCCTTGGATAGAGAATGACAGACAGGAGGAGGGCAGGTTCCTCAGTGTAAGAAGAAAAATAAGTAATCAATCAACGACGTCGGAGAGGCGGCTCCAGTCATTAAATGCATCAATGAATCAATGGCGCCATACGCGCTCGTTGGAAGCCGTCAGGGAGTCTGGATTGGGCCTCTCACGGTCAATTAGTAATGACGCTGGTCAGAGGAACGAGGGGCAGAGCATCAGTCAGGAGGGGAAGTCGCAGACTGATTTGGCTGATGACGGCATCGCTGAACAAGCGAGCACCACTCCCGCTGCAAGCTTCGACAAGCTAACTCGGCGCCAAACCAACAAACGACTCCCTGCTACAGTAGCAGCGCCTGCCCCGGAAAAGAAGTGTGGGGCGGCGTTCCGGACGCCCAGGACAGAAGGTCACGTCCATAAGTGGCAGTCGTCGCATGTAGATTCCTTGCATGTTTCAGTACCGCGCCGGTGAGGCCAGTTCAGTCTTCCTTTTCCCACTCCCCAGTTCCAATCCTCGTTTCCAATTCCATGCCCTTTTCCATCGCCCCAAACCCGATGCAGTCCCCGTGGTATCTCATGCAGTCGGATTAATCAAGTGTACAGACGCCGTCACATAGGTCGTCAAAAACCTCAAATGCGGCCGAGTTCGCGCGTCAAAAAGTGAACCGAGACTCCATGCTTGTCCAAGCGAGGGCCCGTCAAGTCCAGCCCCAGTCACGTTTCAATTGCGTGGCCGCTCGTGCCGTGGGCCAGCCGTGATCGTTCTTCAATCGCTCCAAAATCTCCAGAAGAGCTCGCTGTTCGACCGGGTCAGAAAAATACTCCCCACAGACCACAATGGCAACATATGCTTGCACCATGGCCGGCTGAGACGAAGGGGTTGCTGCCGCTGTTCCGCGAAGTGACACGGCCGTCCCACATAGTCGGATTACCACGTCGTGCACCTCTTCCGCAACGCGTCTCCGAGCTGCTGTGGCTCCAGGGCCAATCCTGGGGATATTTGGATTGTAGACCGTCAACAGAATCCGAGCCAGGTCCAGCGACAATAGCCCCGTGACGTGAACTTCCGCCATGTACCAGATGTGAGGCAGACATTCTCCCTTGTCGCGATTCGGCTCCTGGTAATGGATCGGCATGAACGACAACGGTTTCGATTGATCCCAGTGCGTCTCAAAATCTCGAAGCTCGCTCCATCGTTCCATCTGTGTCTTACCGTTACCGTTGTCGCCGCCAAAGCAAAACTGCAACACCTTCGCACAATGGTAGAGGTGCCGATCCGACCAGACGAAGTCCTCGGCTTCGTCGAAACCCTGCAGATCACTCCACGTCTCCAGCGGGAGTCGGACCGCCCGTTGTTTCAAGAAAGCAATCGTGATCTCTTGACGGAGCGCGACTCGGAAGGACGCATGTTGGAAACTTTTCAAGTAGCCCAGGCAATTGTCGAATGTCCCGACGGCAGACCCCGGCCTCAGGTACTCTGTATGTTTCGCCTCGTCCATGGTGTAAGCATACGGGTTGGCTTGCGCGTTGACAAACAGTTGGAAGGTGTGGATCAGCGTCTTGATGTCTTCCCCTGTGAGAGACGGATCAATCTCTTCGTAGTAGCGCAGAATGACTGCAGCCGCCAACAAGTTCTCGTCCCGGACGTGGTCGGGATCGGTAGCCAGTTTGATAAGGTATGCGATACACGCCTGATGATATTTCACAGCAGTCTCCTCGGTCAGCTTGGGAAGTCGAATGCTTTGATACTCGATCACCCCGTCGGCCGTCTTGAACCGCGGCAGCGACGCAAGATGTCGGGCGGCGAGAGTAAAGATGGCATTGAGCAATGGAGGACATCGCCTGGCGTGTTGGGGGACGGCCAAAGTGAAGTGTCTGGCGGGGTCTCCTACATCAAACTGCCTCCGTCAGTTTCCGTCCCATGGTCTGAGAAGTAGGGAGCCTACCCAGGGCGCAAGATTTTCGATGTAGTACCGCATCAAACAAGCACATTGTGTGGTAGTAAACTGGTTCGGCCAGTAGAATTCCTCTTTCCATATCGTGGGAGAGAGCAGCGATTCTGGAGGGATGGCCGCGGCCGCCGAATCCGCCAGTCGACGATACTCCGCCTCCACTACTTTGGGAACGTGCTGTTGCTCCGGCATATATGTGAAGCCGTCCGGACTGACCGAATTGAAGACTTTCGGAAAATCGTAGATTCGGTACTGCGAACGGATCGGGTCATAGGCGGCTTGAGATACGCGATCGGAATTGGACCGGAAGCCTGTGCTGGGCTCGTCTGTTGTCCTTCTCCGTTTGATGGGCGAGTGTACCAGGACAGACTCCTGGGCTATGTCGAGGGGTGAGAGAAAGGTCGAAGCTTCGGGAGGTAGTACGCTGCGAATCGGTGGAGAGGGCTCGACCTCGACTGAAGGCTCTATCCGCTTCTGAAGCCCAGGCGCATCTTCCCGTCTTTGATCGTCACCGTTTGATTTGGCAGTATTTACCACGATATCATCCTGGGAATAGTAATTCTCCAGTTCGGGCCCTTGATCGACAAATTGAAATTTCGCTGCCAAACAGCATTGTCAGCATACCAGTTTGATAGGCCAGCCGCTCGTAGGAGCGTGAACTCGAGCGGGGTGGACGGGTACACAGCAGCTGCCAGCGTAGCCTCCCGCGGTGTGACCCGAGATGAATACCTCGTGGTGGAGGGCGGCGGTACATGGGGGAAGTATAAAGGACGGGTGAGGACATGAATCCCATTGTCCTCCACGGTCCTTATCTCGAACGCCGAAAACTCTGCGCACCAAGGTTACACACACACTTACCGTTTTTGGTCTGCTCGAGCCATGTCTGATCTTTGGAGAAGGCGGCGTCGTACTTTGCGCTCGATCCGACGCGGAACTTGAGCTTGCCTTTTCCTCGCCGGCACTTCTCTCCCAACCGTTCGCATTGCTTGCATTTGGGGTAGCTATCGTCGCCTGGCGAAGTCAGCTCGGACAGGAGGCCAGGCCAAGGGGGTGGAGATGAGAACGGGGCTGAGAGGCAATGACAGGGGCGGTGAGCAAAGGCTGGTTCTTGTGGCACGTCTCGCAGCCTTTGTGCAGGATAGAGGCTGCCCCCAGGCCGGAGACAAGAATGATGCAGCTCAAGCAGTCAACATACACTTGAGGTGGCGGTCTTTCGGCAGCCATCAGTCAACAAGCCAGCCCAGGGCCACGGGACGGGACGACGACATACCACGGCATTCCTGACATGGGTCCTCGATTTTATTCGTTAACGTGGGCATGAAGGCCAGGTGGAAACGAACTCCGCGAGACAAAGGGTGTCGGCGAGGACTACAGAGCCATATAGAGAGAGAGAGAGAAGAGCAAAATGGGGAAGTTTGCCTCTATTTTGCTCTCGAGGCAATTGAGATGGGACACTGGCGTCTGGAAAAGCATGACATTAGGGCAGACTCGACGAACGGCCTCGAGCCAATCGGTGGGAGGATGTCGAACAGCTCACACAAGCATCACGGAGACCCCGCCTTGCTGTCAGGGTTGCATGCAGAAGGGAAACGGGGCATGGGAAAAGAGATTTGGAGAGGAGAGAGAAGGCGATGCTGGTCGATGAACAGCGGCCTGAGGAGCGAGGGCAGCCCATGCACTTTCGGGCAGCGAGCCACTAAACATGGGAGCCGCTCCCCCCTCGTGGCCCTCGCGGCCCTCGCTTGGGCCCCCGGGCGGAGTCTAGGGGCCCTCCCGAGCCTGAAGCGTGTCAGGCGTCGCTGAGCACACGGGCCGCACATCACATGCATACTCCGGACAGCGCCTCACGGCCTGGATTCACACGGCCACCCAGTTTCGAACATGTCATTCTGCAAGTCGTCCTCGTCGTCTTTATACTTTTCGCTTAAGGGCTCAAACAAGAAGGAAAGGTCCAATTGGATACCCAAAACATTTTGCGTCCCCTGCCACCTCATCAGTGCATCGACCCCCTGACATCTCCATCGCCTGCAAATGCCCTATATCCCACTGCCGTCGATACACTCTGGCTCATCTAGTACTCGTAAACGGGCGCCTTGAAAAGAACATTGACCGAGGACTGGGGGCTTGCTCCTGCCGCCGCCGAACCCGGTTCCTTGCCACTGTTTGCACTACTTGCCGGTGCCGTCCCGGGTCCTTTGCCCCTGACTTCAACAGCCACGAAAGCCGCAAACCTGATGCGCCCTTCGTTCGCGATGGCCGGAGGGACCATGGAGGCGGGATCCACGGCCATGCTGTTCCGAACGTTACCGCGTTCATCGTCGCCGTCGGCTCGCGACAAGGTGTTCGCACCTTCTGGACGGTCGCCACCGCGCGACGACATGGACGGTTTCTTGTTCACAAACCCCCCAAACAACCCAGATTTCTTGGACTGCTTGTCACCCGAACCCTTGATGGTTGCCTGACTAGCGTTGCTTGTCACGCTTTCATTGCGTCCCTGTGGGCCCCCAGCGCCGGGCTGCTGTGCGGTCTGCGAAGCCGCTTTACCGGCAGCTTCACGAATTTCGGCCTCGACATCACGGGGTCCATCGTCTGTGCTGGCAGTGCTCATCTGATCGCCTTCTTGGGCCTCTGCCCGCGCTTTTGCCTCAGCTGCCTGTTGCTGAAGGACCCGTTCGTCCGGTCCAGGATTGTTCAGGGCCACTATCTGTGGCTCGACCTTCATGTACGTCTCATTGAGAGGAGTACCGGGCATGAAGTATTCGATGCAGATATCGCGCGACTCGAGCGGGATGTTGGAGGCGATGCCGATGGCTTGCCCAACAATCATGCCAACGCCCTCAACAAGTCCTGGTGGCGGGGGGTCTGTCAAGTTGGCCTTCAGGGACTCGGTGAGCTGGTGGGTATAGTGCTTGTTCATGGTCTCTGTGTAGTGTTCTGCTTGCTGGGAACCAAGCATATCATGCAGTCCTTCTATCGTGGTGAGTCTCCAGGTTGTAATCTTGGTTGTCAAGTCGTCTCGCTGTTCATCGGTGAGCAGAGTACCGGCCTGTCCTCCGCGACGTAGATTGTGTTCAATCCGCTTCAACTGCGCGGATAATGATGGTTCAATGCCTGGATGGAACGTGTGCTGGAAGATACTCTCGTACAGCCACCGGGTGATGCAAGCTCGCCCTACTGCTGTCATTTCTTTGGTGCCAACTGTGTGCGCATCCTGATTGCACACATGGCGCAGCCACGGTGGGATTGCGCGCCAGTTCTTCCGGATGTTGAACGAGAGGTTATTGATGGCTTGACTCAAGCGCTCAAATCTGGCCGTGTACTGTGCATCATCCAAAGAAGTCTTGGACATTGAAAGGCGCTGATTTGCCACAGTGTTCTGCAACTGGGTCACTTGAGCTTCTCGCTCGAAGTAGTATCGCTTGACTTTGGAGTACTTGGCCTGCAATTCTTCATGGCGAGCAAGAAGTGAAGCAAAGTCTAATTGAGTGATATCCTCTCGGCTCCGGGGAGGCGGCGTGTTTCGGCCCTGTTCAGAGGCTTGCTGTTGGGACATTCTCGCTCTTGGATCGGCTGGATTTTGGCTCTGATATTGAACCTGCTCATCGGAGCCTCGTTCGCGCTGCGACAGCTGTTGGCGGATGCCTCCGTTAGGAGGGTCGCCTCTCGCCATGGCCGATTGGGGGGGCTGTTGACCTTGATTAGTCGATTGTGCCGAATATCGGTTGGTTGCGGCTGTGGAAGGTCGAGAGTCCGGAGCTCCAATATGGGCTTGGGCAGGAGTGTTGATGGGCGAAGGTGGGGCTAGAGATGCTTGTGAAGGAGGCCTGAGATGTTGGTAAGGGTCAGAGTCTACGTTGCCTGGTCTCGACGATTGTGGTTGATAGGGCAAGTATTGTTCCGAGGTGTTCTCAGATTCTGACTGACGGTAAGGCTGATATTGCTCTTGTTGCGGGCTGAAATGAGGTGCGTCCTCAGTGTATTCAACAGAATGGTGGGTAAATTGACTCTGAGGAGAGTCAAATTGAGCCTGATTCCTCTGGTATTGCTCGTATGTGGTTTGGTCAACAGCCTGGCTTGCACGCGGGTCGGTAGCCTCGGTCGGTGGTGGAGGATAATAGACGGACTGTCTGGACGGGTATTGTGACTGAGGAGACGTCTGGGTCGAGTACGATTCGCGAGAAGGCTGTTCAGGAGGCGGGTGCGATTTCCTGAGGAGATGTACCGAGCTCGACCGCCCGAGAGGCTTGCGCTCAGCCGAATTGTTTTCCTTCTCTTTCTCGCGGTGTCTCTCGTCGTCTTTACTCTTGTCTTTCAGCAGATTGGAGATAATATTGCGTTTGGACCGTTTGTGTTCTTTGTCCTCAATTGTGCGAACTTGGGTTGACTTGCCGAACTGGGTCTGTCCGGGAATCGGCGCAGGACCTTCGGGGATGAAGGCTTGTTGTTGTTGTTGTTGGGACAGCGGAGGGACGATGTTCACTTGTGGTCGCTGGGGTCCATACACGTCTAGGATCGACGAGTTGCGGTTGCTCTGACTGCGGCCGAGGTGAGGAGGGGCTCCGGAATGAGGCTGAGACTGGGACTGAGATTGCAGATCTTGTCCTTGTCCTTGTCCCGGGAAGCGAGCGTCAGGAGGAAATGGCTGCTGTTGCGACGGCTGTTGCGAGTAAGGTTGATGTTGGTGGTCAAAGTAGAGTTGCTGTTGGCGTCCACCTTGAGGGGGCTGTTGCTGTTGCTGATGGAGATGTGGATCAGGGTGACTTTGATGAGCCTGGGGGTCTTCGATCGAGGCCTGCGACTTGTTGCTCTTGAAAAGCCGCTGCATTGAAGCCGCCTCCGCCGTGAAGGGGACGAGACCACAAGATGTCGATTACGGCGAGTCGGGCGCTGGGTGGTATAGGAACAATCAGACGGGCTGAACAAAGAGTCAGCTGCAGATGCTTGCCCTGGTTGAAGGCGGGCTGATCGATCTATGATTATGGGCGGGAGGAAGATACCAAGACGTGCACCTATTCAGCCTCTCCTCAATGCCGCTTAATGCCATCTATCTCGCCCAATTGACGTCCAAGGTCAATTTGCTAGCTACGGGACTAGCCCTCGGCTTCCTTCTTTCTGAGTCCTGACCTCTCAATGCCTAGAACCTGGTTACTATGTGTTCTTTTCACACTTGTGACCCGCGTGTCAGCCCCCAGTCACGCTGTGGGGGAGATCATCTCGCAGTGTTTCCAGATATAGAACACACCCTCATACCCTGTGTTCGCTACCACTTGCATTCGCCTTCGTCTGGTGACTTTCCCTTTGTAATCGAGCTGGAACACAAATTGTCTTCTTGCATAATGCACTTCACTGCCTTCGCAATTGTGCTAAACTGCCGCTAATATTCCCAGTTGCGAGAGGGTGCATAAGCTCGATGGGGGCTGGAATCCTTCCCGCTGCGATCTGAGCGCAATAATTCCACCTCTACGCACGCCAGTGACAACGTCTTTCCACCGTGTCTTGGGCCTGCCGCACGCCTGCATGTAATGCGAGGAAGGTCGACTGATGCGACTCAAGCCATTCGTCGAGTTTGCTGCGAGGTTGAGAAATTGTTGCTTCCGCTTGTCGTCCGATGGGGGCTGCGCCATGAGGGCAACTCGTGGTGTTGGTGCTGTCTTGTTTTCTCGGGATTTGAAGTCGCGGATTGGGGGTTCATGAGTGAATAAGCATCGACTGTCACTCAGCCTCGTCTTCAAAGCTTGGAATGACCACGTCGAAGCCGGCGTCTTCCTCTATGTCGAAGTTTGGAGTGCCTTCGAGCTGATCGTCGGCTTCAACCTTTGGCTCTTTTCGCTCTGGCTTCACCCGATATGCAATCCATGCGCCATCACTAAGACCAGCCCCACGCGGAGTGTGATTGAGGACCGACTCTTTGCCTCCAACCTTCTTCTTCGTACCACGGGGACCAGTGACTTCTTGCTCCCTGATCGCGATTGGTACCCAGCCCTTACTGGCGTCCTTTTTGTCTGCTAACACGCCAAATTCAAGGTCTTCGGGGTCCTCGGGTAGAGGAGTGTCGGAATTGGGTAGGGTGTCGATGTTTCGCGACTGAAGCGCTCCAAGCAAGAGAGGCTTGATTTCTGTGAAAGGCGTCGTTGGGAGGACCGAGAGTGCTACTGTGGACTTGTAGCATTTGAAGAGAAGCGTAATCATGTCTGGCGTAGGCAACGTAGCTAGCTCATCCTGAGGAGCCATCTTCGAGTTCGCCCCTTTCAGCTGATCGAATTGGCGTTCGATTGTAGGCGATTCTGTCACCTCAAGATAAGTGGCTAACTCAGAGTCGACTGATTCTCTAACTATGAGAGGTTGGTGGCAGTTGCTGACTGCCTGGTCTGGCGAAAATCCTCTTGTGAAGCGCGTTGGAGCGCGTCCGCAGGCGAGGGAAATATCGGTGCGGGGAACGTGAGGACCCAAGGCTGAGCCGCAGCCTCGCCTCGCGATCATCCACTCCGATTCCACTGCCACCAGTCACTTGTGGTAGCGACAACTGAAGGCGTTTGAAAGGCAAAGTCGTGGCATAGACGATGTTTGTATTTGTCCACCACCCTAACAAGGAATGGGCCATTGCATATTCTATCAAGCCAACACTAATGCTCACTGGGCACCCCTCTGAAGCACCTTCCGGACCGCTGGGCGCGAGATAATCTTGTCGAACCACTCTCGCAAGTGCGGAAATTTGGCCTGGTCATATACATCCGCCAATGCCACAGCCATGACGTATTGCCAGGGAATGAAAGAAATATCCACGTGTGACAGCTTGTTGCCAACGAGCCATGGCCCATCTGAATGTGCGTGTCTTCCTTTTTCTTGAGCCAACCATCCATCTAAAACGCCCGAAACTCGATTGGCTTCGATCGTGTACCGCTCAATTGCCCTCGGGTTCGGTTCCTGTTCAAAGAGCTTGTACCAGGCTAGCTGTCCATAATAAGGTCCTTGTCCTGAGGTCTGAAAGTAGAGCCACTGTCGTGCATGCCAGAACTCCGCAGTTTCTGGAGCAAAACTAAAATGCCTACGCTTGTCGTATGTCTCGACCAGATACTCCACTATCGCACCAGATTCCCAGAGAGTAAGGCCTGTATTGGGATCTTCGATAGATGGCAGGCGACCGTTGGGGTTGATGGCGGTATATTGAGGTTTCTTGACGTCTGCAAGCGCCACGGGCACATTCTCGTAGGCGACATCGAGCTCCTCGAGAATAAGAGCGACCTTCATTGGGTTGGCCGTCCTCCCAAGGCCATAGAGCTTAATTGGCTTAAGCTGTGGAGCCATTTTCTTAATGCACCCACATTGATCGTAGACTCGGAAGGCTCGAAACGAAGTTGATGGGCTTGAATGGAGGCGAGAGGATACTCGCACTCTCTTATAGGAAGCATGTACTCATAACCTACCGCAAAGGCTTCTAGGAAAGTCTTGGTCAATGCTGCCAGAACGCCAAACATGGCAATCGTGCCGTTCGCGAAGTCATAATCTGTGCTTCCGACGATGTCGCCATGCTCAAAACTCGGTTGACGGTGGCTTCGACGTCCGGAAAACGGAAGATACAGGTGTCCTTGACAACGACATGAAAAGACCTCAAACTCGGTTCACGGTGGTTGTTTGCCCGATCACGGTGCGATAGGAAATCCATCAGTTGATATGTTCCGAGCACTCGGCAGATAGCGACCCTTAGTGCCATCCGGGATAATTTCAAGCAATCGTACGTGTTGAGGAAGAACAACAACAACAATCACACGAGCGCGGATAGGTTACTGCATCAGGATCGAGCATGGCCGATGCCAACGCAGGTCTTGCAGCGACCTCTTGGGCAAGTGTCTTGGAAGCTTGAACAGCAAAAGCGACGTGTGGTATCTTAACACGCTTAACTAATGGGAGAAGTATCGATGGGGTAGCAATGGGGTGTCAATACGGAAGATTTACGCTGACAAAACGAGCTCGACTGGCTTAACGGATAATGGGAACGAGCTGGACGCGTGAAGAACGCCGGGCAAGGTGGAAGTGAAGATGGTGGAGAGGAAGTTATCGAGGGGAGCAGGGGCGAGCGAAGGAGAATATGCACTTCCGTCAGATATGGTCCGCAGTAGTTACAATTGCGGCGGCTCAGTTGCTGCTCCCCATTTGTCTCGAATGAACTACCCGCCCTTAGTAGAACTCACAGGTACTTATCGCCAAAGGTGCGCCACGTGCGATCAATATGCCTGAGGCTTGTGGGTCGCATCTGGGAACAGCTCGAGGTTGAGAGATTCGGATTGAAGTGGGAACTTGAGAGCAGGCCAAAGACATCGTTCAGAGCATGTGGCCTTTCAAATCTGCTCACGTCGGCCAGCAAGATGAGGTCCTGGACGCCGCGCCCATACCGATGACCAGCCCTGCTCAACAATCCCTACCCAAGCCTGAACTGGTAGCAAAAGAGGAGGAGACGCTTGTCAGGTTCACCGGATGGCCAAACGAACGACTCTCGATTCCTCTCATCCTACGAGCTCCTACCCTCATGCTTGCATCCTTCGCTTGTGGTTTCAGCCTGGGGGCTTCACAAGGTGCTACAAAAGGTGCATATCGCTATAGGGCAGAAAATGCACACCGTCTCCCCACGACCCAGACAGGCTGGTTTCTCTACCAGAAGTCCAAGAACTACCATGCCATGCTCGGCGGCATCAAAGAAGGCGCTAAATTCGGGTCCGTCTGCACCGGCTGGGCGACGCTGTTCATGGTCACGGAAGAAATGGTCGATCTTTCGCGAGCTCGGCTGTTTGCGCGCGGAGACGATGACGTCGCCACTGGCCACAGAGACTTTGGAAGTACGGTCATCGCAGGGATGACAGTAGCCGGGATCTACAGCTGGAAGAGAGGGCTTGATCATTTCGCAGCCGCAGGAATTGCCAGAAGTGCCCTCAGATTATCGCTGGCTTACGGTGTGATACAAGATCTGGCTGCCTCCCTTAGGGGCAATCCCCCTGCATACATTTCGTGGTTGAAGAAAAAGGCTACGGAGTGAGAATAACAGAACTCAGTGTCTTACTTGCGGAAGCTGAGCATTTTGGCCAGTCGATATCGACTGCCAATGAGTTCGCCCCCATGCCTCGGGAGGAAGTAGTCGGCGAGCAGCCAGGGATGGTGCGTGTCCAATGAATTCCAAGAGCACAAGTTCGATGGCGAATACCACGAAATGGACTGATCATAACCATGCTCATCGCAGGTGAATGGACGTATGGGTGGATCAGCATGTTGGACAAACCTTGAGCATGCTGCGCGTGAGCCAGAACGATATGATCCAAGAACAGCAGCCACGAAAGAAAAGTCATTGAGAAGACCTGTTCTCTACCTCCTGGTGTCGTTGTCGGGTTGGGAAGGATAGCTTGTACATAGAGAACAATGGCACATTGGACGTACTGTAGCTCTCCCCAGAACCACTTGGCAAGGCTGGGATTCCAGGTGTTCAGGCCACAAGTTCCTGAATTTAGCGGGTTTCTGGGGGGCTTCTAGCGCAGCCGGGCAGTTTAGGGCGCCCGGCCGGTAAGCACACTCGCCGGAAGTGTAAGGCTGATGGAGCAAGAGCTCCCCCTCCTTTGGGCAGGGCTTATGCGCTCTTGTTTGGCTGTTTCGGGCTCTGGTCCGGCGGTCGAGCCCTGAGATTTCGCAAGTGACAGCGCTGCACCGTTGAGTCGCTTCCCCAAACACCAGCTTCCTTACCTAAACTCCGTGCGCCATAACTTCGAACATGCTGACGTATTTCGGCTTAATTCATTGCTCGTTCCCAGGTGGTGCCAATCCTTTCAATCGGTAAGCTCTGGATACGAGATATGGTCGGGAAACTGTCGAGAGGCCCGTCCGGGAGAACCGTGGCTTCCTATTTGTGCGCACTTCCCGCTCCTCCCTGTCCACAGTCACTGGTGTTTCTACTTCTGTCTCAAGCTCGACGCAGAAATAAGGCTACGAAACGCGGTCTCGGTAGGTGAAGGCCGCCATATCAGAAATAGCCACAGAAGGGTACCGGTCCGGGCACAATGTGGATGGCCAGTGCTGCTGGTCTTGTCAACCCAAATTGAGGCATCGTCTTCAGTGACCCGATCCTTCGCATTGGCTGCTTCTAATTCCCTTCTCGAAGCTCGTTAGCGGGGAGCCATGGCTTCTCCAAGATGGACGCCGTTCCCCACCACCGCCAACCTACCGACTTGATGGGCAGACGGCGGTCCCTGTCCAATCTTCAGGGTTGAAACCTCCCGGCTGCAGATGCAGGTCTCTGAAGTGCTTCCGTCCTCGCTTCCACGCTAGGTCATGTCCTGAGTCGGATGTAGGAAACCCTTCGCGACACTTTTTCCAACACCTCATCTTCCTTCTACTCCGGCACCTCGGTCGCCTGCATAGGATCGTTGTTTCCAGTCCACGCTCCACACCCATCTGCTCGCACAGCGCCCTCCACGCGATCTGCAACCGCCCGACCTCATCCCAGGCCAAGTGCGGAAACCTTGTTACCGTGCGGTCCAGGCCTCGCACCAACTCACAATCTGAGTTACTAAGCCAGCAAGTCGCAGACACTCCAGCCGAACCCTACAACCAGCACACCCGTCGGTCAGGAGTCAAAGTTTGACTTGCCACTTATTCTGAAGAGGCACTTCGACGCTGCAAGAAGAAAAATCGCGGAGGATGTGTAGGAACATGGGATGAGGGGCACGCTGTCACGAGCAGCAGTTCATTCGGGTGGACACGCGCTCAGACACAATCACCCCTCTACTTCCTCGTTCCCGCAACCATGCGACGACATCATGGCCGAGCGCTGTCGCCCTACCATGGCCGCACGGCCTCTCCTCCCTCCGCAGAAGTCTCCTTGGTCCGCAGCTTTGACTCCAAATTCAACCCGTCGAGACCTGCGAGACAGTCTCCCCTGGCTACCTCCCAGATTGGAGGAATGCCACTGGACTTGATTGACCGTATTCGATCCTTCCCTCTCTTCCAATCCACCTCTGACGACTTCCTCGCCGACATCGGCCTCCTCCTCAAACCTCAATTGTACAACACGAATGACTATATCATGATAGAGGGTGAAGACGCAAAAGCAATGTACTGGCTTGTCCGGGGCGCCGTGGCTGTAACTTCGCGGGATGGAGAGAGCATCTTTGCCGAGCTGAAGCCGGGTGCATTCTTTGGAGAGATCGGAATACTGATGGAACGACCTCGCACCGCAACGGTTGTTGCACGAACGAGATGCATGGTGGTGGTGCTGAAGAAGGAAGATCTCAAGAAGATATTGCCGAAATATCCGGATGTAGAACGAGCCATACGCGAAGAGGCCCTGGAAAGACTTACTCAACTGGAGAAGAAGAAGGCCCAGGTGCTGCTGGGAACCGAGGACATTCCAGACCATGAGAGAAGAGGCTCGAAGAGAGCACGACCTACGCTAGGAGACGATGCGTATATGGCCGGCAGTGATGGTAGTGCCAATAGCAAGCGCCGCAAATCCCCCAGTCCCGGGACGAATGAAGTCTCGACAGCCAGTGCCTTGGGACATGGGCTTGTCAACATAAGAGCGACGTTGAAGGAGCTGCCGTTGTTCGCTTCTCTGCCTCCCGACATTCTTCACTTTCTCGGCCTCAGTGCTCAGCCAAGAAGTTTCGCGCCATTCACCGATATTGTCAAGCAAGACACGAGAGGGAGAGAAATCTATTTCATTGTCCGTGGAGAAGTGGAAGTGCTGGACGAGAGGAATGTCTTAAGCCCCAAGCCTCACAAAACCGGCCAGCCTAATGGAATACCTCGAACACCGTTGGTCAAAGCCCGACTCAAGCCGGGACACTACTTCGGCGAGGTCGTCAGTCGGGGACTAGCAGATCGTCGGACTGCTACTGTCCGCTCAGTCACCCAAGTTGAGTGCCTCATGATTTCTGAGAACGTGCTCGCCGATTTCTGGAACCGTTGTCCGCCGAGCATACTGCAGCAGATCGAAGAGACAGCAAAGCATCGCTTGAAACTCAGCTCCGACATGGACGTTATCATGAAAGATGCGGACGCTGCACCGGATATTCACGAACTGGAAATTGAAGACGGGAAAGGGAAGAGGGCCCGAAAACTCGTCAATGGCCCTCGGGTCACATTCGCAGACGCGGGAGCGGAAATCAGCAGTTCGACGCCCCCGGCCCAAGAAGAGCCCAGCACCCTGGAGCCGTCGGACCCGGATCCATTCCTGAGCGAAGGTCTAGAGAAAGTAAGATCGAGGTCAAGAAGAGGATCACTTGCTCCCCCGCCCCCAGACGAACCCTCAAAAGATCAGAAACGCCGGTCTCCTCGATCGTCTCCTACCAGCACGACCAGTCCGTCGCCCAAAAGCTCCGTGTCTGGCACACCCTCGCCAACTTCCGAGTATAAAGGCTTTACAGGCTTTCCCTTCTCCGACCCTTTCTCCCCCGGGGGACGACCAAAGCCTCGGGCTCGATCAAGTCGCGGCCTGAACCGGGGGGCTGTGCCCGACAAACTCCTCCCCTTGATTCTTGAGTACCTCGACCTCCACGAGCTGATGGGTCTGCAAGGCGTGTCCCTCCACTGGCAAAACGTCGTCAACAATGCCCCCAATCTACTCCATCACCTCGACCTATCGCGCTACAGCCGGAAGATCACAGACGACGTTCTCATCAATCGAATATGTCCGTTTGTGGGCCAACGGCCGCGATTCATCGATATCAGCAACTGCTTCCACATCACCGACGAGGGATTCGCCGCCCTAGTCAATACCTGTGCCGCGACAGCGCAGGGCTGGCGCATGAAGAGCGTCTGGGACGTGACCGCGCCGGCGATTCTCGAGATGGCGACCAGAGCCCGTGGCCTCAAGGAAGTCGATCTCAGCAACTGCCGCAAAGTCAGCGACACGCTCCTCGCCCGGATCGTCGGCTGGGTCGTGACCGCCCAAACCCAAGCGTCTGCCAACCGCACCAAAGCCAACTCCCAACGACCCGCTCTCAACACTAAACTCAGCAATAGCGCGGCACCTCCGCCTGCCCAGCCCGCGCCGGGCACCGTCATCGGCTGTCCGGACCTCAACTCCATCACGCTAAGCTACTGCAAACACATAACTGATCGGACGATGGCGCACATTGCCACGCATGCGCACACGCGGATCGAGGCCATGGACCTGACGCGCTGCACGACCATCACGGATGCGGGCTTCCAGTTCTGGGGTAACGTCAAGTTCGAGCGCCTGAAGAAGCTCTGCCTCGCCGACTGCACGTACCTGAGCGATCAGAGCATCGTGTGGCTCGTCAACGGCGCAGGCAGCGGGCTGAGGCAACTCGACCTGGTGAGTCGCAAGTCCTTTTCTTGGTTCCCCTTGTTCCGAACCTCCTGTCTTAGAACAACGAGCTCGGCATAGACAAAAATAAGAGTAAGAATAGTACCTAACTTCAAGATTGAATGCTTAGTCCTTCTGCTGCGCACTCTCTGACACCGCGACCGAAGTCCTCGCCCTGGGCTGCCCGAACCTCACCCACCTGAACCTCTCCTTCTGCGGGAGTGCCGTGTCAGACCCCTCCCTCCGCTCCATCGGCCTGCACTTGACGTCATTGCGAGAGCTCGCTGTTAGGGGCTGCGTGCGTGTGACTGGTCTGGGCGTACAGTCCGTGGTCGAGGGATGTCAGAAACTCAAGCTCTTCGACGTGAGCCAATGCAAGAACCTCCAGCCGTGGCTCGTCAGCGGGGGAATCGAACGATGGCGGTCGCTGGGCCGGGACATCGAGTTTGTGGTCGTGAGCTCCGGCTCGAAGGTGGTGAGATCTTGATGGGTCATTGTTCACTGATAGATCGCGGGAGAGAAACTTCAGGGGAAATGATGTGCTTGGTGCGCAGAGGGCGTGCATGGATTGGATGACATTTTTCGGTTGACATTGAATTCGTAATGGATTGAATTGGATTGGATTGGAATGAATGGGATTGGATGCCGACCGGTATGAGAACGAACGGACCAGGACAGGAGATGCGTGATGCCACTTTTGAACATGTTACGAACAGATACCCCCTTGCTTGATATTCGTTGAATGTTCAACCATCAAATCTCAAGTTTCATCTCAATCGTCATGACATATTGGTCTCAGTCACGATACAGGATTTCCGGCTAGTAACTAGCCGGGGATCTCGCTGCGTCTTTCCTTTCAAGTCGACGAGGTCATGGGCAAGCCATCGAGGACGTGGCCGTCGATCTTGACGTTGTGCCTGCCTGCTGTGCGCAGTGTGCCTTGTCGAAGATCCGGATATCTGAAGAGTCGAGCCGGATCTGGAGCTGAGCCAACATGACTCCTCGATACGTTTGCCGTTCGGGTGTGTTTGGTGGAGGAGGCGGTCACCCGTGCGATTCCACCGTAGGAGGAAAACATAGGCCCCAGTAGGAACGGCCCATGCCAGCACTAACAAGGAGCTCACTGTCGAATACTCCTTTTGCGAGGTTTCTTAGGACCTGAGCCATCTCTGAATGGTAGTGTTCCTCTGCCTGCTTCGATGCCTCGGCGCAGATGTCTCGAAAAGAGCCGAACTGCTTCGAATGATAGCATTTGTCGAGCAGGAGCTCCAACATGTCCATGTGGCCTCCTCTGGCCGCGTAGTCGAGAGCAGATCTGCCAGTAATAGGGTTTGGAGCTGTAACATCCGCGCCTGCATCAAGCAGTATTCGCGCGACATCAACGTAGTGAAATATGGCCGCGGTTTCTAGGTTAGTTAAACCAAAATCAAGGCGCGGAGGTGCGTTCACATCCGCCCCAGCCTCTACCAAGACTTTCACAATCTCAATTTCTCCACTCCGGCAGACTTCTTGAAGAGGTGTTAATAGTTCAATCCCAGAACGAGCATTGATATCGGCTCCAGCATCCACCAAGACTTTCACAATCTCAACGACTCCCCTGCGGCAGGCGTAGTGAAGAGGTGTTCGTCCGTTAATGAGAGGAGCGCTGAGAATCACCCCGTCCTCTATGAGCAACTGGGTCAGTGGTACATCGCGCGTGTGACATGCGAACATAAAGGCATCGACAAAGTCACCGGGAAGGAGGACGTTGGCACGTGCACAGTGCTCTATCAGCAATTTCACGAGCTCAGTGAATCCGCAATCGACCGCGATCCGAATACATGTTCGGCCTTTATCATCCGAAGGCACTTCCGGGCGTGCTCCACGCTCGAGCAAATGGCACACCAAGTCACAATTGCGAACAAGAAACGCTCGCTCGAATAGAGAACCATGTTCTCCAATCGCGTTGACGTCCGCACCCTGCTCTAGGATGGACTGAATTTCCTGAAAGCTGCCTCGGGAGTTGAGGTTGGTTGTGTCCAGATCGTCAAACGTTGTGTCCAGATCGTCAAACGTTGTGTCGAGCCTCCGGTGTGCGGTTTGTGCAGACCATCGATCAGACCTTGAATGAGTCAACAAGATTCGTCAATTACAGCTCGAAGAAACCTACAATTGGAGCAGGTGAGGAATACAATGCGCTCCATGCGCCTCCGTAATATGCTCCATAAAGCTGTGCTGACGGTACCACACCTGGCTCGACCCGAGGCAAAATACGTTGAAGCATTTATAGGGTGGACGTTGTCCCCAGACAAACCCGTGTACTTCCCTGAGATGTCTTTCAAGCTCATTGATTGTGACAAAACCTTGCTCGTTCCGAGGACAGGACCAAACAGCGCACGTATGCCGAATTTCATGTCCAAGACGATGCTGGCTATCTGTTGTGTTAGCGGCCAGCAGGCGGGTGTGGAGGGGGGACTACTTACTTCAACTCTAACCGCGACCTCCCTCGATAGTCACAATTGGTACAGCTCAGTTGTGTCTGTCCAGCTTCCGGGCGCGCACCAGGGCTCGACGAACCTGCCGATGGCAATGCGTCACTGAATCCAGGGTCTCCATGGGCTGCTTCTCCGTTTTGGACCCGAGACACGACCGCGGCGATAGTGCTTGGATGTTGACGAGTTAATGGTTCCGTCCGCATATGATCTGTAGTTGACCCTGGACTCGGTCGCCCGTTAGCACGTGCTGTCGATAGGCCCGGCTTTTGGCAGGCCGGTTCAGGCGAGTCGCTGGCGAGGGAGCTTGATAGCGTGGAAGAATCTGGTTTCCTCTGGATTTGGACGTCATCTGGTGTTGGGGAACGTCGTTCTGGGATCACATCAGTCAGAGCAATGTACAAATTCTCATTCGGCCTTGCCTAGACTCCACTTGCGCCCCAGGGTAGGAATGTCGTGTCTTCTCAAAGCACGTTGCAGCCGGTCGGGGCTCAGAACGACGCCTCCCACGACAGTCGTTGCGGTATCGTGGGTAAGGCCGCGTCGCTCTAATCCGCCACCAATTGCTCGACAGACAGAGGCTTTGAGGTTCTTGACGTATTTCCATTCCTTGAGTTTTCGCTTATACTGTGGTATGCTTCCAAGTTGCGTCAATTGAATGCTCTGCAAACCAATTTGATCTCGGGCGTACCTTGCAGAAAAGGAGCGGGTGTCGATGAGCTGTTGACGAATGGCTTTCAATTCGAGACCTTGAGTCACATAGAGATCGTGGATGGTTTGCTGGTGTTCAAGCCATTGCGACCGTGAGATTGTGAGTCCAGCTGCGGGCATTGCGGGTTCAACCCAAGAAGTGCAAACACGACAAGCGACAAGGCTGTTGACGCGGACGTCACCAAGTCAGCGGGCGTCTCGAGTAGATGAAGTAGACCATGAACCAGAGTCGCTTCTGGAAGACACGCATCATAGTGAATCAGGAGGTATCAGGTTGTTTTGCAGGCTTCCGCCACCAAAAAAAGAAGACGTCCATCGTTGCATGTCAGGCGTGAGGCAGTGTGTTGCTTCTGGACAAGAAGTGATGGTTGGCTGTTGGCGGAAGTCCGCTAACTGCACCCGGTAGCCTAGTTCGTACTGGGGTAACCCGCGGACCGAAGAATCCGCCTGTGGCGGGGAGCGTTATAATTGGTCAAGCACGAGACGCAGTTAACTGCGGACGCTGCGCTAGACGGTGGGGAAGACTTTCACCCACTACAAATGAAAAGGACGCAGGCTACTGTAAGCCTCTCGCGCGGACGCTCTAAAGCATACCATCATTCTGGCCCATCTCATCTCAGGGCGTTTTCAGAGACTTGGGCGAGAGAGAACCTCTGAGACCTTCCAATGGCCATCCGACCACGACCTGGTGTGTATGGTCTACTGATTCTCAAAGCCGCTTAACATGGCAATATTACCAGACGCCATCCCCCAGCCTGACCTGTGATCTGCCACCTCTCCGGCTCGAACTTTCGACATCATGCAATCCGCAAGTGTCGACCCTCGACGTTCGCCGCCATGGCGAGAGATATGTCCCATGTGGAAGACGTTGCAGCGCAAGAGCGGTGGTGGATCATAAATATGAACCCGACATCGTCCTCCGCTTTCCAACATTTCGCTCACAGATCTTATCTACCACGTCTGCGGCGACTTCACCTTTCCATGGTCCAACTACGATGCATCTCTCTGCGGAGACTATTGTCGGTATCATCGCAGTCATTATTGCCCTCCCGCCTGTCGTGCTGGGCCTTGTGAAAGTATATCAACGACGGGCGACGCAACATGGCCTGCCCATGTACCAGTATCGCCGCCCTGCCACAGCATATATCGCTCGAGGTAAGGAAGGAAGGCTCACTGTTATACACCAACGCCGCTCGCTGACGTCTGCGGTATGTAGGAGTGGCCCAAGCGAACGACCTGAGCCTTTTGGTAGCTCATCCGGCCCCAGTCCTTCTTCGGCATCCAATGTCATTGCCCGAATCCAACGCTCCGCCACCGCGTGTGCCACGCCATTTGACCTGGTAATGTCGGTTCCAGACAATGGCCATCACAGGCCGGAACAGAGTGTTACGGAAAACTGGAAAATGGAGGAGTGCCATGTGAATCGGGCCAGCCCGACCGGTGCTTTGAAGGGTGTGGGGTGCTTGCGGTGAAATATCAAACATTAAGGCTGTTTGGGAAATTCTTGGGAGAGGCGGTCGTCGCGAGGTGTACATTGAAAGTATATCTCAGTTGTCGGACTGTTTGGCAGTACGGGAAGTACGGGACATCACAGCAATACACAGTGCGACCCGAAGCGAATATCGGCAGAAATCTTGTATGACCCACAGATCCTTCATGCTAGGAGAAATAGACGACTATATAGGGTGCGAACCAGCTATAGATCCTGATTCTGATTGATCCATCTCAGCAGAGCATTGGAAGGCCGCTCGTCCCTGCCGCCATCGCAAACACTTGGATAATTTTCTACAGGACAATGGTGTATTATGTTAACGAGGGAACTGGGCCAACCGCCGGGTGAGCGCTGTGACTGCCACTCAGCACAGCCTGGAACAACAGAAAAAGGGAAACCAGATGACACTCTGGGTCTTGATACTCACATGCAAGGCGTTGGATAGGGTATGTGGTTGGTCGTGTCCAAAAGTGCAGCAGGTGTGGAACCACCCACCCGCCAAGCTTCCCCGCGCGGTGGTGTCGCTTCGCGGCTTCCCCTGCTGGGGACGTCTGAGTAGTCGGGGCCACAAAATGTCAATCGTGGCGGCAGCTGGCGCCGACCGGGGCGTGGCGCGCGAACCCCCCGGTCAATGCGCCTGCCCATGCTCCGGAGACAAGACATGGAAGTCCCGTCCCGTCTTCTGACGAATTTCTGGCTTGAACCAATATCTATCCCACAAAAGCAATCGGTACCTGCTTGCGAAAGCAACGCCACAATCGATGTTCCTGGTTAACGTTCGCCATGAGCTTAGCCCTTGGTGACTCTTTTGGTAAATACCCAGTCGGGTTGAGTCCTGTGTTAACATGAGCAGCTACATTAAGCCGTCGCGAGGACAGACCATAAGAATGTATTCTCCCGGTACATGTGAGTCAAGCCGAGTTGTCATTTCCCTAACATAAAGCCCTTGTGGACTTATGTTCCGTCATCTTATGCGAGATGCCTCTCTCCGGCGAAACAATTATCGGCATCATTGCCGTTGTCGTTGCGTTGCCACCCGGAATGCTCGCTTTGATGAAGGCTTATAGACGACGACATGAACCACAGCATCTGCCTCTGCACGAGCCACATCGATCTGCAGAAGGGCGCTCCGGTCAGTGACCTAGGTCTCCTCTTGTGAAAGTCCGCGGCTGAGGTTCGCAGTAACAGTCCGAGTAAGCGCAAGGGAACGAGAATTCGGATCTCAAATCAGACCTCCGCCACCAATCGCTCTGCGCCCGTCGAACACTCTGCCATTCGCAAGCTCCTCATCAGTGCCACTAGCGCGTCATCCTACCTGGTGACGCTACCAAGATCGGAACAAGCCATTTATGGGACGATATCACGGTGACAAGTCTGGGCGTGGACGACCGAAGTCGCGAATCACCGTCTGCGTCCATATTCGAGTGGACATCTGAACAGCGGTCTCCGGCTTTGCTGATTCAGACACGAAAATCGGCCATGAAGATGTGTTTCTGGAGCGGATGTCACCGTGTTCTTTCCTTCTTGTGGATGTTTGGTGGTCTACATGCTTACTGCATAATTCGGCCATTTAGCATCGGTGGCTGATTCCGGGTCGAAGGCGAACGTCTAGAAGACTGTTAGATGTGTAGCTGTGCTGTTTGGGGCTCATCGGTTCTTAACGAGGCTAACTGAATGACACTTGGTCAAAGCTTCTCGAGTTGTCAAGAAGAAGCTTTTCTCAATCCTTGATCGTCTGTCTTCGTGTGGTTCAACAGTTCACGTAGAAATGTTGTATCCGATCCCTTCCGTTCCATACCTTCAAAACATCCCCAGTTGCTGGACTGTTCTTTAATAGATTCGACCCAGCAACAACAGATCTGCTCACTTCCCCTCCATGATCAGCCCCAGATCAGCCAACCTGAAGAGTCGAAAAGTTGCTGCTCTCAGAGCCACAGCGGGTTCAAGGCCGGCATCTTGCGAAAAGGAAGAAGATTGCCGCGACTGTGTATCTATGAGCAGCAATAAGGCAGGAAGAGTGCTGCCCGCGATGGAGGCTACGAGGGACCTCTCGAGCTGAGTTGATGTAAACATACTACCAGAGTCACTAGAGAGCCTATGCTTCTCCGTGTGGGAGGAGTCCCAATGACGTAGTTCACTTGCGCTTGCACAAATCGTTCGGACAACTAGTTGGTGGACATCTTGTCTTCGGTGCCACGATGGCGCATCTCTAACGCCTGCTAAGTACCTGGTAACCATAGCAAATTACCACTGGAACATGAACTACATACCATATTATGCTAGTAGCAAATTGTGCAGACAGAGATCAGCCACTGCATTGGCGAGGCGCTGCACCGCCACGCACGCACCACCAGATGTAGGCGCTGTATGACATCACCGAGCAGTCCCTCACTGGCCCTTACAAGGTACGTGCCAGGTTCAGGCGTCGACGATCTCTGGCTTCAAAAGCGAGGAGACACGACCAAATGGGGCGCTGGCGTCTCTCTCTCGCTACTCAGGATCGATCCACTGCTTGAACGCGTGGCTTGTGCATATCTCGACCCAGGCTTGAGATGCTTCAACACCTGATTTGACACCTGTGCCTTATCACACCCCATCCAAGCCGGATTGAACGTGGCTTGGCCTTCGGATAGACACCTCGACTTCGCTTGGGAAGCAGACAGGCAGCGCCTTCTAGACAAATTTCCCGGATCGCGGCTGCCCATACATATCTTTATCGACATCTCACTTCTCTCGAGTCACCAAATACTCAGCACGTCCAGTCACTTCCAGTACCAGCCCTCTATACTTGTTGTATACAGATATCGCAGCGTACATTGTTAGCCCAAAGTCAACAAACAACGTCGAGACCTTGTACAATAATCGACCCGTGGGCAGATAGCACGACCTTGCAAAAGGCTTCTTCGATAGCGGGGTTTGGATTCGCGACGTTTGCTGTCAACCTCCTACCTCAGGCCCTACCAAGTAAACAGCCGGCAGGTTCTTCTAACGAAATTCCTCGCCGTCTAGCTTGTATGCTT
This sequence comes from Phialophora macrospora, assembly GCA_000835435.1. Taxonomy (NCBI): domain Eukaryota; kingdom Fungi; phylum Ascomycota; class Eurotiomycetes; order Chaetothyriales; family Herpotrichiellaceae; genus Phialophora; species Phialophora macrospora. The sequence goes on along the minus strand of KN846957.1, from coordinate 864,606 downwards.
CGATGAGAACAGGCAATTGAGGGACACTATCAGACAACCGACTCTGAATCCAGACCCTGCGAGCACGTAATGGCGCGCAATATCTTCTCCCCACAACGTTCAGCGGCTCGCGGAAGGGAAAGGAGGAGTTCCAGAAGGCGACAGTCCTCTTCTCGCGCTCGCATGTCCACCCTTTTACTGGTCTCAACGATCCTCCACCTCCCGACAGCCCAAGCAGTGACCATGCTTCCCCTCCGGGTGACCAACAACTGCAAGGAGCCCATCTGGCCCGCTATTCTCACCCAGGAAGGCACTCCACCCGTCAGCTCCGGCTTCCTTCTCAGACCTGGCGAAACAAACCCGCAGACGGTAGGGCTGGACTGGAAGGGACGGGTGTGGGCACGCACAAACTGCAGTTTCCCTAGTTCGGGATCTTCCCCTGCGAGCGGGCAAGGCGGTGCTCCCTGCCAGACGGGCGATTGTGGAATGTTTTTGCAGTGCCAGGGTGCGGTGAGTGACTCTTGCCTCATAGCCGGTCTCTGGATGTAACCATCAGAGAAGGGAACTGGAGTAAGTTTGCTTGATTCACGTATGGCTGATCAAGTTCTGTGATTGCAGGGACAACCACCTGCAACCCTCGCCGAATTTACCTTATCATCAGCGACGAATCAGGCCTTCTACGACATCTCGCTGGTGGATGGCTACAACATTCCCGTTGGCATCATATCCTTGCTTGGGGAGAGCGGCAATCCCAATCTGACGGACATTCCTCCCAACTTAACGAATCCAGTGTGTATTGGCACATCCTCTCTGCTCGCCCCAGTGGGGGACACCAGCGACGCCGACTTCGGCACCAACTCAACCTTTCCCTTACCGCTCGATCAATCCATCACATCCTCCTTCGTGCAGGACTGGTGCCCCTGGCCGCTCCAACTCGCACCGCCCACCAAACCAGGCGACGGCGTCTACCCCTACCCGGACGACAACATCCAGCGGCCAATCTTCAACCCCTGTCTCAGCGCCTGCGCAAAGTGGAATAAAGCTAAGTACTGCTGTACCGGTAATCATGGTACTCCCGCTTCCTGCTCCCCCAGCTTGTACTCTCAGCAGGCGAAGAAGGTCTGTCCGGATGCATACAGTTATGCGTACGATGATCAGACATCGACATTTATCATTCCCCAGGGTGGAGGTTTTGAAGTCGTCTTCTGCCCAGCGGGCAGGAGTACGAAGATCTTGCAGACATTTGGGGATCAGTTGAGGCAATTGGCGCAGACCGGGCTTGCCACAAGAGATATCATCTCACTCGCCCAGAATGTGACATACATCATGGAGAAGAGTGATGCTTGGAGGGTCGGTGAGCCGAGTTTGGATTCAGTGGTTTTGTTGTTGTTCTTGGTTTTGGCTGTGCTTGGGCAATTCGGGCCTCTGTGAACCGGTCGTCGAAAGAGGTTGGAAAGAGCATGTGAATGCAGAGCCAGTACTGCAGCGTCGTTGTTGATACCCCTTTTGGCCGCTCGTTGAATATCCATATTCATGACAAAACCGTTCCTCTCAATCCGCTTCATTTCATCCTTTCTCGTCTGCCTTGTTGTTCCAACTCCAGACACAGGTCTTGTAATCAATCTCGTAATTCTTGCCTCCCCATTGCAAACTAGTCACTCCAGGAATCACACTCGAACAACTCCCCGGCCAGGGTGCATTTTCCCCGCCATAGAGCACAGCCCAGAGGAGCCTCAAATCGCGAGTAGGGAGTTTCTGCATGAGGACCTTTGTGGCCGCGACTTGGATCTGTTTTTTGCGGTCGACGTCGTGATGGGCAAAGAGAGTGGCCTGGTGTTCGGAGAGGTAGGACTCATGTTTGACAGGATGAGCTTTCCAGCGGGAGGAGACTGGGGATGACGCGGGAGGAGACGTTGAAACCTGTGCTGGGAGATCAAATGTCTCTGGGATAGGGAGTTCCGCTTCGTCTGGAGGCTGTACCGGAGGCTGAGCCTGCGGTTGGGACCGGGACTCATTGGGCGCTTGGAAGGGAGGTGAAGCAACTGCTTGAGATGACGGACGATTAGGACGAGGCTTTACTTCCTCCTTGCCTGACTTTGTCTTCAATCGGTCTGCGACACCCGAAGCGGCTTGCGCCTTGCTAGGGTCTTCCGCCGTGATCCCTGATTGTTTTTTCAGCCTGCTGGCGTGTGCCGCTGCAAGCTTCTCCCTGTATAAATACATGTACTTGTCCATTGGCTTCCCCGCGACGAAGTCCTCAATGAACTCTGTCGAGGTTGCGCCATCGTATATGTCCAGTCCAAGAAGGCCTACTAGCTCATTCTTGCCTGTATTGGTGGCGTTCCATGCCACGAGATCCTTGCCCCGTAGAGGCTTGCCGGTCGCGTCCTTGGGCGCGTATTTCGCCTCCAGTGTCTTCATGATGGTGGAGGCGAGTTCGATGGGTTCGGCGATCTTCCACGCTTCGCTGCCAGGTACGAGCGTTGCCATTATTAGATTTTTGGCCTCCATGTTCTTTTTCCGGAAGTCATCGGACATGTTTGACGGAGGAGGGTTTCGTGGGACACGGGAAGCGGCGGCGGTCGTGGGAGGTTCGACAGAAGTCTTGCCCTTCGAGGCATTGGCCTTGGATTTCTTGTTCGGCATCCTGGGGGATTGGGTCTCAACGCGCGCTGACTTTCAATCCTTGTCGAAGCTCGAGACGCAAGCGGAGAGAGTCTACCTTTGTCAACCCCAGTGTCCGGGCATAGCGGAGCAGGATCCTACAGGCAGGATGTCCAAGAAATCACTGCAGTGGGTGGTAGTAGCTAGAGGTCAAGCCCACGACAGAATAAGCTGGAGGAGATTGTCTGCTCCCCCGAGATTCGATACGGCGGATCAGTCAGACTGCGCTAGCACTAAACCACGTGGCGTGGTGGCCCAAACACGAGGCACGGAGACGTGGAAAGTATCGTCGCTTCCCTCGTCTCGCCCGCGTGCTCCTGATATTCTGTGATTACTTCACATTCCTCCCTCGACCCTCCTTCGCGCGATACCCCAGCTTAAAGAGTGTATTTGAAACCCACTTGTCCTTCGATCGGCTTCTCAAGTGTCCCCGCATCCAATTGCTTATTCTTCTTCCAGAAGTACCATGAAGTGCAGGCGACAGATCCGAGGATATAGAACTGCAATGCTGCAGTGGCCCACAGTCCGCTCCTGTAGTAGGGAGCTTCATTCTGGGTGAAGGCGGTCGAGGCAATGATGCCACCAATCGCACCGAATCCAATTTGGAGCGCGCTGCCGACGCTTCTCTTGGACTGCATCCGAATGTTGTTGGACTGGTAGGCCAAAATGGCCGGAATGTTTCCCTGGCATCCAGCAATCCCGAGGAAGATGCCGAAGTACCTGACACCGTCGGTGCTATGGTACGCGGTAATCATCAAGCCGATGATCACGATGACTGCCTGAGCTGCAATAATTGGAGCACGGACGTGATACTTATCACCAACCCAGGCGAATGCCAAAGCACTGCCCACGGCTGAGACAACTGGGGGTGCCGAAAGTAGATTGGCAACTCCTGCGGTATATCCCATACCCTTCCACGAATTAGCCCTTCCGCGAGTTTGATGACGGAGAATGATGCATACCTGGACGATGACTGGCGTGAAATATGCGAAGGCATACGCTGGCATGGTCGTCGACATGAACATTGTTGCGCTGGGAGTGGTTAAAAAACGTCTGGCGGACGATCTAGCGGTAAACTCACAATGCCCAGAGTTTCCAGTCCTTGAGATGATGGAAGAACTTTGCCCAAGTGAGAGGGTCTGGAACGGCATCGTTTCTATCGATCTCAATCCGTCGCACGACGAATGCAGCCTCTTCGTGGGTCAAGAGACCTTTTTTCTCAGCTTTATCCGGGAAGTCAACTATGATGAACCATGCGATGATGGCAACAGCCACTGTCATCAAGCCTTCGATGATCTGCCTCAATCAGTTTCAACCGCTCACGAATGGATTGGCTCCTCTGCACTCACGAAGATCCATTGCCACCCGCGCTGGCCGCCAACGCCTTCCATCTGCATCAAGCCATATGCGAGAATATTGGAAAAGCCACCGACAAGCACGGAAAGGATGTAGAAAAAGGCTAGCCTTGAAGAGAGGTCAACACCTTTTCTGCCGGAATCGTTTTCAGAGACGTACCTCTTCTGCACCTCGTATCGAACGTACCAGCAACAGATCAGGTATACACACCCCGGGAAAAACCCTGGTAACAGCCTGGTCACTATGATGCAAAATAGGATTCAAGTCACCCGTACCTGCTTCGAAAAGGCCCAGGATTGTGCGACACACAGCGAGAGCTTCATACGACTTGACGAATCCCTATGTTCTTTTAAGCGCCAATTCGTGATCATCAACCAGCGAAGCACCTACCTGGCCGATCATCGTGCAACCCCATGAGAAGGCTATGAATGACAACCAGTTGGCACTTCCAACGCGGCGGAGAACGATATTCGACGGCAGCTGTAGCCTGGTCAGCACGTACATTTCCAGCCTCACGCAAAATGTCCCGCACCTCGAACAAGAAGTAGGGTGGAAAGAACACGACGAGTGCCACGGTATACCGATTTCCGATTTCTAGATGAAGGTCCGCTCCCATCCCCGCGACTCGGGCATTGGAGATCTGATTCCGTCAGTGTCTGTGAATTCCGCAGAAGACGGCGATTCCCTACATTGACACGGTCGATGAGCGCAATGGAGTACAATGCCCCCAGAATCGGAAGCAAACGGTAGTCAATCTTGCGGATGAGCTTGTTTTCCGTGTGTTTGTCATAGTAAGGGGCGTCTTCATTAGGGCTTGGCTGATCATGGGCTGCCACATCCGACCTCTGCTCGAACGAGCCGCTATATTTCTCCTGGTCACTACCGGACATGATGCATGGAAGGAAAGCCGGATCTGCTTAGAAGGATTGGGAGACAATGCCTGGGTGCTGTTGCGTGCGGAACACTGATGTTGGTCGAGCTGGGTCCATGGCCACGGGGACACATTATATCTCATGATTCAGCAGGCCCAGGTCATGGCGAGGATTCGAACACGAGGCACTTTCTCCTACCAAGAGACTTGGCGGTCCTTGTCTCGCAAGTTGTGTGCTCAATGAGCACGTCCCGCCGTCTACCCCTCATCGTGGCACCTTGGCCCCTTCCATAATTTGAGGCTGCCGCGCTGTCGCCAAGTCCGACCAGGAGCATTCATTGCCTGTCATGAAAGAGCTCATTGCGATTCAAAAGGACTTGATGCGAGCATGCAAGCTGGCGACAGAGCGACCCGGCGGCGGCTTCACACGAATCTTGCGCCTTTTCTCGATGGAGGAAATTCAGACACGGCTCGGAGGCCCTTTTCCGAGTCATTGTTCTCCTGCCGTTACCTCTGCCGATCTGTATTCCATCGAAAATCCGGGGTAGACTGCCAAGCTTACCGAGCTCGCCACTGACCTCTGGGCTTCTGGGCATTCCGCTCCACGTGCACTCCCCGTCTACGCGAGACTGATTTTCACCCGTTTCTTGCGTCTGGAGTCTGGGGATTCGGCATCGACATAGGCCTCGGACTCCTCGGACCTCGGGATCAAAACTGTCAATATTCTCCTGATTGGTCTACAAGGACAAAGAATAGAGTTTGACGCGCAGAAGTACAGATGGAGAAAATGGAAATGTGTTCACAATCTCGCCTGACGCCCTCCAATGGATGACAGCTGGGGTAGATTGCTACAGTTGGATTCGGACTGCATCCCAATGTTCCAGCCAGACCCTCTACAACTTCGCTTGTGCCAATAGGTCTGCAGCTTGAGCAGCCAGGGCATAGGTTGCAACCTGAGAATGTGCGCCAATTGGTACTGGAAGCACACTTGCATCGACGACGCGCAATCCATTGATGCCAATGACTCGCAATTCCTTGTCCACTACAGATCCCATACTGGCGGTGCCTCCTGCATGGAAGAACGACCGACCCTCTGAACGCACACGTGCGTCGATCTCCGAGTCAGAAGATGCGTCGGTTAAAGGCTCGAATGGTGGCGGAGGGTTTTCCGACGTTACGATATCGGCCAGAGAGCTTTGAACAACCCTCAATAAGCGCCGTATGCCATAGCGCATCAGGGTCCGGTCGACCTCCGTTCTGTTGTACTGAGGATCAATGACAGGTGGGTCCAGTGCCGAAGCTGACGATATACCGACTCTGCCACGTGAAGTGGGAGACATGACTCCAACTATAGCACCAATGTGTGTGCCATCAAGAGGTACGTGCGTATTCGTTTGTGGGGGACCTCCAGGCACGTAGAGAAGAAGCGTCTCAAGGTGCACTGCGCGAGAATCAAGAAGAGAGCTCGCATACTCTCGGCTTTCTTGGTCATGACTGGCGGCGTCGGCTGCCACAGCTCCCTCCAAAATTGATGTAGGGACGTTCTCGTTCACAATCCAGTCTCCGGGAAGGCCCAACTGATATGCCGGGTCCGCCCAAGGACCAGCCGCGCCACCCATCGCAAAACCAGCCGATGGATCTTTAAGCCGAAACGCAAAGCCAACCAGAAGGTGATCGTGCAAGTTTTCCCCGACGCCAGGCAAGTTCAGATGCACCGGTATACCAATCTTTTGCAAGTCTTCGGTGGGTCCGATACCACTGAGCAGCAGGAGCTGTGGTGTGCGATATGCTCCGGCCGAAAGTACGACCTCCTGGGTCGCCGAGAGTTGGCTTCCATCATGCAGTTGCACTCCTTTGGCGGTAAGCTTTCCCGTTCGCTCTTCGAGCACAACCTTCTGCACAGCTGTTTCAGTCATGACGGTGACGCTGGATAAGTCGAAAGCATCACTGGCAATCTGTCTTTTGCCGCCTCGCAAGTTTTCAACCAACTCTCCGATTCCAATGGGTTCGCCGCTGTTAGCGCTGGAGATGTTTTCCAGGCCGAGATCGAGCCATGCTTGCAGCACCCTTTCGCGCAAGGGGTATTTGCGGTTCGGGCTGCTCTTCGACACTGCCACACTTGTTATGTAGTCCTTTTCGATCTTTTCGAAATAAGGCAGCAAGCCGTCATAACCCCACCGACCGTCACCCACAAGTTGAGCCCACCGGTCGTAGTCGAACATTGAGCCTCGGGTCCACGACGCATAGTTCGTTGCGGTGCCGCCACCCAGTGCCTTCCCACCGGCATTGTACAGTCTGCGATCGTTAAGATGAGGCTGAGGAAGGGTTGTATAATTCCAGTCGATGTCAGAGCCGTGTGCGGCGAAGCAAGCCAGAGGGGTCTGTGTCAGTGGATGCTTCGACACGTTGGCGCCTGCCTCAATCAAAAGGACAGATGGCGACGCCGGTGACTTGGACAAGAGCGAAGCCAATGTGCAGCCCGCAAGACCGCCCCCGACTACGATGTAGTCGAATGTGTCCTTGATGGAGGCCATTAGGGATTATTGGGCCAGTGCTCGATCGGCGTTGAAGTTGTTGAAATTTTGAGGGACAAGGTCCGGCTGTCACGGTGTTTTTCAACTCTCGTCTGTTTTGTTCGCGACTCGAGTGGTTCTATCAGCGAGCGAGGCCGCATGCTGGTGCCCAGACGGGTTCTTATAGAACTCCGCCCCATGCAGGCCTTGCCCCCGTTCCTGGTTCCATGGAATGCTCTCAAAACGTCACATCTTGAATCAGCCACGCGCCAACAGAAACGACTCATTTCTGCGGATATCCCTGGAGACGGTCGGATGCTACCATTGCATGACATTGCCGTCGAATGAGGAGCGAATGGCGACCGCATTTTATAAAAGCTGGGGGCCTAGCGCTGCGAGCACGAGTCGCCGCGCACGGAGGCCTGAAAGATGGCAATCTTTCAAGACAACCATTGTCAACCCTCGCCATGCCATGACGACCGACTTGAACTCAACTCAGCACCTACAACCACCGTGTACGGCTACAACAATTACATGGCACGGGGTAACGCATCTCGAAATGCTCCAATGAAAATTAGCCGGCCTTGAGGCTGGACACTCTGGAAACCGACTATCACAGTACGTCCAATCGCCACACGCCGGCTCGGACTATTTATACTTCCCCACAGTTTCTTGAGCCATGACGACGCAGGGCTGAGGCAACTTACGTGACCGCTCTTCTTCTGCAGGGACTCAACCGCTACCTGCTGCAGTCGTTATTAGCCGGCCAATTAGATGACGAACAAACATCGATCTGCTGGTGAACCCTGGGGTTCTGAGATTACGGGGCAACCATCCCATACTTGGCGTGATGGCTCGTCGCACAGGTCTCATCGACTGTCGTTCGGACCCCGGGTAACGAGGGTTTTGGTGATAAAGTGTGAGAAGGCAGGCGTCTTTTGATGCCTGTCCCTCGTTTTATGGACCAAAGGAGGGTTAAATCGACAACTTATTTACGCAATGGCTCAGAACCAGAATGGTAGCCTTATCAGGCCTGATGTCCATCTTCCAGTGTGTCAGGCTCGCCAGTCTGCTTTGCAGCCCAAAAGACACATTTGAAGAACAAGGCACTCCATAAGGCCCACTACAAGCTAACAATGGACCCCGTATCCCCCACCCAGCACCATTCAGCTGATCTACCATTAGAAGAAATCTCTCTGCCCCTTCCCTGGATTCTTCTCATTGGAGCCTATGCCTCGACAGATAAATACCTTCGGGTTGTTCCGCGGGCGCCTCGCTAGCACGGTGTGCGTCAGCAAATCGGTCTATCTCGATGTCGGAGATGAGCTCAAACGGATGCTCTAAGTCAACAGGAATTCCACCAGCCTCTCGAAAATACCTGGGTGCCTGCCGGTCGCCGTTATTCTCTCTGACATTCAGGGACTGGACGAGGAGCGTGCGGCCTCTGGAGTGATCCCGAGTCAACGCGTTTCGCCGCAAAACCACTGCCTTTTTGAGTAGCTCTTGTCGGATTACTAAGGCCGCAGCGGCGGAGTCCAGTGGCCGGATGTGGTCTTGCACACTCGAGTGGCTATGCGATGGAATTCCCGGGTTGCCTCCACCTCATGCAGGTACCGATTCCGACAAATAGGAACTCAATCTGCGGAGTACAAAACATGCCCTTGGTGGATCAAGGGCGGGCACGTTTGCGACGCTTTCCACCTTAGCCATGTGGCCTATGCTATCGCCATCTGAAGTGGATCGATACCAGTGCACGTCGGCCCATCGCCATGCTCATCCCACTCAAAGCCATCCCAGCTATATCTGAGGAGAAAATTGGCGTATTCAGGAGGCAGACGCCAATCGCCACAACTTCGAGATCAAAAATGCTTCGCTAAGCTTGAATGTCTAAGCCTTTCGGATCCATTGTTACGCGACCTGTAACATGACGATCTCAGGGTTGCACTTGAGTATTATACCGCATGGCTCCCGAGCCCTGTCCAAGAGCAGTATCCAGTCGCCAACCGACGGAATCTTTACTTCGATTCAATGCTCTCTGACCTCTTGACACTATCCGTCAGAATGACCGAGCTGTTCTCTCGAGCTGCGTTTCTCGCACCGTCACCCAACGGTCCGTCTGCTAGCAATGAAGATCCCATCCCTCTACGCCGCACTCTGTATCTCTACAAGCTTTCTACAATAACGATTATCCGGCAACGACTGAGCGAGTCTTCGTCAATCCGAGACCCGAGCATCTTTCGAGGGATTGTCACCCTCGCAGACTGCGAGTTTATGGCTGACAGCCCTCGAGAAGGCAGATTACATTTAAAGGCTTGTCTGGAAATCGCTCACGCGCGTGGCGGTCTTGCCACCTTGTCAGATTTGGAGCTGGAACTCATGTGCACGACCGAGTTTGTCATTGCAGCCTTATCAGGCGAACTGCCGTGCAAGCCGGTCAGCGAGATGGAAGTGGCTGTACACTCCAGGATTCCCAAAGACAGATCTACAGCTCTGACGGCACAGACGGGGTTTGCTAAGCTGGAGTGTTTCCATCAGGGGCAGGCGTCAGAGATAGAAAAAGGACTTGACACTCTTCTGGCCGCCACCAACGGGATCCATCGGTCTGTGCCCGCGAGATCGAAGCCACCAGATTGCGACAATCTCGCCCTTTATGGCCTTTTTGCAGGCTTCCAACTCTTCACCGCTGCTCCCCGGGTGTCATACACCAACGGCTCGCACATCCCTGACTCCGAAATCGACATTTCCGAAGCACTACGACTCGCTGGCATGCTGGTCATCGCGGCAACTTGTCTTAAGAACACACCGAAACAACATCTATACGATCTGCTTGTTCGGAAGATGACCCGGGTGCTACTTGATCATATGCACATCTCAACTTCCCTTTTGAGGAGTACTACTTCCGCCCTGCTTTGGACATACTTTGTCGGTGCTTACATTACCTCAAGATCTCCGAAGCAGAATTTCTTCCTACAAGGCGTCACGCAGCTGGCAGGCTGGATTTCCCTGGAGGATTGGCGAGGCGTCCGCGCCCAACTGAAGACGTTCCCTTATATTGACCAGGAATTTGACGGTCCTTTCGAGGAGGTTTGGAACTCGGCCGCGTTTAGCGCCGCATCGCCACCATGAACGATCAACTTTACCTACGTAGACGTCGGGCGGGGCACTGAGTTTCCCGAAGCATTCACCATCGGCGCCAGGAGCCCCGAGATCATGATTACTGTCTCGATGGCTGCTTGTCGCTTCGTCTCCGCCTTCAGAGCGAGTCCGTTACCGTTACACCATAAGGCCGGAGCATCAGGCGTAAAAGTAATCAAGGAAGGGGGATCTGGTTCAAGGGATAAGATGGTCCAGGGCAGTACAGTCGGTATCTTTTACTCGAAGTCGTGCTCGTATGGGAATAGCTTGCGACGCGGACATTGCATGGATACATGCTTAGCGATGTCTCATATTCGGGAGCCTCTCCTCGCCCTTCCCCTCATGTAGACAGTAGGTGTCTCTGTGGATATGTCGTGGATGGTGCCGCGCATTTCGGTGGATAGCCCGTGAGCGGAACCACGTCACCGCGAATGTTTCGTCGGTCTGCCAGAGCACGACCGGCCACCGGTGCCGGTCGAATGCAGACTACGCACGCACATTCTCTGGACTCCGTACTCGCCGTGCATATGATTCGTACGGGGTTGACTTGTCACGCACGACATGGGTGGTTCAATGATGGAGCGCAGGAGAGTACAGACGAGGTTTCACCATATGTTTAACGTCCCGTACGACGGGACAGACCCTCGAGGTTCCACCATATGCTGAAGATCTCGTAGGAGGGGGGTATTTGACTACCACCGGGAATCAGCACTGAGTCATTTATGTCGTTGGCTGGGTTCTATCAGTCTGCATTTGGAGCATGGCGGCTCAAGCCTTTCAGGAATGGTTACGCCAAATTTGAACCCGTCCCTAGGAATCGCCGCCCGGCAGCTTCGCCATCACCCTCTGGACACAAATCTGCCGTGCCTCGTTCTTGACCTCGTCGCTCGCGTCCTTGGCCAACTTCATCCCCGCGGCATCGGTGCCGGTCTCCACGGGCATCTCGGCCAACAACTTGAATCCCAACCTCTCGTACGCGCGGATGCCCTGCAGGGTGGTCGTATCCAGCAGCACCGGCCGGTCGGGGAACTCGGCGAAATGCTGGCCAATTTGATACTTGAGCAGCTCGGACGCGTACCCCATGCGCGCATACTTGGGGTTCCGGGCGATCATCTGCACGAAGGCGCAGTCGCGTTCCTGGACGCCCCGCGGCGGGAGGTCCGGGAGCGTACGCTGCCACATCTTCGCAATGTTGCCTTCGAAGACGGCCTCGATGCGGTGCAAGCCCGTCAGGCCGTAGTGCCAGGGCAGCATGAGCGAGAGCAGGCCCGAGCGCCAGAGCGTGGGGATGTCCAGCGCGCCGAGTCGCTTCGTCGGCGGGAGCCACAGGAGGATGGCGCCAATGTCGGGCGTCGCTGTGGCTGTGGTCGTCGAGTCGGCCGGCGCCGTGGCCGTGGTCTCGGACGGGACGTCGGCGACGAGCACAATCCCGCCTATTAGTCTCGTCATCTTGATCAAGGCGAGGTAGAAGCGCACTCGCGTCCTTTGGAGTCTGTTCATCGGCGGATCGCGGTCCAGCGTGCCGATCGTGACGGGCTCAAGTGGCTTGGACACCCCGTGGAACCAGTTGTGATTCCTACGAACGCGCGGCACTCGGTATTAGCAACGGTTCTGTCTCGTGTCGTTGTAGTGCAGCAGTTCCCTCATCGTTGCTTCTCCTCGCGCTACTCACCATAATGGAAGGAATGCATTGCACAGTATTCTGGAGAGGAGGTTGTCTTCTTGCGGTGCGGCGGTGCGGAAGATCGGAGGCGCTCCCCCTGTCGACGGTGGTTTGCTCTCAGTCATTTTGATTCCGTTCTATCGGCCTGAGGGATGGGACTCTCGAAAACCACGGCCACCGTTGCGTCCAACTATCGAAATTTGTACTCGTACTATGTAGCATGGTACCTCATGGGAGGATCAAGGGGGTCGGAACAAGGGTCTTGGTAGAGACTGGCCCTAGGCTCTACTAAGCCCCCCAAGTTAAGGCCCACCGATCATCTCCGTACTTCGTAGCTTGACCTTGCGCCCAAGTCGCGATAGTAAGATCCCCCGGGTGAGATTGCATCGGATCCCATTGGTTGAGATAAACCTCGACGGGGCTATACGCGAAAGTCAAATACGAGGTACGAACCAGAACCATGTCTGGCTTGCTCTCAGTCCTCCGTACCTCCATCTCCTGATTTTGTTCTTTTGCGACGAGATCATGAGATGAGATCAAATGCTGCTCTTCTCCGGCCATGCACGCCGTGCAAATGGATGTGTCGCTGGCTTTTCATCTCGAGTCCCGCGCCGAGGACCAACTCGTTGACGTGAAGTCGCGGACGTGTGGTTCATCTGATCGCAACCACCAGCCCGGATGTGAGATCTACATATGGTGACCGCAACTGTGTCCTCAAATATGGATTCCGCCTTCAGACAGGATAACTCTCGATTGATGGCCAAAGGTAGCTATGCTAATTGACATGCATAAAGCTTTTCACAAGCATCGCACCTGGCGCCCAGATACTTGGCAAGATTCAGCCGCTCTCTCATTACACGGACGGTTTTCGACAGGGATGACAATCAACGCCAGAGTCGTTCGATTTCTTCTACTCTCACGGTCTGAAAATCTGGAAGTGAATGCTTCGAGGTGGCGCAGATGCGATCTGCATCTATTCTGGAACCTGATGCGATAACAAACTGGAATCACAATTCTCTGGCACAAGGCATGTTCAGACCAGTCCCGCACACTCCTTCAAAGAGGCGGGTTTCCCTCGTAACGCCCTGAATCTAACTGAAAGATGAAAAATCCACGCTTGATATGTTGCCCCTCTCTAAAGTCGGTCGCGTTGAGGATTGCAAGTCCTCTCCATCATATCTCATTCGTGGCTCACCGAGAATATTATATGTCATAATCAGCTGGGTGATTCCATACTCAGAGCGCTACTTCTGACGGATCGAAGACTCATCCCTTGTACCTGTAGAGCCTCAATTGGGGACGTCTTGCTACCTCGCGGCGAAGTCCGGCAGGAGCCCAGAAACTCGGATAGACCATTAGCTGCACACTTGATCCTGAGCGTACCCCGCCCCTAACTTTGAAGTAGGTTTCTGGCGACTTATTACGGCAGAGTTCTCCTCTATCGATCAAGATCGAGAGTACTGTACTTGGGCATGCGGAATTATTTCGTGCTTCTGCAGGGCCTCGTCTAAGCGGCAGAACCTTTGTGCCAAGTGGGGAAAGAAGCGAACGCCGCTTGGGCTCCTAGGGCCCCCCCCTGGGCTTGGCATGGCCGACGGATTGGGAATCGACATCATGCACATGGGGTGTGGTGTCTCCGTTGGGCGAGGCAGGCAGGCAGGTATCACTGATCATTGATCATTGATCATTCTTGTACTCGTACTGTGCAGGAGAGAATTGCCCACAGCTTCTCCTCCGTCACTTTTCTAGCCACTTTCCTTCTTGCCGTTCATTCACAGCCTTTTCCGTTTGCAGAAGCTTTGGTGACGACAGTCCGGCGCATCACCTCATCCTCGCTTCTCTCGACCTCTATCAGTTCCTCCCTCGCCTGCCTTCAACCCAGCAGCCATGAAGGCAACAGCCTACCCATTACTTTCCCTTCTCCTGTCCCTGTCACATTTCGCCGCCGCCGTATCAATAGACTGCGAGCACATCCGCGTGGATGGCAAGAAGTTCGATCTCTCGAAGCTCGCCGGGCGACACTCAGTCAGTGTCCACGACACGTCGAGGCCGCCGGCAGAATACAACACAACGTGGACGGTGAATCTGTGTGCACCGCTGAAGAAGCTTGAAGGAATAAGGGACCAGGACCAATGCCCGGCAGGGACGAGAGGTAAGTCACCACGCAGTGCCGATTGCAGGTCGGGAGGATACAAGACCAACGACGCTAACGCTGGACGCGACATATAGTATGTGGCGTCGTCCGCTCCTGGAACCCAGCCGACGATCCGGACAAAAAACACGTCGAGGTCGAGAATGTCATTCCCGTGGCCGGCAACTTCGAGTCCAGCACGGGCGCGAGTCTCGACCCGAAAGTCTCGCGGTTAAAAGCCCAGGATTCGGCCTCCGACGGTCTACAGATCGAACTCAACGGTGGGAACTACAACCACATGAAACAGAAGGCGGTCATTCAATTACAATGCGACAAGGACAGAACGGGCAATGAGGAACGACGCCGGCGGAAAAGAGACGACAAGGACGACAAGGACGATAAAAAAGGCGATGATGACAAGGCCGACCCGCCCAGCACTTCGAGTTTAGAATTCGTGAGCTACGGCCAGGTGGAGGGGAAGCAGAAGTTGGAGGTCTTGAGGTTGAACTGGCGCACCAAGTATGCCTGTGAGGACTATGCGGATAGTGATGAGGCCAAGAAGAGCGGCTGGGGCTTCTTTACTTGGTTCATCTTGATGTATGTCTGCCCCCTCCTGCGCAGGCCCCCGAAGCTGGGCGCCAACCGTCTATGTTGTGGGCGATTGCTGACAAAAAGTCCACAGTGCTTTCCTCGGTATCGCGGCCTACCTCATCTTCGGCTCGTGGCTGAACTACAACCGCTACGGCGCCCGAGGTTGGGACTTGCTCCCTCATGGCGACACCATCCGCGACATCCCCTACCTGGTCAAGGACTGGTCGCGGAAAGTGGCCGATACAGTGGCAGGAGGAGGTTCGAGGGGCGGCTATAGCGCCGTATAATTCAAAGTATAAGAGTTGTGAATTGGAAGAAGCGGGCCAAGCTCGGTGCAAGACACAAACACTCGACGCGGTGCCATTGCCAGTAGAAATTACAACCCTAGGGAAGGACGCGCGCACGACCCACTCGATTGTAGAATGATTCCAACGCCCAGAGCCGGTCGGTATTTGATTTTGAAAAAGAAGGACCAGGCACCGGAGACTAGGAACCCGGGATCAAGGCCGGGACTGGGATGCTGTAGCATAGCGTGGCGCCTGGACTGGGCTCCAATTCCACATTTCTGTATTATTTTTGCTGTATAGAATATTTCTAAATATCGTGCCTTCAACCATGGAAGATCTGACCGTCACGCTGGCGGTATCCAATTCCATTCTCGCAGATTCGAGCTGGGCACATGACACATTCAAAATCCGTCGACCAGTCCTCGGCTCGGTGCGCCACCATTATGCCAGCAGCTGTTCCTCGCCAGGGACGATCTCGCCGGATTTCTTCGCCGACCCGTGACTCCGCGCGACGATCCCGTACGCGGGGAAATACTATTTGAGCATGTGGTGAGCGGCGCGTGCTTGGGTCTTGGAGCGGAATGGAATGGAATAGCAATTTGAAGGGGGCAAAGACTCGACGTGACCTACCTTGTCCAAGAAGGGCAGCACTTCTGCCGTGCCGGGGGTGTTTCTCCAGTCCTTCATCAGGAACATGGCTACGCCGAACAGGCCGGTCTGTAGAGCAGAGCCCAGAGATGTTAGCTTGTGGATGAGACGAGTAGAGCCACACCGCACACCACACCACACCCACACAGAACCACAACAGATTCTATGTTATTGGGTGCATACGGCACGGCGGGATAGGCACACAGAGATGGGGGGAAAGACTCACCAAATGGACACCCGCGTTCTCCATCCGCCGGTTCGCATCCTCGGCCAGCTTGGGCGTCGCGGTCCCGCTGGCCTCGGTGTTCGCCCACACGCTGTACCCGGCCTCGCGCAGGCTGAGGGCCAAGAACATGGTGCACACCTCGGTCACGATGCCGCCCAGGATGACCTGTTTGCGGCCCGTGGCTTCGACGGCCTTGCGGAAGTCCGGATTGTCCCAGGCGTTGACCTCGCCGTTGCGCCGGATGAAGGGCGCGTCCGGGTACATGTCTATGATTTCCTTGGGGAGGGGACCGTTGGGCCCATTCTCGGCTGACGTGGTCAGGATGGTGGGCAGGTCGAACAGCTTGCCCAGCTCGGCGTGCGCGAGGACGTTGTTGCGGAATTCGGCGGTCGTGTAGTCCTTCACGAGCTGCAGGAGGCCCAGCTGGTGGTCGACGATCAGGAGGATGGCTTTGTCTTTGTCGAGGCGTTCGAATTTGTAGGGCGGTGGGGGGTACGACGCGTAGGACATGGTGCCGGGAAGCTGGAGGTGCAATATACAGTGAGTGGCTGGACGGTGTTGAGTGTTGGATTTGGGTTTTCTCGGTTGGGACAGCGGTATTCGGTGACAGTGCTTGTTTTGTAGGAGATGGAGACTGCCTTTGATCGAGCCGAGTGCAAGTCCTCGGTGTATATATAATGTACACTGCCATACTCTCCGCGCCTTTCCTTGGTTAACGGTCCTCGTGCTCTGCACCGCGTACAGTAATCAACCATTTCACCTACGCTATTCGACGCAATGCAATGCAATTGTTTGCTGCTTGTCCCTTGTTTACTGTACCCCTCTGACGTCAAGGACGAACGTCCGGCGGGCAGGAAGCACACACCACCAATCCAGGCCGACACGACCTCGCGAGGCTCGATGAAAAGGGCGATGGGGTTCCGAATCGGGCCTAGAACCAGGGGTTACTGACTAAGACTGGCGTGTCCTCGACGCAGAACATGGCTGCGGAGACCTGGTGTGGTAAGCGGGCAGTAAGGCCACTGTGAGCAACGCAAATGAATCCTCGTGGAGCGGTTGACCGATCGAGCTTGTGCCTGACAAGCACGTTGCTTGTCCGCCGCCTACGTAAGTGCAGTTGTGCTGAGTCACCGGTAGCTGAAGCGGATAACGACAACTCAGAGAGGGCACAAGAGCCAAGCTCCAGGTTCATCTTCGAGTGTTTCCTGTTCAGAAGCATGAATGAGAGGTCTTCAGCTAGTGAAGAGTCGTGGCCATCGTTCGTACAGAGGTTATAAGTACCATTCTCATGGACCTACCTTGGAGGGAGTGGCAAGAAGACAGGATTCAAAAGATCGGTGAGTTTTCGCGTCGAAACTCTCGCCGCAAGCGCTTAAACGCAAATGATCTGCCGTATTTTGATTGCGCTCAAGGCGAGAGAAGCCTGTACCGTAATTGCCAGCGTGTTTTGTTATGCAAGGGACAGTCGGGGAGATGCTGCACGCCATGTGCAATGAATAATTGCGGCTAACCGTCTGCCGGCATCACATTCCGTTCACATGCCGACAAGTTTCCATCCTCCGGACTTGAGGACGCGCTTGTGATTTTTGGATTTTAGAGTTCTCTTACACATCATTCAACTGCAAAGTATTGCTACCTTAATTATGGCTTCAGAGTACTTTTTGCCTCGAGTCATGAAAATGCTTCGATCGAACATCACAGCCCGGAAGTATTCATCCGACTAACCTCTCCGACCTTTCCAATCTGGAGAAGGCAACAAAGAGCAAATCAACCCATTACTAGCTTTGATTACAATTCGATCAGGAAGGGCGACGGTCGCTGGCTCTATCCTACGCAACGGGGATCTCGTCCAACTGATACGGCTTCGAGGGGTACTTTACCGTGCGCGCATCCCGATGGAGCGATCGACATTGCTGAGTACTGGAGTGTGAAGGTCCATAAGCCGTTGAATGGGATAAATAGCTGCGTTGATGCGAAAGCCATTCAAATAACTGTGAATACTGTGAATACTGGGGAAACCCACGCAAGCTGATTGGCTGTTTCGCACGGCCGTCTCTTATTTGCAGACGAATCATTCGTTTTACATCAATTCCACATCCGCCTTCACCACAGCCAAAACCACCGACGTGTAGCATTTTACACCTCCCACTGTTCTTTTGAAGCGAACTTCATAGACTCAACTGAGTTCCGCGGGATTCCCAGACCGATCAGTCCTGTCCCCTCTTACCAACATAAAGACCCACCAAGGCACTCACGATGTTGTCGAGAAGAGTGGTAAGTTTATCCATGTCGGGATCGCTGCCAACTTCGTCGCACTTATATTCTAACCTCGTCGACTTCCACAGCTTTCGCGGGAAGAGGAATCCGAGTCCACAGACGCAGAAGTCACGAAAGAAGACCAGGACAAGATCAACGCCTTCTCCAGGCTGCACAATCGGAGTAAGGCCCTCGAAGAGGAACTGAGTACCAAACAGGTAAGCATTAGGGGGCACTTGTCCACCAGCACGATGATGCGGACACCCCGGGGCTGCCTAGCAGCTTGAGGCGGCAACGCACGAGATAGGGGGGCGAGATGTACTGTCCCAGCGTCGTCGTCGGGGTCCCGTCATTGTGTCGTCGTGCTCCGAAAGCACGATAACGTCTCTACCCCCATCTTCCTGGCTCGCAGGCAGGCAGGGTGCTAACCTTGACCACGCCCCGCAGAAAGACAAAGAAGACCTCGACGAACTGTCCACGGAACTCGAACTCGCAGACGAGGACGACCTGATACGGTACGTGCGGCTTGGCTACCAATGTCTTCCTGGCCACTCCCCTTTTTCTCGACTCGGCCGTCCGTCTCTCACTTGGCATATCTCTGCTTTTTTTTTACGTCGAATTCGGATCTTGGTTCGGCTCTAATTTCTGCAGGTATAAAATCGGGGACTCGTTCATGCACCTGCCGCTGAGCGAGGCGCAGGATCTCCTAGCCGAGCAGACGAGCGAGATCGAGAGCGAGGTGTCTGCACTAGAGGAGGAGCTCGGGGGGATCAAGGAGGAGATTTCGACGTTGAAGGCCCATCTGTACGCTCGGTTCGGGAGGGGCATTAATCTCGAGGCGTAGCACCACGTGCGTGCGCGTGAAGGACATCTAGATAGATGAATGAATGGGAATCGAGTCTGGCCTGATTGCTATGGCTAGATAACATCGTGAGAAGGTCTACCTTGTGCATCCGCATCCGCATACACATCCACATTCACATTCGACTCCGTGCCAGTGTCTTTGAAGAACAAGTTTGTCATCCTAATACATGTCCAACGAAAATCGCCGCCGACACCGCCTGCCAAATGAAGGATCCGAACTCGGTCGCTGGGATCGACCTCCAAAGGAAAGTACACGGCCGCCGGCTTATTCTTACAGCTTGCTCTCCTTCTGCTGTAACCGCACGACCCCTTCCTGCGTACACGTGGCGATCAATATCCCATCCTTGCTCCAGATCCTCTGCATGACTAGCCCCCTCCCGTCTCCGGCCCACGGACTGTCCATCTCGGCCAACATCCACTCGTCCGCGCGAAATGCCCGGGGATTGTGGAAGAAGATGGCATGATCCAGGGACACCATCATCCCGATCCTCCGATCGTCCTGCTGGTGCTCCAATCGCTGGGCGGGCGTGCGAGTGGAGTCAAACTCTGCGTTTTCGTCTTCCTCCTCGCGCGCGATCTGCATGAGGTATTCCTCCATCTGCTTGCGCTCGGCGTCGCTGCCGCGGAAGGTCTTGAGCGTGCGCTCGATGTTGAGCCGATTGGCGAATCGCTGCAGGTTGTGAACCCGTGCGACTGTGCCGATAAAGTACGAATCGGACATGTATGCCAGCGCGGAGAGGTGTGCCTGGTGGTTATCGCCCGGTTGGTTGGCCCGTTGTCCACTCTTCAGTTCTTCTTCGCGCACGTTGGGCGGACAGTCGCTTATTCGCCCGCGGG
This sequence comes from Phialophora macrospora, assembly GCA_000835435.1. Classification (NCBI taxonomy): domain Eukaryota; kingdom Fungi; phylum Ascomycota; class Eurotiomycetes; order Chaetothyriales; family Herpotrichiellaceae; genus Phialophora; species Phialophora macrospora. The sequence goes on along the minus strand of KN846957.1, from coordinate 844,585 downwards.
CGCGGATCCACTGCCGCAGTTTGCGGTCGGAGGGAGACCCACGGTTGATGACGGGACATCGCACGGTTTCGAACGGTCGATCGTCGCCCAGGACTTGGTTGCGGCCGGTCTCAAGGTCGGGCGGTGCAGTCACGTCCGTGGGCATAGGGACGGCGTGCTCGACTTTGATGGCACCGCCGGAGTCCTTTTTCATAAATGATAGCGTCGTTGTGAAGATGCAAGCTCCTCGCTGGCGGGCCTGGACCGTTCGGGTGATGAAGCTTTTCCCGTCGCGGACTCTTTCAACGTGGTAAAGGATGGGGATCTCGCTGTTGCCTGCCAGCACAAAGTAGCAGTGCATGCTGTGTACGGTGAAGTCGGGAGGGATTGTAGCCTGTGCAGCGGCCAGGCATTGTGCGATCGCGGCGCCGCCAAAGATCCCACGTGCGCCGGGAGGGTGCCATAGAGGGCGGGCGTTTGTGTAGATGTCGGGCCCGATATCGACGAGGGGCAGCAGGGACAGGACGTTTTCGATTGGCGAGTGGTGAGGAAGGGACTTGGGAGGTTTGATCAGCGTTGAATGTTTCGACATCTTGAAGGCCGCGACCCGAGGGCGCGAGAGGTGAGAGTGGGAGTGAGGGTTGAACAGGGCAGGCCCAGATCGAATGCGATGTAAGGCTCAAGTGAGGCCGCCGGAGCCTACTACTTATGGCTCGAGAGGAACTTCCAGCACCATCTCATCGTCCTGAGGCCGACTCGGACAGATTGACATCAACGACATGATCTCGGAACATCAGCTCAGACTTCGGGCCAAGTTACACATGGTGTCACGGCCTGCTGAGGACGTGGTTCGGAGTCGTGCGTGATTGGGCGGCGCGACGAAGAGCCGAGGCACTCGCGTCAACTTTCCGTCCAGGAACGCCGAACGCCATGGATCGTGAGCGTCAGGCACCGAGACAGATGGATTCCGGCGGATGACGCAGACCGCGTAAGTTTGTGTATCATCTATGGAGTACCCTGGGTCCGTAGACAGCAGGAGCGTATACCTTTCGGACCCTCGTTCGCCCGGTACACGTTAGATCCTTAACCAAACCGAGACGCCTCGCTAAATGTCCAAGCACTTTTGATTATACATCGTTCCCTATGCATACCTCGTCGACCCTGTTGCCCAACCCGACTGGGGAGAATGAAAGTTCGATTGAGAATAGCCCGTGCTAGGAGTCTGTGGCCATCCACCATGCTCGATTCCCGGCGTAGGCGTCAGTAGGATCGACGAACGCTCGATTTCTTCTCGTCGTCGCTCTCGAGGATTCTTGAAGGTTTGGCTTTCCACCGTTGGGCTCCGGTCTCTTGTGATCTTGTTCAAGATGCTCCACCTGTTGGGATTGGCAGGGAGGCTCCCACTGCGAGGCCGTGTGCCAGGCTGGACAACTTGCAATCCGTCATACCCCGGGGAGTCGGCGCCATCCCCCGGCAAATTGATGTGATAGGTGCTCTGAGAGTTACGATGGTCGCTGGGGGCCTCTTGCGACGCCTCTCTGTTGAGTAACAGCCGCAACAGCTGTCTCCGTTGTGCCTCGTCCTCGGGCAGGTTGTTCGCACTCCAAGCGTTCGTCGGCAGCAGTTCGGTCGTAGACGTCGCATCACCATAGTTGCCGTAGGAGCCTCTTTCCCAACGCTGCACGTGCTGTCTTCTTTTCCTATCCAGCTTTTTGATTTTGTTCAATTTTCTGTATGTGATATAACTCAAACCGCCCACGCCAAGGGTGGTAGCACATGCAATTACCAGTGGCACATAGATGTAGATCTGCGTCGGTATGGGGAATTTCTTGTGAAGGGCGTGGTTCATGACCGTGACAAACACACCCATGAAAGAAGAGGTGAGAATCGGGAGAAGAACGGCATCGAAGAGGAATAACAAGCTGCGGCTGAAGTATGCCAGTACTGCAATGGCGCCATAACCGACAGCGAGAAGGGCGGAAGCCAGCACTGTCAGGAAGGTCCGCGATACTTTGAGATTATCTGTAGCTGAGGTGAAGACCAGAGCGAACACAATATATCCACCTAGAGCAAGCCACGAGGCGGTGATAGTAAGCGTTCGGAAATACCAAGGGAGGGCGTCGCGTTCTGTGTAGAGATCAAAGAGGGTCTCGCGCATTCGCTGGTAGTTTCGTGGCATTCTCCTTCACGAGAGGCAAGAGAGATGATGGCGACCATCCAGGAAGAATTTGGCGGTCTTGCGGCTAAGGAGTGATTATCTCTTATGCAGCTGAGCTCCTCCTTCGTGGCGGCTTGGGGGGGTGACGAGGCTGCCTAAATTGAGGTGGATGAGAAATGGTTCAGTCAGCGTTCAAAGGGTAAGCTCTGCACAGAAGATGGAAGACTGGCGCAGTTGTTCAAGCAGATTAGTTGTCCAAGTGGTGCATGAAGGGAATGTAAAAAGAGTGATCGTTGCGAGAGGCCGGCAGCGGGAGGGCGACACAGAACAAGACATGAGGTCGTATTGCAGGGCATAAGCTGGCGCAGTTTTGTGGATGGTGATGCTCGAACGAAAGTCAAACGCGACAGGGCCGTGGTTTGGCGGGTCAGCTGAGTTTTGTTAGGCAAGCGGGTGCCTATCAGGAACAGCCACAGGCCCTACGAGTAATGGAACCTCGTAGGGCTGACAGCCCGAGTCCCTTGACAACCGGCACCATTTCCTGAAGCCTGACCTGCGTATGTAACAGGGGATCCTATCGTGGCATTCCGGGCGTGCACGATCTGGGCCACTAATCTCGCTTGCAGGTAGTTTGGCTTGACGTCCCAACCACGAAAGAAAGAGCTCGTCCTAGGTGTCGACGTCGCGACGAGGTGTCACCAGCGTCGACATCATCGCTTCTTCCAAGTGTAGCTTACGCAACTTCAGCGTCACCGCGATTTCTTCCCGTCTTCCTTTCCCGTAGCCCGCAACAGCAGCTCCTTGTTTACGTATTCATCGTATGTCCCCCGCAGTCCGAGCAGATACCCTACTGCTGAGCACACCACCAGCACCAAGTGCGTGACCGTCCAACTGAGAAGTCTGCTGTCGTCGCCGATCAACACGGGCCAGTTGTCCCACGAACGGAAAACGCAGAACAACTGCAACGGGATGATCCAATTTTCCAGCCAACTCGTGCTCCACTTTGGCACGATCGCCGGTGTGTACATGGAGCTGGGCTGAGGCTCCGTCAAGAACGAATTCAGATTTCGAAAGAAGACCTCCTTCTGACCGTCTTCCGGCATTGTCCATTCTCGAACAATCAGGGCTCTGCCGTCCTCATCTCCAGCTCGGCGCCATTCATGGACCGTGTATTTAGGTACCTCTATCACGCCATCCTCGGGTCTGTAACTTCCTGCTCGATTTCCGAGTCGGATGAATGCGCGTCCCTGCAGAATTTGGAGATACTCGGTGTGCGTCTCGTGCCAATGTAGTTGTGAGGTCCATCTGGAGGCGACCGGCAGGGTGATGGTTACACAACCGGCGTTTGAAAGGTTGTACACCACGGCCTCGGGACCTGATCGCTCAAATATCTTCACGCTAGACGTCTGTCTCCTCATGACTGTCGCGGCGTCGGGTCATGAGAAGGGTGGTGCTCCCCGTCCAGCAGCATAGCGAGTTGCAGAGCGATGCCTTTTAGTCCCCTTGAAGCCTCACGAGGATGACTAAGTGGTTACAGCTGCGCCAACTGGTGATTATGGTGATTCGGCTGGTGCACGGGGACAATTCCGCAAAGGCATGAACAGATCGTGAGCATCATCAGGCGCTGCTACTACGAGCCCCGTCGTCTTTGGTCTGTTCAATCGGCGCCTCCTGGAGGTAGATCGGTCCATTTTAAGTCGGGCTACATATTGTGGCAAAGAACGGGGAGTCTGGCGACTTCAGTTGGCGATCAGTCGCGAACTGTCTTTCAGCCTCGCACCCGGCTGCCTGCTCCCCCCTCTTGACCTTGGGGGCTAGGAGCAGGCCAACGGACGACTGGCATGGCCCAGCAAGGCGAAAGCTGATTGGCGCCGTGACCCCGAATTAGCCCAAGGCAAACACCCCCGCCAAAAAGGGGTCGATGCTTTCCAAGATCACGCCTCGCTTGTTGCGCCCAACTCGCGCTCGAGAAACAGCCTATTGGATAGGTAAAGCCACTGTCTCAACGGCCTCTGGTGGCGGAAGTATGTGTCTGCGTTTCTTTCGCTCAAGGCAAAGGCTAATGACGCCTTTCGAGCACCATGACTTCTCGAGCCTCTTCGACACCGCCCTCCGTGGCAGCCATATCAAAACGGTCTGTACCCCAGCCTGACCGCCGGACTTTCGTCGAGCTTTTGCGATTTCCGTCTCCCTGTATCGCGTTCCTGGACCACGAATGATCTCAGCCAAATGCTGGCTCACAAAATCGCAAGAATCCAACAGCTGACCAGTGGGGTCTATGAAGCAGGTCCAGCCCCTCCTCGAATCGACCTTCAGCCTCGTTTTCGCGTTGAGACTATCACCAAGCACGATAAGGCTTTGGCTGACTCCTACCTAAGACGAGAGGCTTCGGTTGCTCGTGTATCGCAACCGCTCCTCCGCAGGGTCAAATCTAAATTGACCAGGCCGGACAAGGCTGTGACTCTGACTGCCCTCTGCAACCATGTACACGTTGACGGCTCTGCGGAAGTCGCGCAAATCTACATCGACAGACTTTCTCTAGATGCGGCCCAGTCCGCTCTGCCGTTCGAACTACCTGACAGTCTTCTGTTTGCCGCCATCAAAAACTCCAATGTCAACCTGGTGCGACTGCTTGCTCCGTTCACGGCGGAAGAGGCTGTGACCGCCGCTCTCGAATCTGCTGTTCTCGGCGGGGATCGAAATATCCTCACAGCATTGCTCGAATATGGCGCCGACCCAAACAGGCTCAGTCACGCTTGCATTTTTCGACTTACCGAGACAGATCTTCAACTGTTTCAACTGATCCTTCGGGCTCCCAGGCCACTCCGCCATGAGACTTTCGGCAACCTCTGCGTCGCCATTATCCGACATGGCGACTCGGCTGCTCTCCACGTCCTCCTCCGAAGTATGTTGGATTACCAGATATTCCGCGACGGCACTGTTCCCTGGAATCGCGACAGTCTTCTCGCCACAGCAATCGGTTCTCCTGATAAAGCAGCCTTTTTCGCCATTGCTGCTGCCACCTATAGCTGGCCCTTAAGGGACAATCGGCTGTTTTTACAGGTTCTAGAGACTCCGGGGCTGGACCGTTGCCTGGCTAAGGACATGCTGGAAGTTTTACTCTGCCTCAGTGATAGCATGGCGCCAGCTTTCCAGTCCGATCCTGACATGCAGTTGACACTTTGCCATTGCATTCATCGGCAAGAAGAAGATATACTGCGTCTGTTGGTGTCTTATGGCGTGCAAATCTCAGCCGAACCACTCCTGCTTGTGTGTCAAAGTCAAGACGAGAGGATGCTGGATATGCTGCTAACTGGTCACATTCGAGGAGCAGATCAGGTAGTCGCGCGGATTTCGCATCTGCAGGAACAAGGCCAGCGGGAAATGCGACAGCGGATTCTGCGTCGCTTGCTTGCTGACGGAGATGGCAGCGTTTGGAAACACGGCGAACTCGTCAAGGCAGCAGCAGAGGGCCAGGCCCAATGGGTCGAGGCATTGATGGATGGAAATGCTTCGGTTGACTATCATAATGGCGCTGCTCTTCTGGAGGCTGTCTCCCTGGGGCACATACCTATCGTTCGGAAACTGTTGTCCCGTCCCGTGTCCGTGGGGAGCTTACAAGCGGCGTTCCCCAGTGTCCATCAATTGGAGACTCTACCCCGGCGTCTACTCACGAAGCTTTTCATAAGTCAGGGTCTCACAGGGCGGTGTCTGGACGAGGCTCTCAACAGCGAACTGTGCAACTACTCTTACCATCGAGACCCCGACCTAGTGGATATGTTGATCAGTGCAGGTGGCCACTGCAACGATGTCTCGCTTACAGTCGCCTTCGAACATCGAGATGCCGGCATTTTCGATAAAATACATCTGTCGAAAACAGTTCTTCATGAGTCAGCTTGGCAGTGGTTTAGAGGCTGGCATCGCGTCCTCTTCCACCACGTTCAAGAAAGGGACGAACTTGCAGTAGTGTCCGCGGCATGCCTGAAGATGCTGCTGTCCAAGTTGGACCTAATGGAGGGTCTTTGTGACACTCATGATGGTGTTCGCCCAGTTGAATGTTTCCACCAATTTCTGGAACGTGGAGCAGAGGATATTGAGCTCTTATTAGCATGTTTCAGATGGGCGCGGAACATGGACAGCCTCACATTCACCGAGCTTGTTTTGACGACGGCTTGTTTCTGCGATCTCGATCGACTCCAGTTAGCTGTGCGGTCCAAACCGCTCATCGGTCCATCGCCACCACAGTCGTCGACTTTTAGCCGGAAGCTGGCAACCAGCCTGCAATCCCCAGAAGGCTTGAATCGATTCTCCGCCGTCCATATCCCCCCTCTGCGTCAAACTCCCTCGGAGTTTTCGGATGCACAGACTACTAAAGCCTTAAAGGTGGTCTTTCGCCAATACCTTCGTGACACGTGTGAAAGTCATCTTGCGACCAGGCTGCTGAAACGACACCTCGAGCAATGCACACAGGCAATCCCGCGAGGCGAGTCTTGGCCTATCTTGACCATACAATACCTCCTGTCTCAGCCGATTGAGGTGACACTGCCAGAATATAATGAATGCCTAAGTATGGCTATCACCTCTCAACAGTGGCTTACTCTTGGATCCCTGCTGGACAGGCAACTTCCAAGAGAAATGCTTTCCTCCTTTTTGTTGGTCGAAACCTCTTCACTCACCCCTGTTGCACTCCAAGTTCTTTTGGAGTCCCAAGCTATGTCTTGTATGAAGGACGAATTTTTCTCAGACGTCGTGCAACGAGCTTTCAATCACGCATGTCTTGCGCAAGAACAAGAGGTGGCGGTCCTCCTCTGTACAAAGTCTCGATGCCGACTAAGCATCACGGACGTGCTGGCGTCCTTGCAACAAGCGATTGACGAATTGGAACTAGAATATATCTCCACTCTCCTAAGCGCCACCAGCTTCTCCAGCAACGAGCTTGAATGTCTGTGGAAGCATGTCACTCAGCAATACTTCGTCGAATTTCTTGCCATTCTGGAAATCTTGCTCAAGGCTGGTGCTGATGGGAGTTCTGTTGCTGCGACATTGCTGGATGCGATAGGAAGAAACGACGAGCGCCTGGTCAGTCTTATTCTGGCCCAATGGCAAGCTCCGCGATTCCCTCAACATCGTGAGGAGTTTGATTATCAAAACTGCCAGCCGATCTGGAAACAGCTGAACCAAGTACCCGAGACCGAATATTTCACGGTGCTTGGCCGTGGCCTGTCTATTGCGGTTCGCCTAGATCAACCGAAAATCTGCAAACTTCTCTGTACCGCGGAAGCACCTCTTGTGTATCAGCGACAATCGCTCATTGAGCTCGCTGTCGTCCTTGGAAGCCACAAGGCTCTGAAGGAACTCATTCGATATTCGACAACATGTCCGGAAATGCACGGCGCCGTTAACTTTGCTCTGCTTCAAACAGTGACAAATAACCGGCCAACTTGGATCAGTGGTCTAGTAGAACTTGGTGGTTCCGTCGAAGCCTATGAGTTGGAGCCCTTGAGGGAGGCCGCGGCGCTCGATGAGACTGATATGCTGAGAGTTCTTCTCCCTTACAATCAAACGTCGGATGGACTCCAGGCTGTACACCAAATTCTGGGGACGCGTCTTGTTCAACCTGCGGCTGACCTGGATAATCTTTGCGCCATGTTCGAGCTGGTCCATATCGCAGGATCTGATTGTGTGGAATCATTCAGCAACGCTCTCTTGTCGCTCTCAGGGGTTCGGTCCGCAACCGTGGATCATGCCAAGCTCTTGATCAGATGTGGGGCTTCCGTTGAGTATAGGGACGGTGAATGTATGATGCAGACTTGGAGACATGGGAATGTCCAGTTGTTCCCGTTTCTGCTCACTCAATGTACGCAGGCATCCATCATGACAGGGCTCTTGAGCCAGGCATGCGAAGACTACCTTCGAGAAGAAGAGAATGACTTGAATCTGCCGACCGAAGGAGCAATGGTTGTCTTCGGCGCACTCCTCAAAAGAGAAACCTCGCAGGATTCTCGCGACCTGAGCCTTGATGCAATCGCACGCCATTGCTCATTCAGCGATGCTTGTCGGCCCAAAGCCGGCAGTCCAGAGATTATCGAACTGCTGTTGGAAAATGGAGCTCGATTTATTGACGGAGCTGGGTCACCCCTTTTTCAAGTCTGCCGGTTGCCTGATGAGCCGAAGATTCAGTCTCTCGTACTGAAGAGCAACCCGCCGATGCGATCCAGGTTCTCAGCTCTCTATCATCTTTTCCGGAACCAGGATTGGTCCGCTTTCGAGCATTCGAATATATCCAAGGCCGATGACAGCCTAGACCAAGTCTGTCTGTACAATATCAACTTTCCCGCGTCGGAAGCTGAATGTGTCGAGCTAGAGGTATCTGACATTATCAGTCTCCTTGGAGCCATGTTAAACCCGAGAGGTCGAGCCGTTGGCACCACCTTGATGTTCTCGTTCTTCTTCATGAAGGGTGGTCTTCGATTGCTTGCACCACGGATCTGTCGCGACGACGACCGGAACGAAGTGGAACAGATGATTGTCGCGGCCATCATGAACACCGAAAGGACAAAGCCGGAACAAGACAGGTCTGAGCAGCGAATCGAGTTTCTCCTGCAAGTCTTACAGATTGATGCGCTCAATGCCACCGGCGTCTGGTCAGACACCACTGGATTCGCATTGAAGGAGGAGGCCTTGAACAGGCTACTGATACTGTCGCTGCAGCATGAGAGATTCTCGCTGGTCAGCACACTCTTGGATTGTGGTGCTGATCCAAATGCAACAGACGAAGACGGAAGGCCTGCCCTCTACGTTGCCACCGTCGCCAATTCTCTTGATACGATGGAGATCCTGATCGAGAAGGGTGCGCGAGAAAATGACGGAAGCCTACACATTGCGACGTGTCGCCAGCATCACGAAGCAATGCATCTCCTTCTCGAAGCCAAGCACAGTCCTAACCACTGTTCTCCGCTCTTCATGGACGGGACGCCGCTGGAGGCTTTTCTGCGGTTCGGCCACCCCGAAATGGATGAAGATCTCTTCGGTGTGACGCTTGCAGTACTGTTGTGCGACGCGGAGCGGCCATCAGATTTCTGGACCCGGGAGCCGTCTCCTCTTTCCCTGGCATTGGTTGGGTCGTCTCCATACGAGATGTTCAGCGCCTTACTAGATCTTATACCCACTAAAGTCGCCGAGTTGCCTCTCGTCCGTCAAGACAGGTTCATGCTCTCTATCCTCAGCTTTGTCGAAAGAGATAATGACATTCCGTTGTCTAATGTTCAACGGAGGGATCTCCTGGCTCGACTGGAAGAACTCGAATTTACGCGAACTTACTATGCCGTGGAAGGAGACCAACCGGAAGATGCTGTGAACGTCCCAGAAGAACTCGAGGCTCCAGAAATCAGAGCGCGCCGCCGTGCTTGGAGAGAGAAAGAGTGCGCCGTCTGCGGCGACAAGCAAGAAGACCGAATCGACATCCACGCCGCCTTATCTCCGTCCTGTGAGGAAAACCACGGCTGGGATGACAGCATCATCTGCACAGATTGCTTGCGAGGCCACCTCGAGTCACAAATGTTCCCCCAGGGCAATGACAAGTTCCCCTCTGCCAAGGTCAAATGCTGGGCGCCCAACTGTGCCGATATCCTCGGTCACAATGTTCTCCAAGAATACGCGGAACCCGACCGATTCGCCGTCTACGACGCCTCACTCGCTCAGCTCTGCCTCAATGATGGAGCCAACACTGTCAAGTGCGCGAATCCAGGCTGCACGGGCGCAGCATGGCTGGACGAAGATGAAGACAAGGACATCACGATCGTCGCCTGCCCTGTCTGTGGAAAAGACACCTGCATCCAGTGTAACCAGCTGTACGACCGCCACAGGGACGAGCCATGTCCACAGGGCGAAGAAGCCTTGGGAGCTGAGAGGAGAAGAGCGGAAGAGGCCGCCACGGCAGCGGTACTGGCCAAGGGCAAGAAGTGTCCGCGGTGCCAATTGCCGTACGAGCGGATCGAGGGGTGTGACCATATTGTATGTGGCAAGGATGCACATTCGCAGGCCAGGAGTCGTAAGTCCTTAACCCATCTCCCGCCCTCCCCCTGACCTCCCTGACGTTGGCTGACCATGCGATGCTCGGTAGGTGGTTGTGGCTTCGAATTCTGCTACATGTGTGGTGCGGATTATAATGCCATCCGGAAACAGGGCAACACGGCGCATGCGAAGGGGTGTTCTCATTACGCATAATGAAGCAGAGGGTCCAGGCACTCAATTTAGAAAGTTCGGGCACGACATGAGACGCGGTTACAATGATAATGGGACACAGGCAGACGATCTCGAATGTTTAGACGCCAAATGCGGATAGAGCGGAATCAATTCTGCTGAGGAGTCTTTCCTTCCACGTGAATCCTTGTTATTCGTTCTTGTCAACTTCTACTCATAGTATGGAGGAAGGCGCGTCCTCATACTCGCTCCCGAGGCGACCGACAAGTGACCCGGATGGTGCCGATTCGGTTAGTCTCCTTCTCGGCAGCCGGTGTCACAATTCTCCGGCCCCTCCACGGCTGCTTAGTCATCGAGCGATGCTTAAGCTCCACTGCTCTATTGGTCCATCACCTCCACGCACTCGACTTCAACCGTGCTACGAATACGACGAGCCTGATGGCATGCGATGCGCACTCTTCTCGTGTCCTTCGCGCAAGAATATCAGGAGCGTCCAGAAGCCGCTATCGAGGCCGCCATTACTCTGACGGGGACCTCTGCTGACAGCCAGGCTCTCCCGGCTGTAGAGAACCTGTGCCAAACCTGGCCACTGACGGGTCGACACATCATGGGACTGGCGAAGTCGGTCGTTTGCAGTTCACCGGGCAGCCGACTTGAATGTAGGTCCGCACTTGAACCGCCTCAAATCAGTTGCTGATCATGCTTTCCAGACCTCTTCCACGACCGTACACATGTAGCTGTGTGGACTAGCAGCTCAATCATCGTCGTTGAAGCTTCAGGCACAGCCGAGTCAGTTGCAGAGCTCGGTCAACAATTTGCCTGGCTCGGGGCAGCCCTTCGCTCGTCGTCGCGCGACAGTGGCATAGTAAATTGTACTCCGCGTGTCAGTGACATTATGTGGTCAGACTCAACAACGCAAAAGCCGTCCTCACAAGAGGCTCACGTCAAAATCGATTTCACCATGAACGAGGATGAAGGCGGGGACTCCCAAGGCCGGTGCTGGAACGGCGTATTCCGGAATCCGGTTGTTGTTCAAGGGTACCCCATACGTCGCAGGGCCGAAGCAGGGCTTGGCCTGGAAATCCCTTTGAACATGACGGAGGGACTTGTAAGGAGCCGACTTCTTCAACAGAGCACTCTTCATCAAGGGTTTCTCCACCATTCTCTGGACCGCAAGATACATTGAGGAGGTCCTGATTTGGCATTTACTCTACAATGAAGATGGGACCATATCTCATATCACGACATTTGTATCACTCCCACAATGGGTGACGATATATCACGTTCTGCCGCCGCAGCCCGCCACATAGTCGGCTGGTGTTCGGGAGCGAAGTATTGTGCTGGTAAGGCAATTTCGAATTCCGACAACGTAGTCCTCCGGGCTAACAGCTTTCTTCTCGCAGAAGCTTTAGACGCCAACTATACCATTGGGAAGTCGGGCCTCCCAAAGCCTCACCAGGTTGCATGCTCGAGAAAGTCTCCATCACCGCTGGGAAAATCGTTACCGGCGGATTTACGTTCGCTGTAGGAGTCAAGGATGTACCTCTTCGCGTTTCGTAAGTCGACTCCTTGCGTTGCTACGTCGCCTATCTGACAGCATAACATCAGGCGCGAGGGTTATATACCTAAATTAAAGTGGCTATCAAGACACTTCGTAATACTCTCGGATGAAGACACAAAGTATGGATGGCTAAAATAGTCAACGACACCAGCGCCTTGCTCCATCTCCTACGCGCCTTCTTCGAACACAGCAGCTCGGACAAATTCAAATCGACATTCCTGTTTAAGCGAGAGGACTTGCGCGAAGCATGCGAGCCAGGCACCGCCGACTCGGCCATCGAGGTTCTTCTCAATCCCATCAACAAGGCCCTCAAGACTTATCCCAAGAAGGACGACTTTCTCCGCTTCGAAGATCAAGTGGAGAAGCTGTACGACGCGCTGAACAAAATGATTGACCACCAAATCGGTCTAGCAGGCCGCCATGGCGTGAACCTTAAGCTCCGAGCCCGCAAACACCTCAAAGGCTGGGATTTCAAGGACCTGGCCACAGATCGAGACCCTTTCTATCCCCGCGTCGCTACCATACCGGCTATCGGCAAAAGGCTGGGTCGATTTCACGCGCACGATCCACGCCATCACGCTCTTCGGACGCGGGTTCGGCGACCTCATCCGACCGGCCTCACCGGGGGAGTTGTGTTCCTACTGGGCTCGGTTGCCGCGGCAGAAATACTACCTAGGCGCCTGTGTGAGTGACCTCGAGGAGATCATGGAGCTGGACGGGGATGCACATTCCAACCTGATAAAGCTCTGCGACGATATCTTCTGGCAGAATCCCGACATTACGTTTGAGACGTGCCAACGCGCGAGCCCAACAGATACGGCCACGGCGACCACTACAGGAACAGGCACAAGACCAAGCGCAGCCAAAGCTAAAGCAAAAAGCGAGATCCGAAACAAACCCCGCGACCGTGCCCAAGTCCTCTTACCCACAGCATTGAAGGCCGTCCTGCCCAAGCGTACGCCCGTACCGCTGAACGACCGCGCCGCCGTGATCTTCGGCCACAACATGACCTTCAGCTGGATCTTTCCCGACATCGGATCTCCAAAGAAGGGGGAGCTTCCCACCGTCGAGGATGAAGGGGACGAGGAGGTCGCGACAGAGGAATCCAACTCTCAGTTCCGCGACAGTGGGATCGGATCGAGCTTGATATCGTCCTCACCGACACGCGGGAGCGGGGGCGGTGGTGTGACGACCACAATTTCCGGCTCAAGCCTCGATGCGCGGTCGAGCTCGTCCGGGGGCATTCATTCTGAGCGCACCGAGCGCACCGAGAGCACCGCGTTGGAAGGGTCCTCAACTCGAGGCGACGATGGTGCCGTGCCGAATACAGCGCCAAAAGCGACGGAGGGATGCGACCAGAGGCGGGGCCAGCGGAGGAAGCACCTCCAACTTCAGTCTCAGACTCGGACTCGGACTCGGACTCAGGCTCGATGGAATCTTTTCCGGAACTTGGTGAAGCGCAGGAGGGACATGGCCAGGGAATGATGTCCTTGTCATGCCAATGTCGATACGGTAGACTATAGTATGCTGCCTGGCCCAGTTAGTCGCACCGCATATATTGTTGTTCATGTCATGCATCGAGTGCCTTGTCCTTTCAGCCTCGGCGTCGGGGTATATCAGGCTAGGCTGGGTGGCCGGTGGAATGGGACATTGTCACATACAAATCGCACATGGACTATCTCCGACAAGCGGGAGAAGTGCAACTTGAGATCACCGTGGAAGTGTCTGGGAGGTGGAAGTGTGGAAAAAGGACAATGGGATCGCACGCTCTGGTGCATTGATTCCGGTCATCATGATTCATGGTCTTCCTCTAGCTTGCATTACACCCGACCTACGTCCGTGTATGGACTGTAGGTTGCAGCCTCAAATACACCGAGATCCCTACAGAGTTTGCAGCACCTCTGCTGCCCTTCGTCCTTGTCCAGACCGCCATCCTGTCCCTGAGATGCCAACAGGGGTATATAGCAAGAAAACAAAAACCAAATCTGTTAACACACTCACAACATCATGTCATGCGGCGAACACCACTCCGCTCATTGGTCCTGGTCAGTCCCATTTCGCAACAATATCTGTTACGACGGAGATGTCGTATCTCATTTCGTGGAACATCATAAGGTCATCTTCCGTGTCAAGCCAAAGTTCAAGATATGAAAGCTGTGGTCAGAAGAGTGGCCACCGGGCTGTCATGCTGATTTACAACTCATCTTGGCGCAAGTTCAATCGCGTCAAGAATCTTGTAAGATCTTCTTCTCCGTCTGCGCTGCTCTCTCGATGCAACAGTCGTCGGGGCAGAGAGCCATTTCTCCACTCATGCACTGCTCCAATGCTGGGGAGTCTCTCGTCACCGACACGGCGGCAAAGGGACGCTTGTGCAAGGTCGTCATCTGACCTAGATGCACTGGAAGACGTACTGTCACGTCGGGAGCGAACAGCTTCGGTAAATAACGAGAAGGGGGTGTCGGAGTGGGAAGACATGGCGTGGTTGTTAAACGGCGATGTGACCATGCCGCTTTGGCCTCCCATGGCAGACGTGTGTGGCGCCGGCGAAGAATTGTTCTGCCACGAGGCCTGGGAACCCTGACTGGAGGATGGGCCGCGGTAACTGCTTTGACGGGACGCCGAGGAGTCGGGCGGCGAGCGGGGGGTATTTCTCCTGGGCATGCCAGGTGCAACCCTGGTCTTGTAGCGGCGTTGTCTGGGGACAGGAGTCGTCGGCGCTGTAGCATTCCCGAATTCCGAGATTCCAACCGCACTCATGACACGCGAACGCGAAACCTTGAAGCTTTCGTGCTGGCGCCCAAGTTGGTCATGTCGAGATTCCGAGCTTTCAGCCTCACTCATGAGACGGTCGACCTTGAGGCTTTCGTTCTGGCGCCCGAGTTCGTCATTTCGAGATTCCAGTGCTTGTATCTTCCTTTTCTTGGTCTCAACCTCGTTTCGGAGCATGGCAATTTCCAATCGTAGATCCTGCACCACTGACTCTTCTGTTTGCATGTGTAGAGAATGTGTTGCAGTCTGTTGCCCCGGAGATAGGAGTTGGTTTGTGGAGAGCTGAGCGGCTCGGCCAACATTGTGGTCTCCACGTGGGAGCTCATCCAAGCCGAAGTTGGCTGTCGACTGAGGGTTAATTGATTCATTGAACGATCCGATTGCTCCAGTGTTTGGCGCGGGAGGGGGCCCTTGGGAATGCTGCATGTTGAAGGTATCTCTTGCCGGTTCAGTGTCAACTATTAGACCGTTCAACTCCAAAGGGCGGTTGATGTAAGACCGAGTATCAACTTCCTCGTCCCACAGGCCCGAGCCGATCCATAGGTCGCCTTGATCGGTTGTCAGGCCACTGTCCTGAATGTCCTGGCAGAACGGCGCTCCGGATTGCATTTCGCTTGAGAGACCATCGTACGACCAAGCGTCATGTGAATCCCGATCATACTCGTTGTTCGGGATCGGAGGCACGAGACCGGTTGAATTGGAGCTTGTCGCTTGAGTTTTGCCGGTATTTTTTGTGGACCGATACTCAAGGCCATTGATGGGGTCCTTTGACCATTCCTCAATGTTACACTCGCCCTCCTCGTGGTCAGCCAGCGTGTGATGGTGCAACAGAGGTAGAACGTACCCGAAGGGAAAGAAAAGCTCTCTCTTTAGGTTCAGTACAATAGCCCTGGGGGAATGACCCTGATTGTACTCATAGATGATGACAGGCTTGAGAGCATCGAACAGGCAGTCGGAAAGAGTGCCCATGATGGCTCCCCACCCTTTGCCTCCATTGGTCTCTGCGCTGTAGGTTGCCCTGAAGCGTTCTCCCACAGCTTTCAATGCGTCTTTGTGTGGCCTTTTTTTCTTGCACTCCTCGTAGTAATGATCGAAGATGGCGGTGGGAATCCCATGGTTCTCAGGCTGCGCGGGAGCTAGGCTGGGCCGCACAACGGTGGCTTCGTTTCCAAAGGCAGGCAGTGACATCCTTCAAGCCAGGGCAGGAGGTTGGGCTGTCGAGGGGGCGTCCAAGGGCGATTGGCGTTGGACTGGTATGATGGACGAGCGCGGGCGGCCACCTCGGTCTCGCTGGAGGAAGGTCAGATTGGACAAAGGGACATGGCCAAACGGGCTGCCGAGCGGGCATGGGTGACGCCTTTTGAAGGCAGCTGGTCCAGGCCCATGTACGCAGGTGCGCAAGGACGCCGAGTTGAGTGCGCAAAAACACACTCGAGCTAGACGGAGTTGGTGTGTGTTTGGAGGCCAGCTGTACACCGCATTCGGCTGGCGGGCAGTCGAAATCTGGGGACGAGCGACGTGAGGAAGTCCTGGGAGGTGCGCGCGCCACTAGCGAGTCCTTTGCGTACGTGCCGTGGAATCGAATCCAATAAGTGACGTCCGCCAGCGCCATCGGCCGGCTTGTGCCTGGACAATCCCACCTTTCTTGCCTAAGCGGCAGTATCAACACTTACATCTCTGCGTACGCAGCTCGTTTGCCTTTTGCCTTTGAGCAGGCGGGATCGCCAGAGAGTGGAGCCAAGCAGTTGCATGCTCGCCGTCGATCGCCCTTGAGCACATGTTGTCAGCAGTCTTGTCTCAGTGAGGCGGGGACACTGTGTAAACAAACCCAACGCACTGGATTCGGCTTCTGAACAAAGTGAACTGCGAGAGTTAGTAGTCACCAGGCCTTGACAATATTCTTCACCCGGTTGAGAGTTCTACCAACATGAAACACTGTTGAGGCCAGGAGAGACGAAGTACCGTCAAAGAGTTAGTGCCCGTGGCACAAAGCTAGAATTAAGTTATATGCTAATCCTGGCGGCCCAAGTTAAACGTGGCATCAATGCTCTGTCCCACACAGTGCTGGGCCGGTCTACGAACTTAGAATGCCTGGCGCGAGTGTCATGCATGGCTGTTTACAGCTGATTTCTATCATTCTAGTCATTCGCAGCACATGCCTGAGACTGCCTTTCGTGCCCTGTGTTCCTTGGCTGAGATAGTCGACCAGCGACTGGTCCCCCTGACACGCAGCATAATCTAACCACCAAGTACCCGAAAAGGCACCTTCTTTTCGTGCTCAGTACCGAGAACTTCCATACCCGCCACCATATTTCTCACCTTCGCCCTCATTCGCACCATATCGGCGTCTTCTGCCACCATGCCCTTCGTCCTCCTCGCCACGAGATCCATCCTCGTCTCCACCACCGTAGCTCTGCTGCCCTCGACCATACCCACCACCCCGACCGCCGCCAGAGGAATACTCGTCTTGCTGGGAACTGCCGAAACCGCCAGGGACGTTGTAGGACTCTTCTTGACGAGATCCATAGCTTGTCTCCTCCCGACGACCATAACCTGGGCCACCACCATAGCTGGATGATTCTTCTTGACGTCCTCCAATGCCGAAGCCGCCAGAGCCGTAGCTTGTTTCCTCTTGATGACCACCGCGGGTCTGGAAGCCGGATTGTGGTTCGTTGCGCCTACTACCGAAGCCTCCGGAGCCGAAGCCGCCTTCCTGTTGACGTCCATAGCCAGAGCTAGATTCATTGTCGCGTCGTCCGTGCTCCTCGCGGTGTTGTTGGTGACCATAGCTCTCTGAACCTCCTGTCTCCTGGAGTCTAGCACTGCCACCGTAGCTGCCTCCAAAGGATGGCTGGTCGTCACGGTTATGGCGACGGTGGTGATCGTCGTCGTCGTCGTCATGGCGGCGTCCCTGGTGGTGTTCCTGATGTCGTTTATGCGAGTGTTCGTCATCATCACCATCGCCGAAGCGTCTACAAGCCCCAGTTAGATTAGCTGGTCCGGGTAGGGGTGATGCGTACCTTGTCTCCTCATGATATCTTCCCTCCCCACTTATCTCTTGGTGATGCACCTCACTCTGCCATCCACCAGGTGCTGTCTCGCGCTGTTCGAACCGATTGTACTCCTCATGCCGGCGCTCTCCACTACCACCATAGGTCCGTGAGTACTGCGCTTGGCCATATCTATCACCGCTCTGGGAGTGTCCGACTTGCGTCACAGTCTCGGTGCGAGAGTTATCTTGGCGGTTGTATGACTCGCGCTTATAAGTCTGCTCGTCTTGTTTGAGACCGCCGCCAAGAATGTCACCGCTGACTTGACTAGCAATGCCGCCGACCAGAGAGCCCAAGATACCACCGCCCAATGCGTCGCCCGCCATTCTCCCAGCTTGGTCGCTGATTCTCTGGACATTTGGTGGTCGCTGACTGCCCTGGTTGTTACCTCCGAGGGCCGAACCGATGGCACCGAGCGCGCCACCAGCAATGCCACCACCAACCGACGACTGGCTCGTATTGTAGTTCACCTTTGCGATGCCAAGAGGACGATTGTTACCATGACCATGGTCCTTAACCCCTGGCTTGTGGTTTCTACCGCTTTCGACTCCACGGCGGCTGAGCTGTTCACGAAGACCGTCCTGTTCGCGCTGGGATTGTCCGCGCCACCATTCTTCGACCACACCGAACATCAGACGACGACCATCGCTGGCGCCGTCTTGACCGTGATCACGTAGGGCAGGGTGATGCAGAACCCCATTAATTATTCGATTGAGCGTACGTTCGACATCAATCGACTCATCATCCCAGCACGCGACGATCTGTGGGACGACCCATTTCACGATCTGTCGGGCAACTTTCCCTGCAGGCTCATTGAGCACATTCGAGAAATGGTCCTTTGACAACATAGAATGAGTCGGATCAGAGGAGTTGTCATCATTGAACACAATGTGTTGCTGGGACACGCTAGACTGGATGATCTCATTCGAGCCAGTGTTGAGTTCGGTTTTGACCTGGTTGATGATTGGGACGACATATGGTGCAAGAAGGGTGAAGACAAATTTGTTGACTTCCTCCTGGACGTTCTCAATTAGGTCAGGCAAAATGGGGATCTTCTCGATGGTTTCAGTGATCGACTGCATGATCTCGTCGTGCCACTCGAGAATTGGGTAGATCTGCTTCTGCACATCGTTAATGTAGCGAGTCCACTCCTCTGGTCGACGAGGGCTGATGTTGGTGTTCTGCATCTGATGATTCAGAGCATTCTGCTTCAGCTCGTTGGCCTTTCCTGATTCGTCTTTGCCTCCGAAGACTCCTGAGGGGATCTTATCGAGGAGGTCTTGGAGGATGCTGTTGTCTTGGTTGCCATTTTGATATTGTTGCAGGGTATTGTCGAGTTCTTCGATTTCAGATTGCGTTGTCTTATCATCGAACTCGCCGCAGACCGAGTGCAAGAAGTCGACGCCACCAAAGGTGCCTGTCACAATAGGGAAGACGGGATGTCTGACCTCACGGAGCTGGATGGCAGTGCGGCGACCGACATGAGGGAATACGTCGCGTTCACCCAATTCGATAAGAGCAAGTTCGACGTAGTTGGAGTGCGCAGCATAGTCTTCCAAGCAGTGGCTTGCAGTGCCTAGCAGGCGAAGCGCTTCGTAGAGGTCCTTCTTGTTCTTGTTTCGAGCATACTGTCGACCGAGTTCAATGCTCCGGCCAAAGAGCTTTCGCACGAGCCCAGCCGACGTGTCGATACCCATGCCTTCAGATGCAATGTAATTCTTGAGGCCGGTGCTTGGGTTTATGGACAGTTCTCGGCGTTCGTCAACTGGGCCACGGAGGCGACGGTCATATTGTCGAGCATCTTGATTGTCTGCGTAGTCCTTGGGATTGCTTATGATGGTTAGCATGGCTCAGACTATCAAAGATGCCACTCACTCAATGTGCTCCTCTGGTCTGTAGCAGCCGAGTCTCTGCGTCGTGACTTCGAACTCGCCAGTGCCGTATCCAAAAGACATGAATCCGAGCACACAGAGCAAGATTCTGATGGCCTCTGCGCTGACATACTTGACAGTACCAACATCAACAGCCTGACTGTAATCCCGCAGCCAGTTACCGAAATAGACCTGGTGGGATGTCAGATCAATAATCGGGCTGAAAGCAATAAGTTCACTTACTCTCTTCACGTCAAGTTTGCTGAATTTCTTGCCGCCCATGGCGCGAGAAGCGACAATGGTCAGTAAGGTGTCTTCAAGGTCACCATGTCGCCAATTCTGCCCCTCAATCTTGGAGGTAGATCCAATATTACCTGCACCGAAGGCATGAGCTGGTCTCGCCAGGAGAATGATGCCAATGGCACAGAGAAAGACGATCTGAGAAGAAGATAACGCCATGACGGCTCTCGATTCAAAATTGTGTTTTTCGTGTAGCCTTCAGTGTTGGGGGGGGGGCTTAAGGCGGGGTTATCGACTGTTGCAATGAGCTGATCCCAAGACTCTGTCGTAGTGTCAGCGAATCTCCACCGAGAGACCGAAGCTTTGAGGCTTTATATAGCTACCCTCTCGAGTGACAGAACGGACATGTAGTAGCAAACAGGCTTTGTCGAGGTTGATATTACTTGGAAGGTGACGACGAGGTGAAGCCAAGGTGAGGAAGGGATGAAGTCTGCCAATGTTTCACCTGCAAGTGAGAACCAATCGCTGCTTACTACTTCACACCGATGCGTCTTGGCGATGCTTATATTTCGGCAAGGAATTCCCACTCATGACAGATGCCAACATCCAGTCACTTTGTCAGAGCTGAGCTGGTGATGTCGGAGCGTGAAAGGCCCAAAGCCTCCCTGCCGCCTCAAAAAAGGCGAGCCTATACCAGGGTCTTGGCATTGCTGCAAGGCTGAGCTACCCTTCACTCGGACTTTGGAGCGTTTGCTTCTTCTCGCTTAGCCATCATCCAGTCACCCAATGGCTTCCATATGGCGAGCTTTTCAGCTGGTCTCAAAGTAGCCGCCAGGCCGCTGGTTGACGTGGCCACATATGTCCTTGCTCCCGGCCACGTCAATTGTCCGTCTTCCCAAGTTCTGCCCAGCTGCATGTCCTCGTCCTGCCATCCCCAATGGAAGTCCGGGTCCTTGAACCTCTTCTGCCCCTTTTTGACCATCCAGATAGTCTCCCAGATACTTTTCCCAACAATTACCACCGCTTCTGGCTTGTAAAGCGCTATTTTCCCGTCCAAGATTACAGCGCCCTCTGCCATCTCCTCCTTACTCAAACCATCGCCGCTCCGGGTCGGCCGAGCACAGATATTGGTGTTCCCGATACTATACAGGTCCATCAAATCTCTAGTCTCGGCAGGGATGTGCTTCTTCGGAGTGACGCCGGAGTCATGGAGCAAATGCCAGAACCGATTCGAAGGATGGGCGTAGGCATGACCTGTTGCGGCCGTCATGAGCCCAGGGTTGAGGCCAATGCAGACGAGTGTCAGACCAGGCCGCAAGCTGTCGACCAAGTTGTTGACTGGATTATGTGGATCTTGGGCCGCCCGCTCTTTCGTTGTGCTTCTCCTCTTTTTCAGCCTTGGAGGCGTAGAAGTGCTATCATCCTGCGCTAAGCCAGATTCCAGCTCTTCCTCTGCTTTGATGTTGTTATCTTCACTTGCTTGAAAAGGCCGTGGTCGTTTTCTCGGGGACGGAAAAGCACTTGATGTTGTTGAAGGTATCGACGCACGTGGGCTGGAGAGTCTAGACGAGCGCCGCAAGCCTTCTCCTTCCTTCAAAGGGGAGTATTTGAACTGCGCCATTCGAGCTTTGAAGGTCCTGCCTACAAGATTAGCACTTCGCCCTTCCGAATATGTACGAGTGTTCACACTTTGGTCATCTCCAGCAGGCGCCTCCACCTTCATTTCTCCTGCTTCTAGGGTAGCGTTCTCCATTTCTATCGTAGAGCTCTTCTGGTAGATAGGAAAGTGTATCCTGGCTGAACAACAACATTCTCTGCTGGTGTAACACGCCGAGCCATTGTCACACAGCCTGGTCGGCTCGTCAACAACCGCTACCACATCGTCATTCGACCTTCATCTTCGATATTGTAGTTCCCGTCCAGATTCGAGGCTTCTAGTACCGTACATCTGACAGAGAGGTGTTTAACAGCGGTCGCACGTTACTTTCCCGCAGCCAGGACTGGCTTGCCGGAATAACACTTCACTTTCACGCTAGCCTCTTTCACGTAGGGAATCATGCCGCTTTGGGGGCGAGGCTGAAATTCAGACACTTATCTTCGCCCTGAGGTCGATTGATAGGATTCGCAAAACTACAGAAGTTGGTTCCAGAAGGGTCCTCTGATGCCAAAGAGAAATACGTCGATGGCCGGAGTATTTTCGCTTCCTCTCCTAGTGCTGCCAAAAGGTAAAGCTTCGTCATGATCTTTCCTACAACTTGACATGCACAGCTTTGCACTGTGTCATATCCCGCAGCTCTTCGAAGCAATCATCCCTTCCAATGCCCGATTGTTTGTAGCCTCCAAAGGGCATACTGAAAAAGTGTGTGCCGACCGTGTTCACCCAGACAGTGCCAGCCTCGATCCGCCGCACCGCCGTTTGCATCGTCTTGATGTCGGAAGTGAACACCGCTCCTGTCAATCCGTACTCGACCGCATTGACGTCCTTGAACAGTTGCTCCTCGTCGGTCCACTTGAGAATCGCCACAATCGGACCGAACACCTCTTCATTGGCGATACGCATTTTCTGAGTCACGTCGGCAAAGATAGTCGGTTCCACGAAATACCCGCCCTTGGTGTCAGCAGCTTCAGGGACTTTGCCGCCCAGCACGAGACGCGCACCATCCTTCTTGGCGACTTCGACATACCTCAGCACCCGGTCTTGTGCTGCCTTGCTCACGAGAGCGCCCATGGTCGTCTTCGGGTCAATCGGATTCCCTGGCTTGAAAGAGCTGGCAATCTTGTCGCGGACTCGGTCAAGGACCTCATCGTAGAGAGATTCGTGCAAGAAAACCCGAGAAGTCGAGCCGCAAGACTGTCCACACCAACCAAAATTCATTCCTGCGACGATACTGTTCGCCAGCCGCTCCAGGTCTGCATCCGGGTACGCAATCAGGGCATTCTTGCCACCGAGCTCATACGAGGTGAGTTTCAACGTGTCGGCAGCTGCCTTCTGGATTGCCTTCCCCGTTGGTACACTCCCTATCAGCGTGACCTTTCTGACGAGAGGATGCGTAGAAAGGACCTTCCCGCAATCTACTCCGCCAGATAAGATGTTGAGAACGCCAGGTGGGAAGATTCCGTCCAGGAGTTCAGCAAACCGTAACCCGGAAAGCGGGGCCTGCTCCGGCAGCTTGATCACGACCGTGTTGCCCATAGCGATCGGAGCCGCGAGTCGGTTCGCAGTGAACATAAGTGGATGATTGGATGCAACAATCCTGGCAACCACGCCCAATGGTTCGCGCAAGGTGTAATTGAACGTTGAGTCGTCAAGGTGTGTCGTCTCTCCCTGCACGGCTGGGATGAGACCCGCAAACATATCGATGTGGTCGGCGGCGAAGAAGGCATCGGCCTTCATCATCGAAACTGGATTTCCGGTATTGTAGGCATCGAGCAGCGCCAGTTCATCGGCGTGCTGACGGAGAACGTCGGCCACCTTCCTGAGTTTCTTCCCTCGTTCCAGCGAGGAAACTGCCCGCCATGCCGGAAAGGCAGCCTGCGCAGCTTCGATGGCGGCAGCGGTGTCCTTGGCCCCCGCAAAGGCGACTTTCTTGATGACTTTGCCATCACCCGGGCTGTAGATCTCTCGGTCCTCTCCGTCCTGGGGCTCTTGCCATTTCCCGCCAAAGAACAAGGTCCAGTTCTTTGGCAGACATTCCTCGATTTTTGGAAACGACATATTCGCGACAGGATTGCAGTACACTGAAGCTTCCGGTCAAAGGTCGTGCTTTAATCCAATCCCAGCTGGGTAGCAATCTGACTGCTCCCACCGATGTCAGTACTGTTTACATATGCTGGTACCTCGGATATAACGTCGGCATGTGCTTTGCGTCAAGTCCGTGAGGCCACCATCATCTTGGTCAGATAAACGCAAATAGTTGACGTACAGTCAGAGCGGGAAGCATTGTTCTTACGAGTTCTTACGACACCCCCTCATGGACTCGTTCGATTCCAGGCCAGCAGTACCCCGGCCAAATTCCGAGATGTGCGGGGTTCCTGGGGGGCTTGTCCGGGGCAGTTACACGAGGCTACAGTGCGGCCTGCTGTACGAACATATGATACTGGGTATATGAAGACGAGTGTGTTATCAAAGACTCACCGATACTGGACTGGCTATCGTCCGCCCACACATTAGCCAGAATGGAAGACATAGCAGACAGCCACATTTATGAACCGCCGAATCCTTATCTCGCCCGCGTTGATGTGCGTCAAAATTCTAACCCGCATTTACGCTGCTTGTATACAAGGCCTGACACCTGACTTCCTACACCCAGGGACCCCAAGGCCTCTCGACGGCTCTGGAATTGGCGACTTCCGTATCCTGTGCCTGTTACTCGGTCAGCGGCTCCAACGCGTACATCGCGCCCGTCAGTGTTCCATCACTCCACCCGCGCTTCGCGTTCTTCGGATCCCCGTTGAGCGCGACCCTCAGCAACGTCGCCGTCGTCTGCAAGTTGGCGTTCTTCGTCGCGTACACTGTGCGGTAGACCGCCTCCTCCCCCAGGTGGTAAAGCCATGGAGGCGCATCAGCACGACCGTCCGCTCGGAAAGCTCGCCGTGATGTCCGGCCCCGGAGAAAAACGAGGCAAACGCGGCACCTAATCGCGTGTTCTTGATGAGCAGGTCGTGCGCATCACCACGCTCGTCATGACTCTCCACATCGAATGTGGGAGCAGGCTGGGAACCCACAAACCCGGCCATATGGGCCATGGCGTGGAACGGCACGCCACTCACCGTGTAAGGCAGCACGTCGTCGGCGTGGGCGTGGATCACGCACACCACCCCCGCGTACCGCTTGTACACTTCCGAGTGGATGTACCGCTCGACGAAGCCCTTCTGGGGCCCGTCGCCGACATTGTATTCCGCAAAGTCGGCCGCCGAGCGCACCAGTGCGGGAGCCATGTTCGCCGACATGATGAAGCAGGACGGGTTGGTCGGGTGTCGGATGGAGATGTGCCCGAACGCGTCCACGACATGGTGGTAGTGGAGGATGTGGGTTGCGAGGACGAGGTCCTCGAGCGGCTATGCGTGGCCATATACGGTATCATCCTGCTTGTACAACATCCGCGAACAGAGGCCAACGTCCCTCCCTCACACTGTTGTGTACACGCACGCACGCACGCACGCACGCAGTCCTCGTAGATCGTGTACGCGGGAATCCCTTTTCCCATCCACGACCAGGAGTTCTGCCCTCGTCCCCTTCCACGAACGTCACGGGAGGGGCGAGACGAAGAGATTACTCACATGGTTGAAATCAGCCATTACTAGCTACGTACTCGTACTGTACTACACCCAGAAGAAGAGAGGACTCAGGAGCCCCGTCGGATGCCCGAGCCAACTCGAGCGCAAAAGCAAAAGTCTAAAGAAATTATGTAACCCAATGAACTAGCGTCCACGACCGGTGCCAGTGCTGGAAATTGCGTTCCCTGAGAAAGTTTGAACCGCGCAGGTGGTGTGGATTGGGACGAAACGCCAAACGACGCAATAACCCCAGATTTGCGACAGGGATGGGCACGGATGGGGGCCGAGCGTGCCGAGTGAGAAGTGAAGAGCGGGAGCGGGTGGCGAGATTAAAAGTGAAGAAAAAAACAGTGAGTGCGTTGCGTGCAAACGCCTCAAGCTCGGACCCGTGGACCGAACCGAGATAGGCATGGACGACCCTTTCCTAGCGAAGGCACACGGGCACACAGGCGGTACGTGCTGGCGCTATCGTGCGGTAGTACCAGCTGCTACTGTAGCAGGACTCGTGCGCCAGCGGTACGTGCTTTAGATATTGCGGTAGTACAGGTGCTAGCAGCAGGTATGTAAGTACACAGACGCTACTACGCCTTAGTCCTCAGCACCGTCTTTCACTGAAGCACGATCCTTCTCCCCTTCGTCTGCAGGTACCCGTGCTGCTGGTCTACTCTACTTTAGCAGGACCATAAACAAACAGACCGATGGATATGGGAAATATGGCCAATTTCCATGCCCTCCACTGCCCAACACGTTCCTGGGAACGCGCATACCTCCAGTTGCCCCGTGCCCATGACTACGTACTCATTACTTGCAGACAAATCGACACTTCCACAGTGCCCGAGAACGTGTCCGGTGTGCTCCGTACTGTGTAGAGCGCTTCCCCCCGGAAATGGGCATCGTTCTCGATCACACCCCAACGTCACCTCGGATGAACTCACTTCCCGTGCACGCTGTCCTGGGGATGCGGCCTTCAGTTTGTGAGAGAAGTACATGTTTGACTGTATGGATAACTGTGTACTACATATCTGATACGCCTCATTCATTCGTACACTGTATCCATCCATACATGCTATGCTCTGCTATGCTAGCCCACAAGGACCTTTCTTTTTCTAGTCTGATCCCGTCGTTACAGTAGTGTATATGAATCTGCTTCGGTGTTGCTTGGTACGTAGGGACATAGATGAGCAAGGATGTAGG
Source organism: Phialophora macrospora (assembly GCA_000835435.1). Classification (NCBI taxonomy): domain Eukaryota; kingdom Fungi; phylum Ascomycota; class Eurotiomycetes; order Chaetothyriales; family Herpotrichiellaceae; genus Phialophora; species Phialophora macrospora. The sequence goes on along the minus strand of KN846957.1, from coordinate 818,284 downwards.
TTGCATATATCAAAAGTCGATTTTGTATTGCGTACTATATGCTATGCCAGGTGGAACAAGGTCCACACTCCTGCAAAAACAGACCAAGGAAAATCATTACAATAGTGCGAGAACATGACCAATTGGCTTTGCGTTCTCGCCAAAAAACAAGCAAAAGCTTTACAGAGAAAACGCCACGGCGAGCAGGCCGAATGCCACGCTCGCGAATGACACGCCCACCGACGAGGCCGCGCCCGTGAACGAGGTGACGGTGCTGCTGCTCGTGGTGCTGACGCCCTCGTTTTGCGTCGACGTGCCGCCGCCGGAGGAGGTCAAGGTGCTGTTCAGGCCCGGGTAGTGGCTCACGCCGGTGCCAGGGCAGATCTTGCCGACGTCCGAGGGTGGCGTGGGGAAGTTGTCGACCGCGTCGAGGATCGCGACGGCCATACCGCCTGAGAAATGGGTCTGGACGTGGCAGTGCATAAGCCAGGCGCCGGGGGTGTTGACCTGGTAGCGGAAGATCATCCACGTGTTGTTGCCCTCGGCAGGGATGCTGGTGAACCCGTCGACGTAGGGCGGGGTCTGGGTGTTGATGGGATAGCCCGCCGTGATGGCATCGGCCGTGTTGGTGAAGTTGAAGTCGCCGACGCCGGCGCCGATCATGTAGAACTTGTTGGCGTGCTTGTGGATTGGGTGCGGCTCGGCGACGGGGCCAGCAATCTTGATGATCAGGTCGACCCACTCGTTGCTGTACGTCTCCAGGATCAGGTCACTGGAAGGGATCTGCGAGACGTCCTGGAACAGGAGAGGAGGCTGGGTGTCGTCGTTGGACTGGCTGTACGAGTCGGTGCCCGAGAGCGTCCAGGCCCAAGCCTCAGTTGGTTGGGTGGGTGATTTCTGGATTTCCAGGATGAAGCTTCGGTCTGCGGATGCGGCGGGCGCACTGGGAGGATAGGGCGAGGCAAGGGCAGGGTTGAATGGCACAACGACGGTGGTGTTCTGGCTACCGTAGTTCATGGTGGCGACTCCCAGGGGAGTGCTGTTTCCGCCCTTGTAAGACAGCACACCGAAGCCGGAAATGACTTGGTTGATACCCTCGTTCGCCACGCGGATGGTGTAGTCACCAGGGGTCTGGTCAAGCTTGACAAAGAAGGAAACGCGATCACCGTTGCTCAAGCTGAATTGGTCGACGACTTGAGGAACGATGTAGTTACCGTTGACCTCGTAGATGTACAACTTGTGGCTGTCAATGGCAACCTTGACAATGGCAACACCGGAAGAGCTGATGAAGCTGAAGGCCGCCCAGCCGGCAGCAGGGTCAACCACAGTAGTGTAGTTGGCGCCACCGTATCCAATACAGGTGTTATATGCATCATCGGGCAGAGCCGCGAGGTTTTGCTGCGCAATGTATTGGCCACCTTGGATGGCAGGGTTGTTGGGAGGAGTGCAGCCCTTGGCGGTCAGGGAAGTGCCGTTCAGCACCTGGGGTTCTTGAGGCGCCGCAGAGGCGGAGAGGAAATCGACCGACGGGCAGTACTGCGAGCCGAAACCGTTCAACGTGATGGAGTCGCTGCAGGCCCAGTCAATGTTGGCGGCTTCCTCGACAGCAAAAAACTCGTCGAAGGTGTATCGGTTCCAGTCGGTGATGAAGACTGGCTCAACAGCCTCGTACGCAGCAGTCAAGGCATCGACGGCGGAGGAATCGATTTGGCTGAATGGCGTCTCGGCATCGTCGGCCGGGGCAATGAGGATGGCACCGTAGAGACCGTCCATCATCTGTCCCTTGTAGTGGGCGTGGTAGAAGTATGTTCCCGACTCGGAGGCCGTCCATTGATACTGATAGGAAGTGCCTGGTTGGATAGTATATTGGCTGACACCTGGAACACCATCCGACCATGGCGTGCCATTTTGTCGGATACCGTGGAAGTGGACGCCGGTGACGTTCGGGAGGTTGTTGTTGACGGTGAAGTCGACACAGTCACCAACCTTCAGCTTCAAGGGCGGACCTGGCAGCGTGCCGTTGGTCAAGATGGCGTTTCTGGAGATGCCCTTGCTTGGGTCTGATGGTGCCCATGTAAGATCGATAACGAACGGAACGCATTCTGAGGCTTGCGAGCAGACCGAGTCTGAACTGGCAGCCGCGACTGACTGAATGGACGAAGCGAGTGTGATGGCGGCGAGTGCCTTGAAGAGGCGTGTGAACGCCATTATTAGTATAGCTAGCGAGCAAAGAAAGAGAGACTGAGTCGGGACAACTATGTATGTGAAAGATACAAAACGAGAGGAGACGAGACAGGAGAGGAGGACTAGGCCGTCTTATGAACAAGCCATGTCAAGCACGACAAGCATCACAAGCACCCACCTAGCAAGCGGCCAGCGACTAGGGAACCTGATTTTCCCCAAAGTGGCTGCAGATTGGAAGGACCGGAGCCTGCCAGCCATCCTGGCACAGATGCAGCATCGACAAAAGCTTTGGTGTTTTGGGGCGCAAGAGCCTCCTTCGCCATGGCCGCTTACCGGTTTCATGATAGTCGGACCCACGCTGCCCACTCAGATGGAGCCCTTCTGGAGTTGACCAGCCGCTCCCCATTTATCAACAGTGATGGCCCTGGGCTGCATGAGCTATGGCGATGACAGCCTCAGTGCTAGAGTAAGATGTCAGCTCCGAGGCCAGTTTGGCGCCGCTGAACTGCATACACGAACGGACGATTCGTGCATGGCCGCCACGGACTCCCTTCTGCAGAGAAGGCCCAAGGCCAACACATGCAGTGAATGGCACCGTTGGGCGATCTCATTTGGCTGAGATTGCGCACCAGCAAGCATCCAACAGACGGCGACCTGTCGTTCTCGCGAAGCAGGGATTCCGCCAAGCTTATGCGTGTGAGAGGGGGAACGTTTCGTCTCGCAATTCAATCAGAAGTGACGGTCTGATCCATCGCCGGTGGCTGAACCCCAGCGGCCATCCAAACCACAACCCCAGTGTCACCAGCCTCGCGACGTGGTTTGTGCCCTGTCATGCGATGGAGCCCACCTGGTGAAGCTTGACACCCACAAGAAACCACGCCAACGGGGCCTAAGGAGTCTTAGCGGCGTCAAGCACCGGGGGCTAGAAGCTTTCTTTATTCAGCTGCGCTGCGCCCCTATGCTCTTTCCAGCTGTTTGTTGCCGGGCCCAACGTAGCCTCGGAGCCTGGATCTTATGTGGCTGCCTCAAAACAGGCCACCTGCTCCCCAAGCCAGCCAAGAAGCCATCAGAATCTTGAGCGGGACAAGCAATGGTGGACTGATCGCCTGGGTCGTAAATTGATCGTCATGGTCCGAGGCCTGAATACGAGCAGTCTGGAGACTGGCCACTCACGATGGCGCGATCGATGTTTGGGTGATACTCATTTTTTTACGAAGGTTCAGTGAGGAATGGCAGATGACATTTTCTCCCGTCCCTGAATTCTGGACACTCGAGAAGCGGGATGCAGGTGCCCACGTCCAGGCACAGCCGTGTTAGTTTCCGGGTTGGGGATGCGTCGAGTCACGGTTTGGGTCATGTGCAGGCAAAAGTCCTAAAAATAAGCGCTTTCGGTTGGTGCACAGGCTCAGAGACAAACCAGGAAATGGGATGGAGATGCAGTGGAAGAGAGAAAAGAAGAGCCGAAAAGGTGGGCAGCTCTCGCTTGCCAGCACGCACCAGGATGCTTACGGGTCGAAACTATTCCCCTCCTGGAGCTAGTGGCTCACGGTGACGACAGGGGCCCCTGACGGGTTGCAGTTCCGGCCCACCGCAACTGTGATAAGTTTATCGCTCGCATCGGGAACCAGCACCTCGCCCCGCAGTTTCGTACGAGGAACCAAGCGTGGCTGGCCGGTGACAGACAGGTGAATAGATCACGTGATCCGCGTCACCCGAGGATGAGCTGATCCTCAGGAGGAAAAAATTATGGCACGAGTACCTCGTATGTACTTGGTCCTCGTAGACGGTCATTGATGCTTCGCCGGTGATGCGTGAGAAGTCTATCTCAGCAGCCGAACCGAGCAGCTGGAAACCTAATGCTACTGTGCCAGTGCTCGCATCAACGGGCGGGCCGGAAGCCACAGAAACGTTTACCAGACCGTCATCGCGAGGTCTCAGACAAACTCTTAAAGTCCTTCTAGTCGGCGCGAAGGTTGGAATCAGGCCCTCGTTGGAAAGTAATCGTATACGAGCCTGGATCGTTGGCGATCAATCCTCTTCTGTAATCCATCACTCTTCCTCCTGCATCGCCTCGTGCATGACCAGCTCGGCGGCGCCTGCACCAATCACTGCCCACAGAGTGCCCATCAACGTGCAGCAGCACACAAGGTGAAATGATGCCAGATCCTTTCCGCCACCAGAATAAAACCAATGCTCCCATCAGCATCAGCACCACTGCCGCCTGCCTAACGATCATACTTTCGCTCTCGTCACATTGTCGATCCTTCGCCTCCGCTGCCGGAGTCGGGCCTGCAATTTCTTCCAACTTCCCAGATCCAGGCCTAGCTCTCGACACCAGCACGAGCGGCAACGGTTCCGAGCATGGCACCTGGTATGCGTTCAGCACGCAGACCGGCGAAATCAATGTCCAGATGGCCTCCTCACCTGATTTCTCCACCTGGACGCTACACAAGGGCTACGATGCTCTGCCCACGCTGCCGGGCTGGGCGCGCAAGCCACCACATGCTGGCGTGTAAGGTCTCCTCCCCGCAAGGCTGTCTCGTTTGGTAATGCAATTCCTATCTTATTGCAGGGAGCTAATGCACGTGGCAGCTGGGCACCGGACGTGAATCAGCGACCCGATGGATCCTGGGTCATGTACTATGCGGCCGTCGGACGCTCTCACCCGCAGAAACACTGCATCGGAGCTGCAACCTCGCCGGACGTGCAAGGCCCGTACACGCCGACGGAGGACCCCATCGTGTGCGAGCTCACTCGCGGTGGCAACATTGACCCCAACCTCTTCATTGATCCCGTCAACAACGCGAGCTACCTCGTCTACAAGGTCGACGGTAACGCCATCGGCCATGGAGGTGCTTGCGGTAATACGAACGCCCCCGTCCAGCCCACCCCGCTGTACCTCCAGCTGATGGATCCCGAGGACCTCATAACCCCGATCGGCAAGCCGGTCTACCTGTTCTCAAACATGGAGAGTTTCAAGGAAGACGGCCCCAACGTCGAGCGGCCGTGCATGGTCTTTCGCAACAACACCTATTACCTGTTGTACAATGCCCAATGCTACGCCAGTCCGCACTACCGCATCGACTATGTGAGCTGCGTTGTCGGCGTCGACACCCGCACCGGCATTCTAGGCTGTGACTGGGACGCGCTGAAAATCAAACAACAACTCTCGCCGCACCACACGCTGCTGCACACGGGAGACACCGTGTCCGGCACTAAATTCTATGCCCCTGGCAGCATGGACGTGAGTCCCGATCAGAGACGAGTGGTCTTCCACGGCGACGTCAATCTTGAGTGGTTCGAGCCTGATCGTCCAAGCACCGTCAAACGCGATCGGGCCATGTTCGCAGGCGAGATTGATTTTCTCAAGTCAGCTTTACGCGTCACTCGGCTCTATTGACGCGGGGGGCCAAGAAAGTGTGGGAAGCCAATACTGAAGCTGAAGCTTGATGATTGATCGTTGTTCGCCTCACCGTTGCCTGTTGCAAGTTGATCGGGAATCGCTCAGCCGAAATCTGGCATCCTCCTCGTGTCAGATTCAGTATGCTGATGTCGATAGCCCGAAAGTTCTGTGTACACAGGACTGCGTTCACGCGGGTCGGGCCAAAAAAGGTCTTTCCCACCGCGCTGGGATGAATGAAATGGACACCGACCGAACACCGACCTGCGGCCCAATCCAGCCATTGAATGCATCGGCAAGGCCACCGTCAGGCTCTTCATGGATAAGCACTACCTGCACACCGCCTACGATCGCCGGTGTTGGACTCTGCTGTCGCTGTGCGTCTCCCGCTACCGTCAACCGATCACCGCACAGTCACCATTCGCGGCGAAGAAATGTCAAGGCTCCAGATTGGGCCGAGCAGGGCCGGAGATCTCACTCGCTTGTTCAGCAATTCTGCCACGGGTCTTTTTTCTCTTCTTTGTACAACCCATCAGTCGCATCACATCATATTACATTACATTATAATTGGACTACAGCAACGGCACTATGAGATATGGGAAGAGAGCACAACACAGTACAACTTGACCAGCAATGGCGCCGCAAGATGTGGAAAGAAACTCCAATGCCTTTTAGGCCACGGGACGCGGAGTTCGGGATCGGGAGACTTCCACGTAACAATAATCAACGGAACATACATACATGAACTAGACACCCGACATCAGATACCAGGCACAGTGGGTATGTATAGTCAAGACGGTAAGGACACGGTAATAAACACATTACATATACCTTGTACAATCCTCGCATGCAGACACAAATTCCCGAAGGTGGATGCCACGTTCAAGCCCGAGCTGTAGCTGTCTAACCACCATGAAACTGTGATTTTTTCATATTGACATGTCGTCTCCAGGCGTTCGACTCGTCATCTCTCAGCCGTCGTCAATCTAACCTTCAATTTAAACACTGCTGCCGTACCCCTGGGTGGTGTGACGTTTGTGCTCCCCAAGATCCTAAATCTCCCACCATGGGGTCTCCTCAACCCCTGACGGCGGGTCGAGTCAGGTCAGTCAGATTCCCAACTGCACTGAAGATCTTGTGCATCCGACCTGTGCCACGACGCTGTGTTCTGTACGAGTACTGCCCTGTACAACCTGCAAGGGGCCCCGGTCGTGTCTGCGCTGCTGTGCGCCGCCGGAGAAATTGGCGCCTTGCAGCGGATGTGAGGCATTTGGCTCCTCTGGCTGCCCCTGGCTTCCACCTTGTTCAGCCTCGCGCAGCCTTGTGCAACCGCTTGAGATGTCGATGGTTTCACGGATGTTCACTGCACTTGTGGGCAGATGTAGGCGGAATCCCCTCGGCAGGCGGTACTGGAAGACGATCAGACCCATATTGCTATCCGGCAACCTCGAAATACGCTTGCAGTCCTCAGTTGCTAGACGGCCAGGGCTTCCGGGCACAACGGTGGCAGGTTGGCGGACCTGGGGAATGCATCCTGGCAGGGTTGAAAGACTCCCGAGGTGAATTGAACGGCAGCTCTTAGACTCCTTGAACCGGCATCATTCACAAGACAATGGTGGCCAGCTTGTCTGCCTCACGATTGTCATCCAACAGGTTATTGACCGCTGCGGTCCAATACCAGCAACAGAATGTATGGGAAGAATCAAAGTCTCGTGGTTATTCTGGGCGCTCAGACAGGTTGCAGCTAATCGACTATCCCAGATACCCTTGGCTCGAATTGACGTTTGATCTCTGGGTCCGAGGTCGGGCACCCAGCGACCAGTGTGTAACGTGTGCTGCGCGACGTCCAGATTGACCCTCGCACCAGCCATCTGGCTGTAGAGGGTAGATGCAATCGGCAGACATTTTATTGATTAGAGCTGTTTTGCTTCAAGGGCGGTTTCTGTACCTTACCATCCAAAGAGCATAGTTGATTAGCACCTACCTCATCGCGCTTTCAATGATCAATTAGGTCCTCTGACTCACTAAAGTTGTCGATGAGACTAATTGTAGTGGTTGAATATGGTGCTGCGGAGGCAATCTCCCCAAAAACAATATTGGAATATCCTATGGCTATTCCTGGAAAGTCTTCCACAATCAGAAAGTCAACTTCAATGACCTGGGGCGATGCATATCGTTCCATGACCTCTAGGTAGAGAGAGCGCGAGACTTCACTGGTGCCATCGTGCTGCGACCAACTAACGAATGGCATGAACTGCCTTTCGCAGCAGCGTTCACCACCGCCTGTTTGGTCATTGCCAGCGTAAGGACCGGGAGCACGCACCCACGCCAGAAAGGAGGGACACGTTGCTAAACCCTTGCTGGTGCGAATTACCAAAAACTGCTCTGACGTCGATCGCAGATGTTCCCAGAGATCCGCCGAGCCGGCGTCGAAGGTGTGTCCGTTCTCGTACAGGATCATTAGGATCTTCTTTCTGCAGCGGCATCAGCTGCAAGCAGGCATTGCGGTCGCCATAGACACAAAATCCCAATGTCAAGGTCCATAAGCAATTACTGCATCATCTATTGGGTCAAAGCCCAGGGCAGCAAGTCGCCTGGCCACTTTCCACAAGTGCTAGGAACTGGATCTTGAGCTCGACAGTCCAAAGGAGTTGGAGATACATCTCCGTCTACCATCGAAGGGAAGAAGACGTGGGAATTGCTGAGCTCCCTCCACCGCACTACAGCTCTATAATGGCGCGAAGCCTTGCAGTTCGCAAGTCTGTTCTCCCGTACAAGGAGTCGTGAAGTATTATTACCTTACTAGAGTCACAATCCAAAAGACGGCGTACCTATGGGACTTAAAGTGAGGACCCATCCGTGGCAGAGCCGTCACCCTTGACACCAAACCAATTAAATTTTTTGTATATATCCTTCTGAAGTAGTCGCTTTTCTCGGGAATGATAGAGCGTGTACGAGAAAAACTCTGGATGGCCGAAAATCCTCGCCCACAGCTAAGCCAGACCTATGGCCTTCTCACCCTTTACGGCGTACCTCTCGTTCCTCTTCTTCATCATATTCCTCTCGACAATCAACCCCACGACTGCAACGGCACAGCTGACGACCTCCAACCCCAACAATGCAGCCACGAGCCCCTGACCAACTTCGCTCTCTTGACAGAGTCGTTTGAATCCAGCCGGAATAGGCATGCCGTTGGAAACGTAGACGGGGATCTGTAAGGAATGGGCATCCGCCATGAACCGCGACGCACCGTGCGAGAATTTGCATGTCCATGACTGAATGGATTCTCGCCGGTGGTGGGACTGGAATCCGGTCAGAAGGTGAGCGAAGGGCAGGGCGAAGATGGTGAGAATCAAGCCCGTGATGGAGGTGCCCAAGAAGAGAAAGTTGTAGAAAAGCGTTCGAGAATAAGGCTATTTCCAAGGGTCAGCATCTCGCCTGTCTCTCGGGGATAAAGAATGAAGCCATACTGTAGGGATCAGCGACCAGACCAGATATACAACGCTGGTTGCCACAATGATACAAGCTGAGATCAAGACAGACAGCGTCGGCCGCACATCCACATTCGATGGCCATAGAGGTGGCAAGTGGAAATTGTCTCCTAAGCGCGTCGAGTTGTATCTGCGCAAAACATGTCCCTCGCAGCCCACAGCAGCGATGGCCGTGGCAATGGCCAAGAAAGTCAACGAAAGGCGAGTCCACCAGAGGTAACCGGCCCGCCTGAGGTACGCAGATTCCTGAGCGGATGTGGCTGAGTTGCGGGAATGCAGGGACGAGGTCATGAGAGGAGAAGGCTGAATAAGGAGAGCTGATGCATCATAGGCTGGCGTAGGCGGTGGTGGTTCCAGTTTGGTCGTGCTCCCCTGTGATCCAGAAGGACTGCTGCTAAGGCGATGGTCCTTTCCCGAAGCCGGCCGTGATGTAGATAGACGACTTTCCATGATTCAGATATCACAAACTCCAGCAGTAAGACGAGCAGGAACGAAGACGACAGTGGCGACGATTGAATGCGAGGCCAGCGCAGACAGACAGACAGACAGACAGCAAGTAGAATGAGTGCAATGGTAAGGACCGTACAGATCACAGATGCGGCTCTGGACGCGTTGTATATTATATCGCACCCATGAATCTGTGCGGCTCCATGTGGCTCTTCTTACCCGCCTCGACCGTATCAGGCTTGTCCATTGCAGTGCCAAAATCTATTCCGAGAATAGGCTTACCTTGGATTGAACCGTGTGGTCATCTAGGCGTGAATCACGGCGGCGGGATCCTTGCCAGTAGTATCCGCTGGGCGGTTATGCAGCTTGGATCGTTTCATGAAACGGATATCGGGATGAATGGCGACCACGACGGTCACGAACGAGGTGCGGCGATGGCACAGATGGGCACCAAAAAAGAAAGAGGCGACGACTGGACGGTGGAAAGCAGATTCCCCCGGCGCCTAAGGTGCGTCTTGGCATCGTGCGGGCGGTTCATTGGCAGAGACACAGACGCATGGCGGCGGTTGTATATTTAGGAGGCAGCAGCAACCCCTCATTGGTCGCTGGTCGCTGGCCGCTGGCCAGGTCGAATCTCTGCTGATCTCCCGCCAGCGCATCCAAGTACAAACTGCAATAGAAACAATCCTTCAACCGTGCGCCGGCCAACGCGCCCAACTTGTGCAGCTGCAGAAGCTGTCGTGGGTGTCATTGGCCTGTAAAGGATTCTGCCTCTCGTTGAGAAGGCTCCTCTTTCTTTCGCTCGTTTCTTTCGGTGAACATCCTAGGCGTTGTGAATCTTAGCTTGATATCACAACTTCGAATCCTCCTGGAAGCTGATATGTGGAACACGAGCTAGACCTTCATTTCTCTGCTTGCTTCCTCGCTGAATCGACTTGCCTTTATTCAGGTTCCTGCTTCCTATGACCTAGTTTTCATATTCTGCAGCTCTCCCAGCAAGCTGCTGGCGGCTCGAGGGGTCCTGTTACTCCTGGCCTGTCAAAATTTTTGAACAGATCCCATCATCGACCAGTTTGGTCTTGGCTCCTTTCTTGGACAACTCACTGTTGGCACGAAGATCGTTGCCGGGTCCACCACGTGATTTCCACTTCATGCATAACATACTGAAGTGGTGGTGAACGAAGCTGTTTGTCTCTTGCCCAAACAAGTATATTGCACACCGGTTTCAGCATATGGGAGCAAGTCATGCCCAACCAGAAACCTTATGCATGCTCAGTCTGTCACGATCTTTTTAGATGGACATGGCCTGTCACATCCTCCCCGATTGATTTTATCATCGGCGGGTGTGGCGGAGGTTTCCAGATCTAGAAAGCGCTGAATGTGTTCGCATCCTGGGTCTCAATCTGGGTCAAAGATTGCAGCGACTTTTTCCAATGCTTGGACTTCTTCAGACTCCACTCGTTTGCCAGATACCGCAGCAGACTCTTCTTGTAGGTCTTCGCCGTTACGGTGGAGATGGGATCGTGTGCGCTGCTCAATGTAACCTCTGCGCTCCTCTTTGAGTTCATCTTTGGCACTGTCAACATTGATGCTGGTGTGTTTCAGGGCTGCAAGTTTCGGTCTAAGCTCTGCAAGCAATGCTTTGAGGGCGGGTAGCTGTGAAACAGCAAAGTGCGTGTTGGTGGTGAGTGACTGAGCCTGCGCACCATTTGTGAGGAAGGAGAGGTTGTCGGGTGTAGTTTGCGTCTGACCAAGCAGGCTGCGCAACTGTTGTATGATGGCTTGATTGCGGTTGTACTCTTTAAGAAGGGCTCTCGATGCGTTTCTTCCAGCCGCAAGTTTAGTTCGCAGTAGTTGTACACTCTCGACCGTAGGGGCATTCTGTGGTGGTGGATAGGACAAGTTCTGTGCCGTCAGCTTGAACTCCAGCGCCGCTTGTGTGGAGCGACCTACCTCGTAGTGACCCAAGCGCACCCAGTTGACCAGGTCTGTCGGCACAGACAAGATATTCCTCAGAACGTATATCTCAAATTTGTCAAAGTTCTTGTCCACGGTCGAGTATAACAGTGTCTCGAGTTTATGAAGCCCTTCCTCAATCTCTTGCTTCGCATCGGGAAATTCAACTTCCTCGGCGCCATCTTCTCCCGTCCGCTTCACCGCCTGGAAGCCAAGTTCCTCAGGAGGTGTTGTCAACAGCCCAGTCTCCAGGCTACCCAAGACCTGTAACACCAAGTTGTTGACGGAGTTGATGATGTCGTCGATCAGCGACTGTCACCTTGTCAGTCTCTCGTTCCTGACCGATCTCTCACTTGTTCCTTACCAACGGTGTGTACTGGAGATGCTCTGTCAGCAGCGATGTGGCTGCTTGCGACGCGTCTGCCATGGTTGACAGCGCAAAGACAGAAGACGAGGAACTCAACCAGGTCAATGACACGCGCGCGCACCCCTCACAATTGTCGCTGTGTTGACTGACGGCCCAAAGCGGTCTAGTCACGTGCAGGTGCTGACTAGTGTCCCGGCGCTGGCCACGGATCTCTGCTGTCAGTCACAAAAATTGAAGGGAAACTGTGACGGTGCTTTTCTGGATGACCATCTCCACCCGCCCCCCTCTTCCGCAACCGATCCCTTTATCGTGAGTCTGACCTCCAGACATTACAACAGCCGAACCAGACTGATTGCGCAAATTGTCAACATGGGCGGCCCAGGCGTAAGTGGTTGTTCGGCCTCCAGCATTGTCGCCTCAGGCTAACTCGACATCAGTCTGGCGGCTACAAGAACAAGCCGGGTGATACAGAAACTCATTCAGCATGGGACATCATACCTCAGGATCCCGAGGGCACCCAGGTATGCGCAATGAATATCGCAACGCAAACCCGCTGACCCGCATCCGTAGAAACTCGCCCAGGTGAGATGCAAGTACTGCGGCAGAGAGATGGCACAGCACACCTCCCGCCAGCGCGTCCACCTCCTCGGCTGCCAGAACTACCTTAATGCAATGAAAGAGCAAGGAATCGAGACCTCCATTACGCGTCAAGCGGCCGATCCGCAAGCATTCTTCAGAAGCTCTGACTGGGCGCAAAAGTCGGCAGAGGCCAAGGCACCCAAGGTTCTGAAGATGGGAGATCACACTACAGCTGTGCGCATTCAGGCATTGGCATTGGCCGAGGCCAGTATTTCCTACGAGAGAATCCAAGAGATTACTGGCATGGACCCTAAAGTCATGGCTGGGCTTCGGAGACTCGCCCGCGAACGCGGCTATGATCCTAATGTTTCCATGCAACTGAAGGAAGAGTATGTGCTGGATCCACCCAACACCGCCCGCCCTCGTGGCCGACCAAAGAAGAGGAAGCCGGAAGACGAAGTCGATCCCGCCCTCACCAACATGTCCGACGGCACTCAGACCACACCACCAACCTTCAACACTCCCAACCGCGGCAACTTGCCTCCCGGTCAATGGGACTTTATGGCGCCTACTCCAACCGGCTACACAATGACTTAGGGGGATGTTGTGGCAGCCCAGCAGCAACAGCAGCCTTGATTTTCTGTAGACGCGACTGGCGCTCATCGCGTAACACAACGGGTGTTATCGTAGCACGATGCCTTAGGTTGGAGTTTGACATGGATGTCGTTGCAGCGACGGAGTTGGGGTGGGCGGTCTCTTTGGTGGTAGTTGGCCGTCAAAGATATTGTATGAGTACATTCTGTCATGGACATGACAAAGCCGTCAATTTGCGGAGGAGGGAAGATGCCGGCATAACAGGCTTTCGCGAGCATCATGTAGCAGACTGTTACATGACTACGAGAAGGGCGGATAATCACAATCACGTCTATGACTAGACCCAAATTTTCGACGATTCACCCACTTCCTGGCTTTATTGGCGTCCAGACCACTGTGGGACACTTCTGCCCAAGCAAGTCCCTCTAGTGTCGTCAGTCCTATTTCGGTAGGGATCATTCCGGCTTCAGACTCTCTTGGGCAATGACTCTGCGAGAGTGGCTGAGCTCATTGCCGTGCAGCTGATTTGTACTGTGTGAAACTCGGAAGGCGGGCGCCCGAAGTTGCAACCCCAGATCAAGGGCACAGGTGGAGATCCCGCAGACAAGCTTTTGAGGGAAGCGCATGGCCAGATTCGAGGCCGTGATGGGCGAGCCTGCTGCTTTGGAGATCTGCTTCCTAGCGCTTGTCTGGGAATGGGACGTGGCTGATAGACGAGATGTGAGTAAGGGCCCAAAAAGGGGAGTGGCACCGGAGAAACGCCAAGGAGGCCAGGACGCGAGCCCGGAAAGGGAATGGGCGGCGCCGAGCGCAGCCAGTCCTGCAACAGGCACAGTTTCACAGCGTCTCCTTCCCCTTCTCCAAACACTTTTCCAAACCACCCAGCGCCTCAGATTCTCCTGTAGCCTCTCACTCTGCGACACTTGACGACTCCATTCGGTCGCCTCCGCTGCTACTCTATTCCTAGCCATGGCCGTTTGACGCCGACCGGAATGTTTCCTTCGCTCGCTTCAGGCCTTGTCGCCTGTCATAACCCGCCCAGCCTTATGCACCTGAGACGAGTCTGTGACACTTCGATGCCAATGTCTTCAGCCTCCTCCAGGGGCACGCTCGACAAGGTGACGAGACTCTGTGGGTGCCATCTCCCTTGCCTATCGAGATCCATAATCTCAGTTTCCCAGATAGCGGGTGCTCGCCTGTTCCGAGTGCACAGCCGCCCGCTCCTCGCTGGCCTATACATATGTCTGTTGTGTTGCTGTTTCGAATCTGTTTCTCTCTTCCTCTTCATTCCATCCTTATACCAAAAAGTTTGTGGTCGCGTACTCGGTAGTACCGGTCCTTTTCGTTCCTTTCTCTGCTGCTTGACGCACTGCAGTTCATTCCATTCTAGCCTTTGCGCCGGTCGCTCGTTGTACTACAGCCCAACCTCACTGTCTACCCCAATATCCAACACTATTGAATTATCGTCCTCGCAATGTCTCTCAAGACTCTTCTCGTCTCGACCCTTCTCGCGGCAACTGCCGTCGCAACAGACTATGGCAGTGGTGGTTCTTCATATGGCAGCGGCGGATCATGGGGCGGCGACAGCGGTAGCGGTGGTTGGAGTAGCTGGCCAAGCGGTGGTGGTCAAGCACCCCCTGCTTTGGCGGCTCCTTCTTGCCCAGCTGGCTGCATGCCATTCCCCACTGGAGCTCCTCCGCCAGCAGCGACTCAACCAGGCCAGTTGATCGTCCAAGTCGTGTCCGTCTCAGATGCCAATGGCTCTTTGAAGTACTTCCCCGACAAGGTCACCGCGCCGGTCGGCTCAATTGTGCAGTTCCAATACCATCCCAAGGTACGTACAGTGTGATAACCTGTCGATGAACCAAGTTCTAACACTCGCGCAGAACCACACCATCACAGAATCATCGTTTGCAGAACCCTGCAAACCCATCGCGGCAAACCTGACCAGCCCAACCCGCCCGGGTCTGAGATCTGGATTCGTCCCAGTCACCGGCATGGAACCTTTCACACCCGTTTTCAACGTGCTCATCAACGACACCAAGCCTATCTGGATTTTCTGTGGTCAGACCAACCACTGCCAAAAGGGCATGGCTATGGTCATCAACCAGAACGACTCATCCCCCAACACGATCGATGCATACATCGCTAATGCTGCGAAACTTCCGCTCGCTCCCGCCCCGCCCGCGCCGCCAGCTTCGTCGTCCGCACCCCCTCCACCAGAGCCCCCTGCCTCGTCACCGCCCCCGTTCGGCGCACCTCCTCCGGCTGAGACGGCTTCATCGTCATTCGCTCCTCCCCCGGCTGTCGCGACAGTTACTCCTCCGGCCAGCTCGGTCGCCGTGGCTCCGGCAACCTTCACTGGTGCGGCTGTGCCTGGTTCTGTGCCTCAGTCATCAGTCGGTGTGGCCGGTGTTGTTCTCGGCGCGCTTTTGGCTCTGTGGTAATGTATTTTGGAATGGTGATATGGTTTTGATACCCAGTTGTGGAGACTTGCATGCAACATGAAAGGGCCGCGGCTTCTGGGGAAGTGTGTCCGACGATTGTGAATGCTCCCTCGCGAGTTTCGAGGTCGAGTCCAGTCATGGAAAGGGAAGCCAAAAAGAGGATATATTGGAGATTTGTCGACGTGGAGCTGCAAGTCCGGAGTTGTGGACGCCGCCTTTTTTCTTGTACTTTATTTCTTACCAACCTCTCTTTGATACCACGCCATGCAGGATATCGCAGGCCAGTATAGAACATCAATGACCCAGGCTTGGCCAATGACCTGAGGACGAAAATGAAGAAACTTTTGGAATCAACTTGAGGGCTTTCGCGTCCGATCCTTTGACCTTGAGTCGGGCTACGATTTCCGTCACGTTGCTACATACCTCGCTCGCCCCCGCACTCCTGAATGAACGAGGCTGAGCGTCGATTCAAACTCGGACGGAGTACACCTCACGCCCTGGGACCGGCCGAGGACTCAGTATCGCGTCCCTTCTGCCAACCCGACAACACCCATCCAGAAACCATGTAAAGCTATCCTACTGGCTGCATAAATGTATAAGTATAGCAGACAGCAGACAGCAGACAGCAAACGTATAAAGCCAAGTCAGATATAATCAAAAGACTCGAAGTAACGAAACACACTGCCATCCTCGTGTGATTCGATAGTGTTGCGTAACCAGAAAAGTTTTATTGGACATACTACGTATCGGCCCCATTGGGGGAGTATATTGCATTTCATTGTACAGAGAACAGAGAACAGAGAACAGAGAACAGAGAACAGAGAATAGAGAACAGAGAACAGAGAACGGAGAACAGAGAACAGATTGGGTATGACTCCGGTCTCATGCTCATGACGCTCCCCTCCGACATGGTGTTCATACAGAACAGTACATTATGTTCATACGATGATCTCAGCCTTCATGGGCCGATTCTGGTGTTGTTCTTCTATAGTTATGTGCTTGCTCCGGTCGCGCCGTGATACACACACACACATGCCAGTGACTTGCGGGCCTGTCCTCGTCCTCTGGGCGCGGCGCCGTGGTGGTTCATACTATCAAAAATCCAAAACCAATTGACACCCCACGCGTTCCAGATCCTCGACCTCAAGCCATCCTACATCTCCGCCCTCTCCGCGCTTGACCCGCTCTTTCTTCTCGTCCACGCACCGCCGAATCGCCTCCTTGACGAACACCCCCACGTACGTGCCCATTAGAGCCCTCGCGTGCTGGGAGAGGACGGTGTTCGGGACAGAGAAGTGGGTGTGCATTATCCGGTGGATCAGGGGTAAAGGGATGGGGTACTCGTCGCTATCTGGGGATGACGAGGGTTTGGTGCTCTGATTGTGTGGGTGCGTGACTTCGGCGAGGATGAAATCCGGTTCTGGGCTGGAAAAATTGAGGCGAGAGGCCGGAGAGGCGGGTTCGTCGGCGTCTTCTCTTCCATCTTCCCGGTCGTCGTCCTCGTCGTCGTCGAGATCGTGCCTTTCCGAGCCAGACTCCTCGGTACCGGGATTTGAATCTGTGTCTTTATCGGTGCCAACGTCGGTATCCATATTTGGGACAATGTCGTTCACTTCATCATTATCATCTTCCTTTTCGTCATGGCTTTCTAGTTCATCATCGTCATCGTCCTCGTCGCTGGCTGCATTGAGGAGTGCGCGCATCGTACCGCCCGCACCACGTTGTTTCCCCCTCTCGATCCGCTTGCGCTTGCCCTTCTCTTTTGCCCCGGAGGTGACCCTCGGTTTAGGCTTCGGCGTGCTTTTCGACACACCTGAGTTGCCATTGATGATTCCACCGGATTTCCGTTTCGTTGCACCCTTGTTGTTCTTACTTTTCTCCTTCGTTGATTTTGTGACTTTTGATACCTCAGGTCGGGGAGGCGAGAACGGAAGTCTTGACCGCTTGGATGATGCGGTGGGTGCCATGGTGGTTGAGGGGGCGGCGACGGTGAGATTGCTGACGTGTCGCAGTCACAAATTCGGGAGAGTCGGGGATGGGATTATCAGAATGGGATATCTCTGTGAGATACGGTCTCCATGTGTCGATCAATTGGACTCGTCGAGGGCTCTGAGCCGGCTGTGCATGAAAGTGGTAACAGCGCACGATGCCTCGCTGGGACGCGCTCAGAACCAGAACGCGGGGTAGCGCGTTGGAGGTGACGCGGTTCACGTGATCGGTCGGCAGGAAGGTCGTGGGCGGCAAGGGCTCCATGCGGGTGCCATTCACGAGCACGGCTCAAAGATGCACATAGATTGAAGGTTGGGAGTCTTCGATTGTCTACGAGACTATCTCACTAATTGCCCAGATCATTGCTGGGCTTCTTTTTCCTGCATGATACATATTGGCCAGAACGCCGCCTGCTCTTAATGCAATGCCATAAATTTCATGATTCCTTTTCCATTGGATCATCCATCACATCCGTTTAATCGTAAAGGTCCATGTTCCCGTTGGGACCATCTTCAAGCTCCAACATCGCATCATCCTCGTCAATCATGTCCTCGTCGTCTTCCATCTCACTATCAGTGTGATTTGGCAGGACTGCAATCCGTCCATCCTCCAGGATAACGTTTGCAGTTTCGCCATCCTTGATAGCACCGCGCAGAATCAGCACTGCCAACCGGTTGAGGATCTCCTTTTCGATCAGTCTCTGCAATGGACGGGCGCCGTAGGCAGGTGAATAGCCAGCAGCACCCAGGTAATCCTTGACCTCGTCCGTAGCGTGAATGACAATCTTCTTCTCGTTACTCTCGAGTCTCTTCTGTATCTCGCTCAGCCTCAAGTCGACAATCTTACGGATCTCTCTCCTAGTGAGCCGGTTGAAGATGACGATCGCGCTGATTCTGTTCAGAAACTCGGGCAAGAAGTAGTTGCGGAGCGCATTCATCACCAATTCTTTCGTGGTTGGGTCGATCTTGCCGTCAGGGGCATTCTGCCGAGAAAGGTATTCGGCACCGAGGTTGGAGGTCATGACCACGATGCAGTTTCTGGCATCGACAACACGACCTTGTCCGTCGGTGATTCGCCCATCGTCCATGAGCTGCAGCAGGACGGTCAGCACTTCCTTGGCAGCCTTCTCGACCTCATCGAACAACAAGATTGAGAAGGGTCTTCGTCGGAGTGCTTCTGTCAATTGACCGCCAGCATCATGTCCGACATAACCCGGAGGTGCACCGATCATCCTCGACAACGAGTGCCGTTCTTGATATTCTGACATGTCGAACCGGATCATGGCCTTCGGATCGTCGAACAGGAATTCGGCAAGTGCTTTCGTCAGCAACGTCTTACCAGTTCCCGAGGGACCACAGAACAAGAAGGATGGTGGCTGGTTGGGGTTGCCAAGGCCAGAACGTTGCAGTCTGATGGCGTTCGACACAGCTTGGACAGCTTCTTTCTGTCCAACCACTGTGCGACCGAGTTGCTGTTCCATGTGGAGGATCTTTTCTTTCTCCGAGGCACGGAGTCTGGTGATTGGAATGCCGGTCATCTTCGACACGATTGCATTGATCTGTTCTGGACCAACTGCATCGGTCGGTGAGACCTCACCCATCGCACCAAGCCTGGTGTGCTGTTCAGCATCGGCTTGAGCCCTGGCATTCTCGAGTTCCTTGATCTTGTGGGCGACGTCGGGAATGGCGTAGTACGTCAGGTCGGAAGCGGTCTGGAGATCGTTGGAACGCTCAGCTTCGTCTCGCTTGTTCTTGAGCTGTTCCAGCTTGATCTTGTATTCTTGAATCTCGCGGGACCGGTTCTTCTCGCGCTCATAGTGTTCTTTGAGTGGTTCAAGTTCTTCCTTGACGTTGGCCGCTTCACGCTTGGCCTCTTCCAGACGCTCTTTGGACGACGGGTCTGTCTCGCGTTGGAGGGCGTGGATTTCGATCTCGAGTTGTCGGAGCCGTCGTTCGAGATTGTCCAGAACTTCGGGTTGGGATTCTCGGATGACACGGACATCTGCCGCTGCCTCATCTATGAGGTCCACAGCTGAATCCGGTAGTCGCCGAGAGGTGATGTATCGAGCGGCCAAGGATGCAGCCGCAACAATGGCACCATCGAGGATGGTCACACCGTGGTGGACCTCATACCTCTCTTTCAAGCCACGGAGAATTGAGATGGTCTCGGCCACGGTGGGTTCTTTGACCAAGACTTGCTGAAATCGTCGTTCGAAAGCAGCGTCTTTTTCGATGTACTTGCGGTACTCAGCAAGGGTGGTGGCACCAATACAGTGCAGCTGGCCACGGGCAAGCATAGGTTTGAGGAGGTTTGCTGCGTCCATTCCACCCTCGCCGCTGGCGCCAGCGCCCATCAAGAGATGGATCTCGTCGACAAAGAGAACGATCATCTCGTTGGACGACTCAATCTCCTTGAGCACACCTTTCATTCTCTCTTCAAATTCACCGCGGTACTTGCTGCCCGCAACAAGAGACCCGACGTCGAGCGAGAGAAGTTTGCATGCCGCGAGGTTGGCGGGTACGTCGGCATTGATGATCCGCTGTGCCAGACCTTCGATAACGGTAGTTTTTCCGACACCGGGTTCACCGATGAGCACAGGATTGTTCTTCGTTCTCCTGGACAGAATTCGAATCACTCTCCGGATCTCTTCCTCTCGTCCGATAACCGGGTCGAGCTTTCCTTCTCTCGCCAACTGTGTCATGTCGATGGTGAATTTCTTGAGGTTCTCATTCTCCTCCTCCGAGTCGGCCTGTTTGGAGTCTACTCGTTTCGTGCCCCGTATTTGCTGTATGGCGGCATCGATGAGTTTGTTGTTTGGAATGTTGGCCTCGCGGAACGCTTCTTGAATCTTGGGGTCTTGTGCTAATGCGCTGATCAGGTGGTCGATAGCCACATAGCTGTCTTTCTGTGTCTTTTGGAGCTCTTGGGCCGATCTGAGGACCTTTGAGAGGCTTGGCGACATGGTGACATGCTCGGGCGGAGGGTCTTGACTGGGTAACCGCACCAAAGCTTTCTTGAAGGCTCTGTCGAGTAATTGGACGTCTCCATGAGCTCGCTCGACCACCTGTCGGAACAGCGGCGCTGAAGCGTGAGCTTGTGAGGCGTTGACTGTAGTTTGTTGGTCTTTTGACTCGTCTGGAGGAGGGTCAAATAGAGCGACTGCCAGATGAACTGGCAGAATCTGGGTATGAGCGTATTGCTCTGCTAAGTTCGCTGCGTCGCCGAGCGCCTTTGCGGCTCGATCTGTGAACTGAGGCGCTGCCATAGTTCTGCAGGTTTAGTCTATATGAATTCGTGTGTGATTTCGTGTCTAGTATTGGGAAATGCAAAGAGCGAGGATGTGGTTGACCACAACGTGATTGTTATACTTGGGCACCCAGCGCACCTGCGCCCAATGGGGCCTATGACATCGTGCTTTCCAGAAGTGCCTAGAATTGCTTGGCGCCCCCACGAGCCTTCATGAACCCTCTGGACCAATCATGCATATTCCAGCAGTTGCCGGATGTTCCTCTTCACCTGCATCAGACGATCGCGTTTTGTTACGCATCAGACCACAAACCCATTGAAAGTTCTTAAACGCACCCGTTAACTTCCTCATTACCGGCTGGCTACCACATATAGTAGTGTCAGGGGTGGTAAACGTTGCGCCAATAGATCCACCACAAATGTGCCACCTCCGCAGTGGCTGACCAGTGATTGGATTGGGCATGGCCCAAATGTGAGTCTGGAAAGTGCTATTATCCATATACTTGTCGAGTATATCGGACCCATCGAGATCAACCTGTGTCATTTTCGCATTTCTCGTTTGCTAAATGCTAATCCGTGGAAAGAGTCATTCTGGAGGTCATTCAAAAGAAGCAGCAGCTTCAAGATATTCGTAACGTCAACCCTCCGCCTTGAGGGCAAACTGCTTCAGGTACAGGAAGTCCGCCATATTCTGGTCGACAGTCTTCCGGATCACCCTTGCTGCTTTTTCTCCATACTTCTCCTTCCATTCGGCATCCCATTGTTCTTCGGTTTTCGCTGCCTTCTTCTATGTAGTGATCAGCGCCGCCACCAGTTTGAGGAAGGTGCACTACTCACATGTTTTCTTGGCTTGAGGTCGGTAGAATGGATGGCGTCCTCGTGGAAGCCTTTCCATTTCTCGAACACAGCTTTGGCATGCTCTTGAAGCTCTTCGTCGTCCCAATTTAGCATGTCGGGATGGAAATCAAGGCCCACGCTGGTGCAGTAAGCCCGCAGGATACCCTCCGGATCGTCCAGCAAGTCGTCAGCATCGATCAAGCATACCTCAGGCACATCTGCATGGCCGTTCTTGGTCTCTCCACTTCCAGCTCCATTCTTCAACGCTGCGTCTTTGTCCCGAACCAACCCAGATTCTCGGGCGTAATCGAAAAAGCGTCGGAGTTCATCATATCCAGCCTCATCTGGGTAAAATTCGTGGAACCCGGTCATGTCATCAAGTGGTGGAATAGTGCAGCGGTAGTAAGATGGGATACTCGAGTGAGGGTCGCGAATAAGGAAGGTGAAGTGAAACTTTTCGAGCAGAGCCCTGGGGACGATAGTAGGGTTTCCAGGTTCACCCTCCGTGGGGAATGGGAAGGGCGCCTTTTCGCTAGTGCCATTCACGCCGTTGGTGCCATTAGTAGAATGGCTATCGCTGACGCCATTTGTGTCATTGACATGATGGCTACCATTGACGCCGTCTGTGCCGTTGACCCGAATGCTACCGTTAACTCCATTGGCTCCGTTCGAGGTTGCCTCTGTGCCGATGCCACGCTTAGGAGGATATAGCGATGGCGCCAACTTCGGTGCTTGTTGATTCGGAGGAACTAGATAGTGGAGGATGTCCTTGATAAAGACGCGCTTGCCCTGCTCCAAGGTGAGCAAGGTCCAGTCATATGTACCCCCATAAGTGTTGCCGTCTTAGCGAGCATCTCACCTTCGCTTCTTCGTAGTCTAATCTATCGAAAATGGCTTTGTAGGTCGAGTCGCTGTAGCCGGAGGCATTTCTCGCCTCTTCGTCATTTTCGTACCGAACGCTCATGCGCTCTGGACTAGGAGCAAAGTCAGACGGGAGAGGGTCACTTTGTGCAAGAAACTCACCCGTAGTAGAATGCATCACCAAATGGTTCGTGCACGGACGTCAAATCTTTCCTGGTCATAAACACCTTGACGGGTTCAGCCCGATGCTTCCGAGTTGGGTAGTAGGTGTCTTACCCGTTCAAAAGCCGTGCTACAGGCTCTTGGGTGCGTGGCACAGAATATGGGTTTGGCCATGAGTGGCGATATCCCTCAATGACAATGCTACAAGTCAACTGAGAGGGATAGTCCGATGTCACTCTAAAGTGAGAGAACGTCAAGGCCAACGGACCAAGTAAATATAAGCCCCTTTCGGTCGGCTAGAACGACATCCCAGGTGCCTGAAGGAATCGGTGATATGTGGTACACAGTACAGGAATATCCTGACGGCTCCCGTAAAACATCAAAGACATCGATTCTACTTATACCTGCCATACCGAAATCCTCCTCGCGGAACTCGGCCCACGGAACTCGGGCTGTTACTGGCAGCAATCGTCGCCACAACAAGTCATTCTTTTGCTGGGATCATATTGCGCCTAATTCCGGAACGAATAGCAGAGGCCAGGCAGAGGCCGTGAAAAATTCGTCATTGCTCCATGTGCCAGTAGACGGAGATCTTTGCACAACGCCAAGGGTTCGCCATTCGCTTGTGGTTCTCGGCCGGCCCCGCAACGTGTGAGGAACGCAAGGATTTGGGGTGACTGATGTTTGCGCAGCAGGAAGTCCACTTTTCCCGGGACATGAGGGTTCAATGGGGCTTTCAGTACTTGGTAGGCAAGAACAGGTCCGAATCTCAACTATCAGCAAAGAGCAAGCTCGGAGGTTGGACAAAACCGCACTGGAAGGCCACGGAAATCTCAATCCTCGATCGATGTCGAACTCAGGTACCAACGTTCAAGTGCGCGGGGAAAGCGCGGCAGCCGCTGATGGAAGTGCCGCCACAACACCTCGGTGAATCTCCTCAGGTAGTAATCCACTGGACTACTCGGGGGCTGACGTCGATCGTCCATAAATCGGGAACAGTGTGGTGGTTGCGTCGCTGAATGACGTGGGGAGAGCTGGTGAACGAGTCGACATTGAGAGACCTCTCATTTAAGTTGTAGGTGCGGAGAGCCCTAGCTGAGGAGCTAGTTAAACAGCTTGCCGCCTTGGGCACGCCTGGGGTGAAAACTTGATGATGCAGAGCTGTCCGCTTCGATTGGGCAAGCTTACAGTAAACAAAATCTTGGCTGCGAGGAAATGTTTCCCGTTGCCAACTCCAGTGACGAAGTCCATCCTCGCAGTGCTCGGGTCTCGCAACGCATCACATATTTTGGTCATCTGCTCATTATTATTGTGTTCAGGGAGTTCGGCGCAGGGATTCGATCTCAATTGCCCTTTCCTTTGGCTCGGGTTTACCCTATAATAGCTTTTTGTTGCATCTCTTTAATCGCTGCTCGTCCAACTTCTGTGAAGCTCTCGCTCTCCAGTTGTTGACTTCCACCATGGATTTCTTGAAGAAACTAATGAGCTCTAGCTCTCCTCCTGCTCCCTCACCTCCCGAGCCAACTGTTGTTGTCGTCCAACCGGTTCACCCCTATTATCCCACAGAAATCGAAATCCTGAACTTTGTCGCCAATGACCTGACCGTTCCGCAATTACTTGCGACATTCGCGGCGGGCTGTACGGTGATCCTGGGCCTGACGTGGTTCCTCGCATCTAGCTTTGCGCCACGGTTGAAGAGGACGGATAAGTTGATTGCGCTGTGGTTCTGTTTGTGTATGGAAGAATTCGCATTCGCAAGAAAATGGACACTGATGTGCAGTAGGCGGCTTCATTCACCTCTTCTTCGAGGGCTATTTCGCTTATAACCATACTCGTATGGGTGGAATGCAAGATATCTTTGGCCAGCTGTGGAAAGAGTATTCGCTGTCGGACTCGAGATACCTCACCTCGGACCCCTTTGTTCTGTGCATGGAGACCATCACAGCGGTAGGAGAAAGCTCTGAGCATACACTCTCCAGGATTCACTGACACGAACGCAGGCATTCTGGGGCCCTTTGTCATTCTTGATGATATACTTTGTCGTTGTCTCTCATCCTCTGCGCCATCCACTCCAGATCATCATTTCGCTCGGTCAGATCTACGGTGATGTGCTATACTACGCTACGTCTATGTTTGATCATTACCACAAAAATTTGACCTATTGTCGACCAGAGGGATACTATTTCTGGGGCTATTACTTCATGATGAATTTCTTTTGGATCGTCATTCCAGGCAGTGAGTGTGCGCGTTCCGGTACTGGTGGTGTCTGGCTCACATTTGACAGTATTACTTGCGAGCAGTATGAGCTCAATCGCTGGCGCCTTCAGGGCGTTGAATTCGATAGCGAAGTCAGTGGCTGGAAACGGGACGGTGGCCAGTCCAAAAGCCAATGGCCATGCTAACGGGCCCAAGAAGCGTGCACAAAAGTAGAGACACCCGACAGGAGACGTGCTCGGCCCGGCAAGGGCGAGTTAATTCGATCGAGGAACTGGTCTTCTTGCAAAGCAGGAGACGTCCAAAGGCCTTACTCTGTATAAACTTTCGCTCTTGATGGAGATCGAGATAGCACTATCTAGACGATACGAAGTACATAATATCGCTATTGCACCAATTGCAAGCTCTAACGAGAACAATTCTGGCCCGATCGAGCCATCCAGATCGGAGTTGGTTTGGTCTCGGTTGTTGCTCTGGGAAACGGGCTCCGGTGTATTTATCCGACCCGCACATACTGTATTGGGCCTTGACGCAACCCGCCCTCGCATACCGGCTGCGCCTGTGCCACCGCGCCTTGCATGAGATCCGGATCTGATCTGCTTGCTCGAAGCTCGACGCCTCTACACCCTTTTCAGTCATCGGACGCTCCAAGGATTCTGTCGCTGTCTGCCACCTCGACGCTGAGGCCAGCATGCCCAAGCAGCGACCTTCAGAGCCAATGCAAACTTCGTCGAGAGAGCAAACGGCCGCCACAATTTGATCAGACAGTCAGCCCATCATAGAACACACCTCCCGTGATAACTCAGTCAATGCCAGCGGATTCGACCAGAAACGCAGCTCGCGGAATCCCAAAGGCCTATCGCACCAGCAGGCGTACATCTCTCAAGAACCAGAATGTAGAGTCTCCGCATCCCACTAGCCTCTACGAAAAGACGACAGTCCAGGATCGCATTCGACTATGGCAGACCCAGGGCGCTGCAGAAACTCTCGCCCCAGATGCCGTGAGCGTGCGATCACTTCCTGTTTCCGAATGTCCCTCCACCGCTACGAGACCAAAGTCCGAGTACAGTGATGGGTTTACCGTTCGCGTCGATTGGAGGACGAGGGAGAAAAGCGAGGGCGATCGAGATAAAGCCAGGAGCAAGAGTGCCCCGCGCCGCCGCATTATCAGCGACGATCACTGGAAAAGTCAGAAAGATGGCAAGGGCAAAGACTCTAAACCGTCAAGCAGCCAACGTCCAGAGTCGCGTCTGTATGATCCAGCCTACACGTCCAATGAGGAGAGATCTAGGGATCGCCGACGCTCAAGACTGCACAGACCACCGCCTGCAGACGATGAAGTCAAACCAGCAATACCTTTTGACGACGGTATCAGAGTAAAGCCACTAAACGACGAGCACCCGTCCCGTGAGGAGGAACGTCCACCCAACGACGACGTGGAAAGCAGAGCAGATGACGAATTGGCCCGAGATCTGACCACGGCATCTATGTTTTCTGGTGATCACGAA
Source organism: Phialophora macrospora (assembly GCA_000835435.1). Classification (NCBI taxonomy): domain Eukaryota; kingdom Fungi; phylum Ascomycota; class Eurotiomycetes; order Chaetothyriales; family Herpotrichiellaceae; genus Phialophora; species Phialophora macrospora. The sequence goes on along the minus strand of KN846957.1, from coordinate 792,023 downwards.
AAGTATGGGGAGGGATCGATCGGACCGGACGATGACATTCCCACGACACGAAAATCTAGCAGGTATGCGGCACTGCTAGGCAGGGGTGGAGATGCAGTTCCGGCTGCAGAGTTGCCGAAAGCTAGAAGAGGTGGACTTCTAGGCAAAACACGAGACATGTTCATGAAGTCAGAAAGTGGGCCCCATATCAACAACCGCATACCTAGTATTGAAGCATGGCTGGATGAGCAGCCTGACCCATTCATTGATGACGGGAATCGGGAAGTTCTGCCACAGGTGGAAGTGCCCAAGCCATTGAGGAAACGAACACACAGGAAAAGGTCATCGGAGGTCAAGCCTCTACTGGCAGATCCCAATCAAATATGGGACTCCATTGTCACACCTATCGAGCCTGGCCCCCCTGATACACCGGGACACGGTGACTCCATACACTCTTCAAACGGCGATCGAGATTCACTGCCGAAACTTCGCACTCCTCGTAACACCGACCAAGATGACAATGATGGTTCTCCGTCATCCCTGCGGCGGAGAGGCGCGAAAGTACGTCGACGGCGTGATCTTTCTCGACCAGACATAATGACAAATGATGACTCTCAGGACCCAGCTAGATCTTCGCCTGCAGATCTTTCACCTGAGAAGTCGGCAATCAGAGCTACAAGTCCACCCACAAGTGGACATCAGCTCCCACCCATTGCACCCGTGGAAACTCCCGAACAGCCGATTCTTGAGCAGCGGGCTGAAGAGACTGTACCTCAAGAAAACAATGGACTCAAAAGGAAGCTGACCACTCATGAAGACCTGATGTCGGTCTTGTCTATGCCAAGAGGAAGCAGAAATCGTCGATCAGCACGGAATGCAAGAGGATCGCGGGTGAAACAGCACTCCGGCTCCGCACAAGAGGTACTGGCCGGACTCGTGGCGGATGAATCGAAGTATGGACGAGAATTGCAGACTCTCGTCGATGGTGTCATCCCGGTTCTTCTGCAATGTGCATTGTCTAAAACCGACTCAGCCGCTGCAGCCGAACTATTCTTCCCGTCGACTAGTGGCTCGGACGACGTGAGCATGACAAAACCGATCATCGAGATGGGGATTGCATTGGAGAGATTGAAGACCCTCCATAAGCGGATCCCGCTCGAGAACGTAGAGGCCTTGCTCAACTGGGCAAAAACCTCTGAAAGGGCGTACAGGGACTATTTATACGCCTGGAGACTCGGCTTCGAAGATGTTGTTGTGAATCTTGCTCCCGTTAACAGCTCCACCCCTGCCAACCCGGGCATGTCCAGGGACGAGGCGGGTGATCTGGTCGACGGAGATGGAAAGAAAGCGGATGTGGCGTACCTGCTCAAAAGGCCGCTGGTCAGAGTCAAGGCGCTCAGCAAGGCCTTCACCCAGATTCAAAATCAAACCGACCTACCCCTAGCTGCCCAGATGGTGGCTACCTATGCTGACTTGACGGCACTAGCCAGGAGGCGAAATCAAGAAGAACAAGCTCGATTAGAAGACAAGATAGCAGCGAACATTGACGCAACAAGGGCGCGCGACATACGTACAATGGCGGCAATGGCCCAGGTCAGTGTGAACAGGAATCGTCGGGTGAAAGCACGGGACTTCTTCAATCTCACGGTATACCACTCAAGCGGGCAAAGACTGGACTGCGGCATAGAATTAGTCTTTCGAGACAATGCCCATGGCGACCCGGTCGGCGGAGATGTGCTTGTCTGTGAAGTTGACGATACAAGCAAGTGGCTCCTCTTCGCTCCGGTCGAGCTGGACTTCATATCCGCAAGACGCGGTGAGGAAGAGTTCGACCTTGTCGTTATGGTTCGGGGCCGGGCTGGGTTTGGCAAGGAATGGCACGAACTGCTTGGCCTGAAGACTGACGACAAGGAGGCTGTGACGGAGTGGATGAACATGCTTGGTTCCAACCCATTGCCTCCGAGGCTGAATCGTACTCCGGATTTTGTGCATCCTCCTGCGCCTTTAGCCATCACAGCGGCAGGCGAATCCCAGCCTGAGCAAGGAGGGGCAGGCAGTCAGACATCGGATAGGGCACCCAGAGTGGAACAATTGGACCTGCCCATCGGTGAGCCATCTGTCGTTGGGGCCCACGGCAAGCTGAGCCGCCGGTCTGAGCCTAGCATCCCTCTAGTTCACAGGCCATCGCCAGGACTGAGTTTAGGAGGCGGGCTGGCGACGAAACCTGTCCTGCAAAATCGCATCCCGCCGACAACACTTTCAAGGAAGCCTGTGCCATCAGTGGTGTCTTCCGATCGATCGACCATTTCGGATCGCTCGATCAGAGACTCTTCGACAATTCTGACTGGATCGTCGACGAAGACCACGTCCACGAGACTTGGGCATCTACCAAGTCAAACCAAAAACTCCGAGGCGCTTCAATATTCCCGGCAGCCACTCATACCACAGGCTTCAGACGAAACGAGGAAGCAGATTCAGAGCACCGAAAGCAAAGGCGTCCCAAAGAATGTAAAAAGAGAACATGGCTCTGACGGATGGCAGCGTTCCTCTGTTTCCCACTCCCCACAAGCTCCGAAGTCGACCGCTCCGCCTCAGGAGTCGCAAAGCCCCAAGCAACAGGTCACCACAACGCCCGCCTTGCCTCAATCAGCTCCCGAGGCACGTGCACAAAGGCCTGCTTATCATCGAGCATTGTCATCAACACCATCAAAAGAGCTTCCTACCGTCAACAAGGTCCGCACTCAACCGGCTCATCAAAGCCCGTCCTCGATGCACACGGGGCAACAATCGCCCGAGACGCAACGGCCACTAACTAAGGAAGACCACCAGTCGAAGCGTGGACTGAAGAGCTCGACGAGAAGCCAGATCTACACCGAAGATGTCCCACCTCCGCCGGCTCACAGCCAACGTCAAGACCCACCCTCACGACCGAGTCTTGGTTCTTCATCCTCTCCGCCATCCACTCCCCCTCACCGTTCCGGCGTCCTACAGCCAATTTCGAACAATAAGCCCAACCTCGTTTTGAAACCTACTCCGAGTCCGTCTGATAAGACGGTAAGACGGCGGACGTCATCACCTCTCAAGCATGAGTACGCACCATCAACAAGCTCGGGCAGCTCTTCCGACTCCGATTCCGACAGCGAAAGTGACACGTCTTCGGACACCTCGGAAGATCTCGTATCGGAACATGGAGACGTACCAACGCCTCTCGTGGCAATTACTGGTGTTGACCGTCGAGCTTCCAAACCACCCGTGCCTCCTTCCATGCCTCCATCGTCATATCAAGGCATAGGCACCTCTACAGGAACACGAACACTGGCCCCTTCCGATTCAGCCTCTCAAGGCCCCTACCGCAAGGTTCCCCCGTCCGCCACAGTCCCGACCCACAAGAAGTCAAGGACGATCGCATTGATTTGCTCGTGGTCAGATAGGGGCATGTGGGAACAGATTCATCCCGACGAGTGCTCTATCGTAATCTCTCCGGGTCTAATTGAAGCTTTCGAAATGTCAGCAGCTCATTCTCTTCCCCTGAGCCACCACCCTGCAGACAACTCCGACTCGAGGATGTCCACGCCCACTCAACAACCACTTGTCGCTTTCGAGCTGACTCCCATCGTTCCGCTAAGAAGAGGAACTGCGTTGGACATTTCTATACGGTCACCCCCCACGCCAAATTCTAAGATCAGGATAACCAACAATGTCATGTTCCGGTCACGGAACCCCGAAGAGTGTGAAGCGTTGTATGGCATGATCAATTGGGCGAGATGTAACAACCCGACCTACATCCAGCTTCAGAATGCACGTCCGGCACGGCAGCCCTCGGTCACATTTAACGTGGGACAAGCTCAAAATAGTCGTGCAAAGTCAAGTTCGTGGTTCAGCTTTGGCAGCCAGAGGAAGTCGAGTTACCGCGCGTCATCTGCACCGACGCCCGCATCGGTCGACTTCTCGGTTGAGAGTTCAGGAACCATGACGAGCGCTTTCTCTGCCTTCAAGAGATTCAGCGTTAGCAACGCTTTCAATCTGAACCGTTCATCGGTACTTCGCAAGGATGGCGGAGGTGGCACCACTGGCTCACTGTACTCTTCCAGCAGCGGTACGCGCACTGGCTCGGGTTCAAGTACCCCGGCTCCCAGCCAAGCCGGTTTCATACCCGGCAAGGATGGGCCAAATGTCCCCTCTACCAGTGCAGCCGCTGCCGAAGGGGGAGGCATGGTCAACAACATGAAGATCCGCTTATACGTCAGAAAAGGACAGCATTGGGAGAACTTAGGCGCCGCGCGTCTGACGGTCCTGCCAGCATCTCCGCCACAAAGCGGTCAAACGACACCAAAACGTTCAGTCATACCGGCTGGAACCTCTCCAAACGCAACACCAGGCCACTCCCGCTCGCCCTCAATCACCAATCCCGCTGGCCAACCCTCCGGCCGCGGCCCCCGTCTTCCCAGCTCCAACCACACTCCGCACCGTGTCCACGGAAATGGACGCGAAAAGCGCATCCTCATCACGCGCAACAAAGACCGCGACATCGTCTTGCTCGACTCGGTGCTCGGAGAGAGCTGCTTCGAACGCGTCATGCAGACGGGCATTGCGGTCAAGGTGTGGAGCGAAGACGAGGCTATTGCGCACACAGGGGGTGTGACGTTGGGGAAAGAACGGGTGTATATGCTTCAGTTTGCCGGTGCAAGGGAGGCGGGCTGGGTTTTTGGCCTGGTGGGAACGTATAGATACGGAATCGGGGCTGGACCGGCGGAATGAATGAGTGGATGAATGAGTTGAGATGAGAGACGAAACTTTTTGACAACAACGGGCGTGCTTGTTTGGGGCTTTCCCCGTCACTTGGCTCAGACTTGGTTTCCTTATGTGCTTTGAGCGCGGCGTTCAGGAAACAGTTTCAGTTGGATCTATGTCGTCCTTTCGTGGTTTACTCTTCTTTCTAGACGCCCGCCGCTTTTATCAGGGGCATGTGGCATGGTGTGGTGGAATGTTGATTTGGAAATGCTACCTTAGATTCGTTGAACAAACAATTGCGGCTCCAGGCTTCAAGCTTCAGACAGCTCGCTTCCAGCTTGTACAGTCAGAAAACGAGATGGAGAATAAATCAATGGTTGAATCTCCCCGGAGAAGATGTCGATAATTATTATAGTTGTACGGCCACAGCTAGCTACTGTCCGGCTATTATATGCTACAGCTACACCCTGCTGGCGCGTCTGGCCTCCAGCATATTCACCTCGACCATCTTGGCGACGTTGGGGCCTTCGTATTTCCGGATCGCGTGCACGAACCACCAGAATGTGGTGAGGACGACGACTCCGACGAGGATGACGGAGTTGTAATTCATTGTGGACACGGTGGTTGGGAGGGCGAACTGGAAATTAAAAAGGTTAGTTAGTTTTAACAAACATTTCACTGGCCGTAGTGGGAAGAAAAGGAGGGGGTCGTTCTTACCGGAAAACAGTAGAAGATGTCGAAGAAGATGATAAACAACACGGCGAGGCCGTTGATCAGGTATCCAAAGCGTCCGAGGTTGAAGGGCCCGAGGGGCATGTATTTCCGCCGGGTGAGCATGTGGGGCAGGATGGTGACCGCGTAGGAGACGCTGCTGAGGACGACGAAGGAGCCGGCCAGGTCGTTGAACGCGGTTGTGCTGCCCAGGGTGATGGCGCCGAGGCCGATGGTGAGGATGCCCGTGAGGAGCGTGGCCTCGACGGGACAGCTGAGGCGTTCGTTGACGTGCGAGAAGAAGCCCGAAAAGGGCGTGGCGTTGTCGCGCGCCAAGGCCCACCATGTTCGTCCGACGGTCAGGAACGTCCCGATCAGGCAGGGCACCAGGGCGAGGAAGACGATAAACAGCAGGCCGAATGTCGCGCCTCGGCTGCCTGTTGCCTGCGCGAAGGCCTCGGCCAGGGGGAACGATCCGTTGCTGTTCTGCACGGCGGAGAGGTCGTTGACGCCGTAGAACAGCGCGATGGCAAAGAGCCATGCGTACAGGAAGCCGAGGCCGATTTGGGCAAAGATGGCTTTTGGGAGGTCTCGTTTCGGGTTGGGTAGTTCTTCGGCCATGTGTGTTACGGCGTCGGGGGTGCCGATTGTGAACGCGCCGTTCAGGACGCCTGTCAGGAAGGCCACGCCGCCGGACCAGCCCGTGTTGTTCTGGAAGTCCGACCAGACGAACCTATTTGACGCGTGGTGCGAGGGCATGGCGGCGAGGACGATGATCGTGATGATGCCGCCGACGGTGACGATGAAGAGGCCGAAGTGTTGAAGGTGCGACAAGCTGCTGTTGAAGAAGATGGTAACTGCCAAGCACAGCACGATGATGCACAACAGGGTGACGAACATGTTCCAGGCCTTGATGACATGGTCGGGATGATACAGGACGTACATCTGGATAACAAGCTCCGACATGATGTACGCGATCGACGCTAGGTCAAACAGCCATCCGAAGTAGTTCAACGAGCCGGCAAAGAAACCGACCGGACGGCCCCATTTCGGCCCGGCAGTGATGGACGCCCAGTGGTACACGCCTCCAGAGGACGGGACTGCGCTCGCGAATTCGGCAATCGAGGCGTTGATGAAGCTGTAGTAAAATGCGGCAACCCATAGCTCCCAAATCACTCCGGGGGCGCCACCGTTGTAGACCGAGATGGCGAGCGACGTGCCCAAGACGACCCAGGCGTTGTCGACCGTCAACGCGAGTCCGCAGATACTCAAGAGGCCATACTGACGGTTCAGTTGGTCGATGTGACCTGAGGCATTGACGATCTCGCCCTGCAAGGATATAACGGCGCGCTGATCGCCAGTAGCAAGTACCTCGTCTGGTGTTTCTGTCGACTTCTTCTTCTCGAGGTTGGCCATCCTTGCGTGCGAGTCCAGATGAAAGCTTCGGTCAACGATACGTGGAGAGGACTCTGATCACACCTTCGTCGTGGCAGGGATAGGGCATGAAGAAGGCGAGGAAGAGACAGGTACAAATGGAGAAATGCAGCGTCCAGGCTCAGTCGAGTGAACCCTCACTCTGGGAACGCGCTGCTAAATAAGGGACTTCCGAGCCAGACCCATGGTACTTCGTGCACGACTCACCAGGCAGGAAGTTAAGGTCTTGTCCGCTTCAGGAAGGTCGAGCAAGACCCGCGCATCGTGTTGACGGTGGTATACCTATCTCTTGCAACCAAAATAGCTAATTTGAACAGTCACGGACTGAGAGAGCGAGACGGTCGCAAGATAAGGGGCGATGGTGATGGCTGGTGATTGGCTGTAGATAGTGGGCGTCAGCGACGTCTGAGGTCGTCCAGCAGGAGGCGTCGTCGAATCTGACCCAGGCTGGTCGGTCCTCGTACGAAGCTGGACTGGGCGCTAAGCACCATAAGCTTAACTTAGGCGTAAGCTTGTGCCACGCGGTGCTGCTGGCGATAAACCCTCTAGGCTTGCATGCTCCCACTGGCTGAACGACGTCACTGGGATCAGGAGCTTGCCATCCCTGCGACGAGGCACGAGTGGGATGGGCAATCAGGCTGCCGACGTGAAGAAATTAGTAAAACCATACCGTAAGCGAGAGCAGACAAAAGAGAGAATCGAGAAATCCTGCCGTCACATGATATCACATGCTTGCGGAAGGTGCCGGCTTGGCAGGCCTTTTTTGAATTACGGGACTTGAGGGTCAGTTGCGGCTTCTTCGTCGTCTATCAAAATACCTTCGTAACGGTGCCAATACAAGCCGAGACTTCAGAGCCAGTGGTAACAGGTCTACTGTAGGTACAACATGTCTTGCACAGAAGTAGTTGGTGAGGGGCAAGGCGAACACGAGCTCGCCAGCGCTCAGCCTCACTGTCACGACCTCAGGCAACTTTCAGCCTGCCCTTGCACGCCAGCACTGGAATATGACGGTTCCAACCAAGACACTGGCTCAGACGACCTGGAACTTCCCATCATTTCATTCACTCGGGACCCATGGCGAGCGGACTCGAAGTGCTCGGAGCTTTGGCCGCGGCATCTCAGATAGCTGAGCAAGTTCTGAGAATTGTCAAACTGGTGCAAACCATTCGAGATGCTCCAGAGGAGGTCGTCTAACACATCGCCTCGTTGCAACAATTGGTAAGCGTTATGGAAAGCATCAAGGCCAACTCGTCCTACCAGACTCGACAGGTGGCCGAAATCCTGTCTTTGATCAACACCAAAACCAGCGCCATATTTGACACCCTGGACAAGCTCCAAGCAGATTCCTCTGATAGTAAAGCAAGAGCTTTCAAAAAAGCACTCAGCTCGATGTGGAGTAGCGACAACATGGCGAGTAGACTCGACCAGATTGAAAGGGACAAAACGACGCTAGCCTTGTGTCTTGCTCAGATTGATGCGTGAGTTCGCCGGCTTTCCTTTCAAAAGCCACTGAGGCGACCCCTCGTTCCCATTGCTTGAGGCAAGTGGTTATGTCCCATTTGACGTATTGAATAGACAAGTCCAGAGTGAGCAAATCAGGGACCTTTCTTCTCAGCTTCAAGGACTCCGCAACGCACATCATACGTCAAACGTCACCGCAGAGCAATGGAGAAACTTTTGCCTTGCTGAGCTCTTTATCACAAACCCTGTTGATGATAGAGCCATGTTGATCCGGACAAAGGGAACACGTTCAGAAGGAACCTGTATTTGGATTACCGAGCACCCAACCTATCGATCATGGCAAGATCCCGCTTGTCAGTCGCCGCTTCTTTGGATCTCGGGAGGCCCTGGAAAAGGTAAAACAATGATGTCGGTCTTTCTGACAGAAGAACGGGAACAGCTTGCGGCACAAAGGAATGGCAGCACACAACAAGTAATATACTTCTTCTGCGACAACAAGGACAACAGGCGAAACAAAGCTTCCTGCATCATAAGAGGACTCATTCTTCAAATTCTTGTTTCTCACCCTGATTCTATTACCCACTTGCTGCCCGACTTCAAAATTCAAAGATCTGGTCTGTTCGAGGAGAATTCATTTGACAGCCTTTGCAGGGTTTTCGAAAACATAACTCGTAACACAGACGTCGATTTCGTCTCCTGCGTGTTGGACGGGATTGATGAACTGGAAGATTCCGCTCTGAACACCCTTTTGCCGAAGCTCCGGGATCTTGGTGTTCCAAAACTGAAGGTCATCGCTCTCAGCCGCCACTTCCCGCAAAGCATAAGTGACGCGCTGAGCCATTACCCAACCATTCCGCTAGACCCTGACTTCAGCAAAGAAATCAGCAGAGATGTGGAAACCTACTTTCTCAAAAACGTCAAGGAGCTATCCCGAGTCAAACAATACTCTCTGGGATTAGAGCGACGTGTCTTTGAGACTTTAAAGCTCCGTTCAGAAGGGACTTTCCTCTGGATTTCATTTGCAGTCGACATTCTGCGGAAGGTTAGCATCTCCGAGACGGAAACCTGCCTTGGATCTTTGCCCGCAGGCCTCTACGCTATATACAGCCGTCTATTGCTAGGAGTCGCCAAGGACAACACAGGCCCTGTCGCTGCAATGCTGAGATGGGTTACCCTCACGTTTAGACCACTGAACTTGCAGAACTGGGCACGGCCTTAGGGCTGCCATTTTCCGCAGGACTCAATCTTGCAGAAGTAACCAAGCACAGAATTCAACTGTCTTCTGGACTTCTCGTTGTGGATGGTGATACCGTCTCTTTGGTGCACCAGTCGTTCAAAGATTACGTTCTTCGTCCAGAACCTGATCCCAACCCGGCCTTGGAATTGTACAGAATTGACCCTAATAATGGGAACTGCGATATTGCAGAGAGATGTCTGGCATTTCTGAGCGAGCAGAGCCCGACTACAACAGTGTTCGGTCATGCTCTCAGCCTCGAGCGGTGGCGGATTGGAGGTAGTCGCTCGTTCCTAACCTATGCTGCAGATCGCTGGCTGCTGCACGCCTGGGCTTCTAGAACCCTTATTCGGCCAGAAAGAACGTAGTACGTTCAGTTCCTTCTTCAGCGAAGAGACAAGAAGCGAGGAAGCGACCCGTTAGAGAACCACCCGGAACATGATTGGCCCGCTTGCTTCTAGGGGCCCCTTGGCTAACAGATATCGATGAGTAATCACAAATACTCGAACGTTTTTAAGGTACACAGTACATAAGGTAAGCGACATCGCTTTCTTTATGACGCCACCAAGCGGACGATATCGTCGGGAAACACAACACTTGCTGGTTGGCTACGGCCTTGTCGGTGGAGGCTTGCTGGGTAATGACACCTGATGACTAAACCAATGAACCGCGTCAGTTGGATAGAGCTGTGGACGCCGTCGTGGCCTCCATTAATGGCGTCAGTACCACCCACCATCTGATCCCCCTGTCTTCATTTCTTTCTCAGCATCTGCAACGCAGCAAATAACTTGTAGGCACCTGAGAGGGATGATTTTCGCGTCTCGTGTATCTAAATAGCTGAAGTCAACCTCAAATCATGACCTACCCGCACATAGACTCAGGTCTTGAGGGCGAAGCAGCTGCTAATCCCGTCGGCGAGCAAGATGCTTCGGATGCGCCTGTTCAAGGCGGATTCATGTTCATTGCGTCGACGGGTCAGAAGACGAAACAGGACCGCCGACTGCTCCGGAGCCTACGGGAACATGTCATGCACAACTATTTGGAGCGGAGGGATGCTGAGAAGCAAGGGGTGAATGCCGACAAGGCGGGTAGAGTGTCTCTGGAAAGCGGACCATCGCAAGGCGGGGATCGAAAGCGTGGTGTAAGCGGTGGGCAGATGAGATTCAGGATGCAGTCCGGTGAACTGCAGCTTCGATACCCATACAGGTACCGCAAGGGCAAGAAGGCGAAGCGAAGAAACGAGACTGATGATAGAGACGTTGATGAGGGAAGTTCCGCAGTGAAGCAGCTGTCCGCCGCCATCGAGCAACAGGGCGCGAGTAACTCGGGCTTCGTGCCAGGAATGCCCGTGACGTGGCTGGGGTCTCGCAAGATCGACGTTTTCGGCGTTCTACCCGTCCGGATGGGCGAAGGAGATGAAACCTCCCTCCACCTGTTCCGGCAATACGACAGATACCCCTGGTGTCCGATTAACGGACAGAGTTCTTGGTCGTCATTCGCCATCTCAGACCAGCTCGTCTTCCACGCGACGATGTTCAGCTGGGGCATGCATTTCCGGTACCGCAGACCGGTGCATGATGCGCAGGAGGAAATGAAAACACTGCAGCACAAAGTAGCAGCTATATCGCTCATCAACGATCGCTTATCCGACTCGAATCAGGCGGTGAATGATGAGACGGTCGCGGCGGTGGCGGCCTTGACGAATATCGCGCTCGTCACTGATTCATATCCAGAGGCAAGCAAGCACATGGCGGGCTTGTGGGCGATGGTGCAAATGCGAGGAGGGCTCGCGTCACTGAAATCCCACGTTCAACAGCATCTTCAACGGCTGATCAGCTGGAACGACCTGATCTACTCGGAAGTGTTCGACGAGAAACTCCGCTTTCCACCGATCGAAGTATGGGACGAGTCATGGGGAACTCTTGAGCGACGCCAGACCGCCTCGCGGTCATTGCCTGGTCTGAGCCGTGCAGAACTCCACGCAGCGGGAGTACCTTACCACCAGGTCCTCGATCTCCTCAATGACATGCGCGAGTTATGTGAGGCCGAGCAGATTAGCCCCCTCAGAGTGACGAACGACCAAGGGCGAATGAGCCGGGCGGACATGTTCCATCGGGTTGAGAGAAAGTTGTGGGTCATTCACCAGGGGGACACCGCGCCGGGGCACAATCGCTGGGACGCGACTGTGTGGAGAGCCGTGTCGCTGTCGGCCTTGCTATTCACCCACCATTACCTGCGCGGCAATCCGCTGAAGTATCGGCACTTCAACGTCTTGTCAACACGACTGTACAACACCCTCCTGGACATGGACCAAGATTTGACGGAACTGGATTTTGCTCCAACACTCCTGATCTGGATGCTAAGTACAGGGGCGGTGACGACCTCGTTGTCCCCGGTCGTCCATTCGTCCTTCATATTCATGCTTGGGAGAGCGTGCGACAAGTATGGATTGCTGGCCTACGATCGGTTTCGATGGACTCTGAGCCAGTTTCTGTGGACCGGCGAGGCTGACGAAGCGAGATACTCGAAACTGTGGCACGAGCTGGAGCCGGCAATGCAGGCAAGATGTATTGAGACGGGTTGAAACTAGCAGATGAATAGCACGCACTTCTATGATTCATTCCAACGTAGTATGTATAATACAGTGAGGAGCAGGAGAGACATGTCTGAGGTCCGGATGAACGCCTTCCTTATCTCCGACCAGTCAATTCACCGCATGCTCGGGCCGGCATTCGACCGCCTCGGGGCTCGTCATCGAACACCAAGTGCTTCCGTTCTCTCCCCTCTGCATCTCACTCGATTGCGTTCGTATATCCAGGAGCTCGTAGATCTGAGACATGCAAGAAATCCCACTGCCTCTGCAGCCATCGCACGGCATCGTTCGGAAGCCAACAGTCTATGAAACAACCACCGAAGTCGACGTGAGCTTGAATCCATCGTCCCCGCAGCTAATCCCGCATTCGCCCTCGCCCTCACACTCACCTCCACCACAGCATCGTATGGCGCAACTCCTCGACCAGGCTCCCGAGGTTTTACACCATATCTTCCAGAATGTCGAGCCCACAGACTTGGCGCGGTTGTCGAGGACGTGTCGCTATCTGAACAGTGTGGTGAAGAACGATGAACTGCTTTGGAAGATTCAATATCTCGCTCTATTTGTAAGGATCGTGCCGCACTAGGCCCGACGAGACTGTCTGGACGTCGAGCCACGCAACGACCACTGACCATGCTCTCACTCCCAGGATCCCCCGAGCGATAGTGATGCAGAGACATGGAGAGCCCGACTAAGTCGTCTGGTCAACTTACAAAAGACTCTCGAATCAGACAACGAACAAACCAAGGTGAGCGAAGCCCGGCAAACCGACGCACGATCGACATCAAGCCATGGCCCCCCGCTCTCCTGTCTCTTCAATTTGCCTTGCTCTGCTGGACACAACTGACCTGCCGTCTTCTTTGCTCTCCACAGACCCAAAATCTCTCCGACATTCTAACCCAAACGCTTGCCCTAACGACGCAGGCACTGGCCACGTCACAGAAAAACACCTCCTTCTTGTCGAACTACTATCAACAGGGCCTCAACATCAACTCCATCCTCTGCTGCTCCAGCCTCTTCGCCCGTGCCCGCCCGCGTCAATGGCCCTCCGCCCCGACCAACGAACTCCGCCAGATCTCGGCCCAGTTACACGTCTTGGCAGGCATGAACATCGACGCGCCCTGGCCAGACCCGGAAGGACAATCCTGCCCGCATATACGTTCCCGCGCGGGTAGCATCTTCGATGAGTCCTACGACAATTCTGACGACAGCTCCGACGCAGGGATCGGCGAGTCTGATGTCCCCGACACGGAAGACACGCGGCTTCGTCTCCGCAACTATCCAACCCCGATCCGGGACATCCACCCTTGGGCGCGCAGCAGAGTCTACGACCTCCGTCGGTATAAGGAATCCAACATGTGGGGTCCCTTCCATGACGACGGAAGCGGGCGCATCGATTGGGAAAAAGTCCAAGCCATCATGGTCGTCCTGGCGTACAACCACAGACTCTACACCGAGCGGCGCGGCCTCATTGGCGCCGACTCCCTCGGTCTCCCGGAGTCGGTCCGCGCTATGCTGAGTGATAGCGTCCGGAACGTGAGCTCGACGCGGGGGAATCTGCTGAGACCGTGGGAGGGCTTGTTCGAGGGGATCGCACCCAACAGCTACGTGTCCTCGCCTTTGGAGGGGAAAATCAAGCCCTCGCCCCATCCGGACCTGGACGCCCTGGACCCGTACGGCGTGACGGGCACGTGGATGCGCATCGTCTGCTTCCTCGACTACAACGACCTGTATCGTTTCAACTTCGACTATCAAGCCAACATCCCCGCGGACCAGGAGCGCGGCCCCATCACCACGAGGGAGGCCTTCCGGCTTATCAAGCTGCAGTTGCACGTCACGAGGGTGGAGGAGCAGGAGGGCGTCGACATCCACGGCAAGCCGTTACTGCCGGTCGTGCACTTCGAGGGAACCAGCCGGAGTACCTTTATGGCCTGGGATCCTAACGCCAACTCGCGTATCAGAGGTACGTACATTTACCCCATCCCCAGTTTTTAAGTTTCCCCAACCGAACTGTGGCATCGCGACATCTCCCCTAACAAAAATGTCCTTAGGCACCGTCCAAGCCAACGCCCACGGCGCCATCCGCTGGACCAGCTTCAGCATCTTCCACGGCGAAGAGCGCTGGCGCTCCGAGGGCGTCCAGGTTGGGGGTCTCAAGTCCGCTCGCGGCATCCTGGGCAACTGGTTTGACAAGGACTACGACGTGCACGGCCCCGCCGGACCCACGGCCTTTTGGAAAGTCAGCGACATGATGGTCGAGGAGAAGAGGCGCGAGGTCCCGAACGTGCTGCAGATCTTCTTGGCCGAGTGAGCCTTGTCTGTACCGAGTGTCTCTCTCTATCTATCATCCATGATTGAATGCAATGCTCTAGGGCCGGGACTGTAGCTGGTTGGCGGTGGAGTGCGGCGTGTGGAGTGTGGCGCGTGGCATGTGGCAGGATGTTGACATCCGCGTCCATAGTCATATTCACCGTGTTTACTCCGCACTGGCGTTTACGATCCAACGTCCCGAATCCACATCTATGATCTAGATGATTTACGGATCCGATGTTCTATGCCCGATGCTCTATGCATGTTGGATATTGGATGCTGGATGCTGGATGTGCGTAGCCTACGTAGACAACGGGTTTGAGGGATCTTCCTCAGCTCACTCGCATCGGCCACACTGACTGACAGGAAGCAAAGATTCGTTTCGTACAACTGCTGGGAAGAAAAGGAGAAAATGGAGAGAATCAGAGAGAGGTGCTAGTCCGTCACATCAACGTTGGCTGAGATTGGTGTCATTCATTCCATACTTATACGCCAGCTCACGAAAGCCAACGGACTCGAGGCCTACACGTGAGGCCCGGAGCGCCGAGTGATATACTGTACTCATCACAGACGGGCGCAAGCCACCAACAACGCCACCTCCACCTCCACCGTAACCCGCCGCGTAGTTTTCCAACGCAACAAGTTCATCCAAGATATACATATCGTAGCCTTATACGTGGCCTTCTTCATGGTCCAGTATAATGCTCACTACTCGCCCGGATCCAGACCGTAGTAGCACAAATCCACCACTTCGAAAACATGAAAGGAAAGAAACCCGCAATATAAGAAGACAACGCCCGCTCAGTGGTATCCACAGCAGTAAAGACTCGGTAATTTTTGTCATTCAATCAATTTCCATCCTGTTTGCCATTGGCCGCGGGGCCGGCATCTTCCCACTCCCACCGGGTGCCATCTCGGTGGCAAACGGCGCATAGGCACTTCCGCTCATGGGTTTCTCGTCGTCCTCGATAGCTTGCGGCTTGTTGACGTACGGCTTGAGACCCGTCTTATAGTTGTGTGCGCAGATACAGGCGTACGAGATGGTGAGAAGGATGAGAATAATGGTCAGGGAAGCGAAGGCTGTGAGTTCCTTTCGCGCCGGGAGATATGGGTCTTCCCAGTGGGGTGAGTACATGCGGACCATCTTAAAGATGAAGTAGGCGAGGCCGCCAAAGTAGAGGATCTGGAACGCAAGATTAGTCGGCGCGAGCAAGTCGAGTGGCACCTATCGCTTAGACTTACAATGACGAAAATGCTACCGAGAAGGGATTCTTTCCGCACGAACCAGGCAGCGGCCAGGAGGATGAAAATGGTGACGGGTATGGCGGCAATGGTGAGGGCGAACTCAGGGCCTCGGCCTTTGACGATGACGACGAATTGAACGGTGAATCCGAGGAAAAAGAAAAAGTCGAACTTCAGCACGGTGATGTAGATTTGGTACTGGAGATAGCGCCGCTTCATCCTTAGATCGGCCGAGATGCGCTTGTAGATGGTCCAGGCGAACTCGTCGTAGAGTTTCCAGGCGCAGCCAGCCATGAGGACTGTCCCTACGGCCAAGATGCAAGGAATGGCGATCAGATATGGCTCGGTATCGGACCAGATGTCCTTGCGAATGTAGTCATCTTCAGCCAGCTCCAAGATGGCGTCTCGGATCTGGTCCATCTGGACGGAACCGTAAATGAGCAGTCCAACATTGTACATGACCAGTCCGATGACTTGAATGGTGTTTTTCATGCGCAACGCATCCCACACGAGCAGCAGTTGGTACAGAAAGCCGAAGATGTACAGGGTCAGGAAGGTGGGGATGGTCCGGGAGGATGTGTTGCCGCTGCTGTTGGGGATACTTTCGAGGTGAATCTGGAAATGCGCAAAGACGTAACTAGCAATCCGGTTAGAATCGAATGTCCTGACACCATGCTGTCGGTCGAATCCTCACCTCTCAAATGCAAGAATGATCATGGCCTGGACCAGGGCGATGATAGAAAAGGTCCACGTCCATTTTGAATTAGGTCGATACATGACGGATGCCGATCGTCTCTTCTCAAAATCCTTTACAGCATATCCCTCGCGATGGTGGAAGCCTCCAGGAAGAGGATGATAGTTGTCAGCCTGACCTCCGAGGAGGGAAGCGCGAGACTCGTGAGCACGAATTTTGGCGGCTTCGAGCGGAGTTGATGGTTGAACTCCTGCTTTCTGCTCCTGGGTTCCCACAACTAACAATAGTCGTGGTTCGGCTCAGCGACGTTTAACCGTCCGAAGATAACGATAGTCGCGACAACGATACAATCTGGGAAGCGGCTTGTGTATGTAAGGGGACTTGAGTGTCAACTGATGGGGGTCCGCGGCCTTGGTCGAGGCTTAGTACGAGGTGAGGGCGCACTCGGTTCGGGCACTTTGCAGTTTAGGTGCGGCTGAAACCCAAGGAGGAGGGGATGCCAGTTGGGGATTGGTTCCAAGCGCGTCTGGAGCGGGCGGGCCAAGCAGGCGAGGTGTTCGCTGGATGTGTCTGGAATCGTCAATCGGTCGATGGTGAAGTAGCGAGCGCAAAGATGGATGAAATGAGTGTGTCGAGAGATGGAAGAAAGGGGAGAAAGCAGTTGCACGTCTCGTCAGCCTCTAACTGACTAGGAGCACGCGTAACAGGGTGCTGTGACTGCTAAAGGCTGAGCGAAGGCTGAGCGAATAATCCCAGCAAAAAGACTGGGGCGAAGCCGCACGCAACTGCGCCAGACCCGAGTAAAGAATTTTCCCAAGGCTTCCTTTTCGTGCTTAGCTGCCCTATGCTCGTTTGAGGTCGTTCTCAGACGAGTAGATCATGTTACGAGTACGAGGTATATGGTTATGTACACAAAGTGTTCACTTCAGTCGAGCTTCTCAGCCCAGTCCGTACGCTTCAGATAAGATCGGATCTGACTCTACTTCGTATCAGGCACCGCTATATTTCTGCTGATAGGAGGTCAGATATCCGAACTTTGCATCGCAGGTCTGCCTCAAGGTGGTGTGCCAAAATCCTCGGGCTATTTTTGGGGGACGGTGCTGACGCTTCCTGGGCTTCTTCCTTCGATCCGGAACAACAACGGAGGAACATGCAAGCGGTCGTCTGCTGCACCGTAGACTGCACAATCACGTGCACAGTATGTGAACAAGACACAATTTGGAACAACGACATTCGAATCGTGTTTGTCGCGAAATACCCCGCGATCGAGTCTTGAGCTAGCAGTTCCCCCTCTTCTGCTCTTCTCCTCTCCTGCCATGTCTATCACAAGAGGGTCGCTTCAATACCTTGCTGCTCGCCTTGTCGTGTCTCCTCCACCCACCACCTTGGGCGAATCAACTGCAGTCCTTAAAAAGCTGCAATCCTTTGGCCATGTAGCCTCCTTCAACACGTCTCCCCTGCGGGGGATGCGTCAGATTCATCCCTCGACCCAGAACAAGCGGCTGGAAATGCACGTTCTATTCTCATCTCGTGAGACCATGGAAAGGGCTCAAACTGCAAGCCCTTTCACCGTGAGGGTGAACTACCACCTCCCAGACCCGAGAATCGAAGATCCTTACAATGTCCGCAATCTCCAGTCAAGGAAGCAACCTCAACCGAAGACAATGGTGTGTCATCTCGAAACTCAGGACACGGACTTGCCTTCCGGACAGAACATCCTCTCTGCAGGCTTCTCGCCGAGCGTCCAGACCAGGCTATACCAAAGCCTAACTGATCTCAGCCCCCCGGAGGGTATTGCTGCCGGACTAGGGGTCTTCCACAACGACGGCTCGAGTATAAAACCAACACCAGAGCTGGTCGACCAAGTTCCGAGTCTGACGGAGATGTATCTCTCCAGGCCGTCGGATAATGGCACCCAAGTTGCCAGCACCCCCAAATCTAGGCAATGAACGACTGCGTCAAGCCACTTTTTTTGGGCTTGGAACGCCACGGGATGAAGAGGAGCCAATGGTCTTGGTTGCGTCTGGGTGATATGTCGTCAATCGCAGCCACGGCGACACAATCTGTCCTACCATGATGATTTCCGCGGCCTCATCGGAGAAACAATTGTTTTGAAATCTGGAGGCAGAATCAATATTTCGGCGCTTAATGGCACGATCGCCTAGTCGACGGTTGGACTCACAAGTCAAGGTTCCGCCGAATCAATCAAACATCCATATGTGCCGTCTCTTCTAACATCCAAACCCCAACCGAGCTGTTAAAAGATACACATTCACGAACCTGAAGTAACCCCACCTTTGTCATCCCATATCGACGTCTCCTCCAGTGCTCTGCGCTGGACAGGTACCTTCACGCGGTGCAGAGCGTGAGTAACCCGATTCTACAACTTCTCATCGGGTGAAACAGAACCCTGTCCTTACGGTGGTTCGGGGTGCTTTTTGCCAGTATCATTTGACGGTCCACAAGGCATATCGGCGCCACCCTCGGACGCACAAGAATACCACGGCCATCAATGATATTGTGACTCCCACTTGTTTGTGGTCGCAGCCAACGAAAAAACGCCCCTACCCCTCTGCATATATATATATGTATGTAACGCTATACATCTCAAGTCCACTGGAAGGAATATCGGTGAATCCGTGTCAAGGAGATATATTCATGGCTCCATGGGTTGTTCCGGTCCCACCACAACTACCGGCGCCACAGTAGCGAGCCGTGCAAGATAGACGCTCTGGTGGAGGCGTCACTGGCCCTTCCCTGCCTGCTATCATCTCTCTTTAGGGAGTCTAAATACCAATCCTGGCTGCGGGTACACGAGTTCTGAGTTCTCGACCCTCGAATCTTCCGGCGTCCGGTAGGCGACGGAGGAGTCAGAGAGTGCTTCAGTTTGAGCTGGAGGGGTTGCGGGAAAGCTACCGATCGACGAGCACGGAGCACACGACATTCCCGGCGACATCGAGGACGCGCTGCCCGGAAGGGCGACTGAACGCAGCAGTACGTGTAATCCAGTAGGCGAACACTTGTACATAAAAAGAGTCTTATCACTAAGCTGGCTGTTCTACGAGTACGCCTTACGACCTGGCTCATCCCGTAGACCACCTTCCGGCCGATCTTGGCGACATAAGGGGAGGGGAGTTCAAGCCTTGCATTGTCAGCGTCGCGTCGCGTCGCGTCGCATCGCACGGCACGCAACGCAATCCCACCCACCAGATGAGAGTGGATCAGGTATATACATCAAGTACATAGGTAGGTAGGCAGGCAGGCACGTAGCTAACACTGCTGAAGAGCCCTGGCGAGGATGATCCAAAAGTGGCGCGCTCCTGAGGTAATACAGTGCAGTAGTGTCCTCAGGCCTGTATGGAACCGATCGAACGTCTCGGTTTCTCCAAGTCTCCGTCAGGGGACATGGGAGTATGAACAACCGGAGCTGGGATGGAACGATCAGTCGACTTCACGGACTCGATTGTTGGGTTGGGGGTTGGGATTGGGTTTGAAACTGGGATTGGAATGGGAAGCGGAACTGGAACAGGAACCAGAGATCGCGGGTCAACGTCACGTGTAACTTGTTGGTATGAACTCTATCGTGTCTGTGAAACCAGGAGTCGGGGATTAAGGATATGAATGAATGGTTTAGTACTATCAGTCGAGCGTGTATGCTCGTGGATTTTGGTCGCTCTCAAGACGGAAAGTTGGATCGTATAATCATTCATTACCTTGGTTCATATTCACATGTGAAGCTATTAGGGATCCCAAAGATCCTGCACAACAATAAATCAAACCAAAACCGACGTGGGTATCTTGCGCGTACTTGTCAACCTGAACTGTACCCGCCGCATGCCCGGCCCATCCGAGCCCAAGTCCATCCGTTATTCAAATCCCAGTACGCCGCTCCCTCATGATATCATCTGCGTGCGATTCGTGCGTCGCTCTATCACGTTCGCTTCGTATCGCATCGCAATCGAAATCGAATCGACTGTTCCGATTCAAGATATTGGAACAATGAAACGTCACAACGCCAAACCATGCAGTCGTGCGCCAGTGCGCCAAAGATGCTGTGCCTGCTCGCCTCTGTGCCTGCCCGTCTGCTTTTCCAAAGAGGCCATAAATGCTTTCCTTCTCATGACTGATCTTCCGTCCGCGGCTAGAGAGTGAGCACCATCAAACCCGTCCACAAGGGTGGTCGCGTGAAATGCGCTCCTCTCTGCCAGGGCCAGGTCGGAGCCTATGTTGAATGCGCAAGTAAGTCACGTTGAAAAGGGCATTGACGTGCTGGAATCAACCCAAATTGTAGAAAAGTGCGTCCGGGTCCTCGTCTCGATCCTTGGAGGTTTGATCTCTTCTCCTTGATCGCCCCGGTTCTGGCGGTCGGCTTCGACTGGGCTCCGTGCCACCACCCACGCCACCATCACTCAGCTGCAGCACCACATCTCAGCGTCGTGATCTCTCCCCTCGCAGTGGCTTTGGTTCACACGAAGAATGGCAAGATAGGGATGATCTTCACAAGATACATGTGAGACGGTGTGCAGAGCAGGATCTATGCCATGGGAGCAGGGAAACTCACAGCTTGGGTTCTAGGTCCCCCTAACCTATCCCTGGAGCTGTACGTGCTGATTGCGCCAGCTCTGTATTCAGGTGGTGCGCTGGCGTCGACGCCGGAGTGCAGTGCTGGTGCTCGTGCCGATGCCGGGACAGGCCGTGATAGACTCAAGTGTCTGGTCCCCGCAAGAAGCGAGCTTGCCTCGGTCTCTTCGTACACGGGGCTTTCGAACCCGAGGCCTGCTTCTTCGAGCTGACCAGCCTCGTAGAGCCCGAATTGCTGCTCGATCTCGGCGGCGATAGCGGCTTCGGTCTCGTGGACTTGCACCGGCGGGGTGCCGCCTTCGGATGAGATTTGGATGGGCGTCTTGAGGGTGACGTGGCTGCTAGAGACGTTTGTGCCTGGGGTCCGGAAGGAGATGTTCAGCTCGACGGAGTAGGTCCTTGAGACGATGCAGGAATGGAATGTCGGTACGAATACCTTTGGTCGGTTGCTCCCCGACGCGGTGGGTAGAGCGATTGGGACAGGAAGACTCGCGGTGAAAAAAGGCGAGCCGGACTCATAGGCGCACGAGGGTTCGGGGATTGAATTCATCGAGGTTGTCGAGTATCCTGACGGCCGTCGGGACAAGTCCGAGGAGGAGAAGCTCTCACGCTCTGCAGGGTCGTGACGGACCCATGAAACCGTCGATAACGCACGGGAAGATAATGAGACGCTCTCAGGGTAAATACCGTGCAGTGTGGACCAGTTGTCGTGCCTCCGGACCTCGGGTATGACTCTGTGTGGAGCGGCACCGAAGAAGGTGTGGACCTTCAGCTTGCTAACGATCGAGTCTAACTGTGGCGGCAAATCATCCGGAGAGGCGGGATCGAAGCGCAGGTTGATGGTGGCCACCGTTGAGACGGGCTCGGTCTGTCGTTTCTGTGGGTGAGGTAGGCGCAGACTTTTCGGCTGCGTCGTCTCTGCCGTTAGGCGACCAACTTTACCGATCTTGAATAGACCCTTCTTGACGCTCTTCTCCTTGCGCATGATGTGATCGGATTCCATGTCGTCGACTTCGACGGGCGGGGCTTCTTCTTTCGCAGGCACGATCCGAATGCGCTCTGACTTGTCTGCCAACTCCAGTAGTCTCCCGGTGGCATTCCATTTTGTGGCCCTGGCTCGAATGCTGTATGAAATCTTGGACATGTCCGGAGCAAGATCGTCCATCAGCATGTGTCCGTCTCCCGAGACACTCGGGTCGCCCAGGCTCGGAGGAAGCTGCAGATGCTCTCTCCTGATCTGCTCGTTATCAACCTTGTGCGAGCAGATGAAAGGAAGTAATCTGTCGGGGACGACGAAGGTGAACGGGACGGTGTAGGTCACGCCTGCCTCGAACAGGCCATTGTCGGGGAGCAGGCCGTCGGCAATTGGCTGCTGGACTTTGAGAAACGTGTGCCTTCCCGTCGTGCGACCAGTCGTGGGAGCAGTAGTCGCGATCTTCTCGACGTAGGTGCAACTCAAGCCCTCGAATGTGATATTGAGGTCATCGAACGCGGTGGGCTTGTCAAATTTAATTTCGACATGACCCTTGATCTCGTCGTAGGTGGAATACGAGTGCACGAAATCGGCATCGCCATCTAGGATGATATCGAGCTCGCTCTTCTTCCGCAGACCAATGGCATTTGCAATTGCAGAGCCGCGTCGCTGGGATGCAGGCATCGCCAGAGACCGGGAGCGAGAGTAGGCAGGGACGTTGGTGAGGAAAGAAGGCATTTCGCCGGATATGGTCTGAGGGGAAGTGCTCATGGTGAAAGAGAGGAGTCAGTGCGGCGAGAAAGTGGGCAGATGTTGATAACCCCAGAGACTAGGGATTGGCTCCGAGGAGCTCGTCGATCCGTTCTCAAACGAGGGGTTTCGTGATATGGAACGGCGAGTCTGAGTCGCTGGCAGGCTTCCAAGACAGCGGCAAGAATGAGGGGGAGATCAGGTGGTAAAGATAGGGCGAAGCAGAGCGGTGGCTGATTGGAGATCATGGAGTGGACGGAAGAAGCAAAGACTCAGGAACAAAGCCCGACGTCGGGGGGGGATATATGTTTACTTCTCTGTCGCTCAAGAAGGCCTCATGTTGCTGACCGGGCGGAGTCACAGATCTGTGTTCGTAAGCGACTTACCGACATATGGGCTACGAGGTGAGCACTCGGTATGTCAAGAAGATCCATGCGAAAGGCGCGCGTACCTAGCAACTCCATACGAAAAGTGAGTCACCGAGACCGTTGATTTCTACGCTGGGACGGGTATATGTAAATGACGCGAAGGGCGGACAAGTCGACAAATGGATCCGCATCGCATGGTGGGAGCCAATAACCGCTGCCCCGGCGCCCTTTGTGATGCCTGTGACATGCCCATGTGGCCTGTCGTGGTCCCTCCAGGCATCCTAGGCCCTGTGCGGTAATCAAGTGGATGCTCGCCGAACCCCCAGCCTCAAGTCACCGCGGCGTAACGCGATTCACCTGTGTACGCCCTACGATGACTACGCTCCAGCATTGCTCCACATCCCCAGTTTCTGTTTGTCAGCGCGTAGCCGGATTCAACGCACGTCTTTCGTACAGTACTGTGTAAGGTAGCTGAGGAGCGGGTCAGAATTCTCGCTGGCTTGTGGTCGAAATCTTAACTGAACCCCGCCACGTGCTCCGGTCGCGGTCCTCTGGCGCGTGTCGGATGGGCGACGTGAGAATTTTTCCTCCCCCTTCCCGCCAGATGGAACCTACTGAAAACAACAAGCTGTATCCCGCGGAGCACACAGGACCGGTTGCCTCTGTAAAGGTGGTCAGCACCGAGGGCTGTATTAGTTCGATGAACATTGTAGAGGTGATCGCTATACAATCTAAACCTTGCCTGTTGCCGTCTATCGTAAGCAGCCTCTTCCTCGCACCCTTTGGGAAGGGAGGGAGCAAATATGGTAAGCGGACTGGACCTTAGTCTACCTTCACACCGCCGTATATCCGCCGAATAAACATGTACGCCGCGAGGAACCCTATCGTTCCCGTCGCCAGCGAGTACACCGCACAGGCCAGTGCGCTGTAGCTGAAAAACAACAAACTACTCACAAAACCTTCTATGTGCAACCGGGTGGCGTAATACCACACCGAGTACACGAAAACCCAGAAGCCCGACGCCCCGCCGACGAAGAAGGATTGCCACCACCAATGGTAGTTTTCGGCGCAAAGTTGTATGTATGTGGCAATCAGGACTGTCTCGGCGATTGTGATGGCGAGGAGAGCCGAAATGATGCTCAAGAAGCCGAAGACGTAGTAATAGGATGATTTATCGAGGTAGAGTGATTTGAAAACAAAGATGAGTTCGATGAAGAGGACGGCGAAGGCAACGAGTCCGGCGCCCAACGCAAGTGTGACTTGCTGTTTCATGTACCACGCCTGTGGTGGTACTTGTCGTGGTATTGCGTTTGTCTTGGTGGGATGTTCCCATGCCGGTGACCTGTAGAACCCCCAATAGGAACCGAGGTGGACGAGAGGAAGTTGGATGAGAAGCCATAGGCAGGCGAGGCCCAGCAGGGTCGAGAAGGGTAGCGCGGTCGAGGACGCTTGCGCCCAACAGAAGAGGTTGAGGACGAAGACCAAGGTGAAGAGGAGGCCAGGGAAAAGGACCGCAGTCTAGTCCACCGAGTCAGTATTGCGTACACGCCCTGCCGTCTGAAGCGAATAGAACTTACCATCATCGTGTTCTTGCGCCAGTTCTGGCCACCAAATGTCTTGTAGACTCGTGCAGAGAAATACCCTGAGAATCCACCTGCGAAAACGAAGAGACCAGCACCGACGCTCCAGAAGCCTCCGCGCCAGCTCGGGTTGAGAATGCCTGCGCAGCTCAGGCCCAGCAAGCCCACTATCATGAAGACGAGTTGAATCCCGGATCCGATCAATGGAGCCAGAAGTCCGCCATACGGAGGTGGCCTGAAGACGTCGCCATGCAACAGTTTCCATCCTGTAATTTCTTCCAGCGGTTCTTCTTCCGAAGACAAGTCATCGTCAAGGCTCGTCTCCGAGGTCTTCTCCAGGAGTCCACTACTCGATTTCTTCTTCTCACGCTTGCTGAGCTTGAGACGAGCTTCTTCCAGCATCCCGTCGCCACGGCCCTTGACATCTCCCTGCATGGTCCGTCCCCAAATGACAATGCAGACGGCACCCAGAATTCCGGAAATGATCAAAGAATTGACAATTGCCAGCCAGTGGGTGAACGTGCTCTCCGCCTGGTCATTGAAGTAGAGGTCCCATCGGTTTGACCACTCGACATCCTTCTGTTCGAAAAAGTAGACCGAGTAGGTGTAGGGGATCGTCATGGTTGCACCGTCGTCCATGTCTACCACGCTTTCCGGGGTGTAGGATGAATCAGCATATTGCTCGGTCAGGTCGGTGGTGTTTCCAGGGATGTAGAGCGCCAACGGTTCCAAGTCGTCACCAGACACATCCGACGGACAACCTGTGGCATTGCGATGCCCCCCATTGATACTCTTTGGGTAGACCTCGAACCCTACAACCACCTTCCCGCCGTTCTCGCCGGCTCTTCCAGGTGCTTGGCGCCATCGAACCACGAGGTTGTGATGGTTGTATATGTAGTACATCTCTTTACCCGTAGCCATGTCGAAATCCCTGTATCCCATCTTGAAGCCGGATGCGTAGTACTTTCGAGTCCGGTCGACGGTAACAAACGAGGTCGCCCCCGGGAGGTTGTCGAGGATCCATTCCACGATGTATTCGCCTTGGATCATCTGTTGTGCCCATTGCAAGTCCTTCCGGCTTACGACCCTGTCACACAGGTACTGACAATCAATGTCCTGTCCCATGTTGATTTCGAAGTCGGAGTTCTTGATCCTGTCGCCACGAAGAACCTCGCCGAGGTTGAGAGCTACGCTGTGTCCACTGGCGTGCAAGAAGCCTGCGTGCTTGTTGCCCGTAGGCGGGCAGACAAAGGGCAAATCGAAATATGCATATTGCAGCTGGCTCGTATCCGAGTATGCTTTGTTCACGAGAAGTGGGATATTCTCGTTATCTTGATAGCTTCGTATCGACACGCCTGTCAGATATCAGTCGCCGTCGCGGAGGGAGGTTCGGGCCACTGCGCAGGAAGCATACCTGGAATGTAGAAGGCGTGTGATAAGGAGGAGAATAAAACGATCACGCGGCTCAACCAGGAGACACGGAGCCGGACGTCTGGGGACATGTTGTATAGGTTTCCAGAACTGATCTGAGCGAATGGAAGTGGCACAGATGGCCTATCGCGCAAGGACGGGGGAAGAGGAAGAAAGAAGAACACTACGAGAGTCTGGGGAAAAGCAGATAATCGCGGTGGTGTGAGGAGTCCTATCTGCTAAACCGTCCGAGCTCAACCAAAGCTAGAAGAATAGGGCATGGGGGATCGCCCGGCCCAACGATCAACGATGAGATGCAGTCGAAAAGATACGAGTAGTACAACTCTCAGACACAAAACGCAAGAAGCCCGAAGAAGATTCGGTTGTATTCTCGGTCCTCACGCTCCGCGATCTCGCCTTGATGATCAGCATGGCTCTTTTCCCGCGCAGCTCAGGCCCGGAGACAGTGAGTGGACTTTCGTGCCTTCGGTGGATCATTTGCTACACACGCGTTTGGCTGGGCGCTCGCGTCGACGGGGGTCGGACGATTACACAGCACCTGCATAGGCGGGGTATCCATGCCTAAATTTGAACTTCAGGGGACACGCCAGAAGTCTTCGAAGCCTCCTAACCTCGGGGTCCGGGCCAGCCGCGTTTTACAAATTGGCCTCCCTGGAACGCCTGTCCTGTCCATCACTGTTCTCAGCTTCTGACTCAGTCACCCGGTCAGACGGGCTGATTCGCGCGTCATTTCTCCTGAACGAGACCGAACAAACATGCTCTGCGCAAACCCAATCCAGGCGATCACAACGCGCGCAGCGTTGTTCTACCATTAATGAGACCCGCTCTTGATTCGGTCTGAAACATTCCTGCAGGCTCAATTGCGCGTTCCTCTTGGCACCTCGCGTGATGTGTACAGTAGCCCTACAGCCTGATGCGTGAGACGTGACCGGTTGGGGGATACAAACGAGCAATAATGTCCCATATCTCTCGCGTTGTGGTCCAAGGCAGATCTTCAGAGTGATTTTATTGCAACTGGCCATGGAGAAGAGGTCTGTCCATTTCGGTCAGGCGTGTTCGGGCCGGTCCCTCTGATCTTCGACACATCCCACATCCGGCCTCGTAGACATCATTCTAGGTTAACGACCAGAACTCAATGTCCCCTCACTAGAAAGGTAAGGGAAGAAAAATTGTCATTTTGTAAAATCGGATGTCTATACAGCACCGTCATCACAAACGCAACCAGTGAGTTTTCAGCGGAAAAGCCAACACACGTCTCCCATAATCGTTTAGAACTTTCGTCGACATGCCCTTTGCAACCATCAACAACCACTCCCTTCACTACACGGACATCGCTCCCTCGTCATCCTCCCAGTCCTCACCGCAGACTCTCATATTTGTCCACGGGCTTGGTTCAACCCAGAATTATTATTTCCCTATTTTCCAATCCCGTGAGTTTCTGCCGTCACTGGACGATTGTCTCCTCCGTCCCAGAGTGCATTCACCACCCCGTCGACGGCCGTCCACGCTGACGGGTGTTCGCAGTAACGAGCTACCGATGCATAATCTTCGACAACTACGGCGCCGGCCGCTCGGAATATAAGCCCGGAACCGAGACCTCGATCGACTCCATCGGCAAGGATGTCCTAGGTCTGCTGGACTATTTGGAGGTGGACAAGGCGATAGTAGCCGGCTACTCCATGGGTGGGATGTAAGTATCAAGACGAGAATGCTTTAATAGCGCAGCAATCATCTCAAGACCGTCGGCTCATTGACCTGACATAGGGTCCCCACCCACCTGGCGTCAACATCGCCGTCCCGCGTTGTGGCTGCGATCTTGATCGGCCCCGTGCACCCCAGCCCTCAGGTTGCCGAGGTGTTCAAACAGCGTGTACCCAAGGTCCAATCCGGGGGGATGGAATCCATGGCAAACGCCATCCCGAACGCGGCTACCGGTCCCAACGCCACGGCGCTGCAGAAGGCATTCATCAGGGAACAGCTCCTCGCGCAGAATCCCGAAGGCTATGTCGCGAACTGCCGGGCCATCGAGAACGCCACCCCGCCCGCGTATAAAGACGTGAATGTGCCGACTCTGATGATTGCCGGCGAGGTCGACAAGTCGGCGCCGCTAGAGGGCTGCAAATTTATCTTTGAGAGCTTGGGCACGGAGGAAGGGAAGAAGAGGCTCAAGGTATTGCCTGGTGTGGGCCATTGGCACTGCGTTGAAGCGCCGGATGAGGTTGGCCGGCTTGTGCGGGAGTTTGTCGAGGGGTTGTAGCCTTTGTAGAGTGGAAAGGGATTCATTTCGGGCAGCGCGCTGAAGCGTTGTCGGTAAGTAGCTGCATAACGTGTTTCTATAAGAAAGAACTTCATCACTCATCAGGAGAATGACACAAGACCGGCTCGAGGTCGGCTCAAGTGATTGAGCTCACCTGTCTTCAAGAGTGGAGACACAAGAGCCTCGAGGACGGCGGGAATGGAAGAAATGCTTGCGAAATTTGATCGCGGCAAGAGAGTCAGTGGCCAACGCAGTAGCAACCGTCTCTACTCGATAAGATGTAAGCTGGAGCACCCAAGGCACAAAGTCGGGTGAGCTGGCAGATCTGATGTGAGAGACGACTGAAGAGCTGGTTGTCCAAGATACCTATAGTTCGAGTGGATATCTGATCACCCGTCTCTGTACTCGTATGTCTGTCTGCTACTGATGCTTCCTCAACTAGGTGGATAGTGTATATCAAAACACTCCATTCCAAAGAACAAGTCACGCGCAGAGAGCTCATGACCCTGCCTGCAAGCTGCAGCTCTCCTTTGAAAAGGCTCCTTTCATGACTCTTGCAGCATGCTGGATCTCTCATCCAGAACATCTCTCGCAAAGCCTTCAGTACATGCCCCAACTGAGTGTACAAAGAGGTATTTTATGTGCCAACAAAGATGCAGCGCTTGCTCTCCTTCTGTTTCAACCCGCGATTCCAGCTGAAGCCAAATGCACGCCTGCCAATGTGCCGTTCGAACCCCAAACAACCGGCCCAACAAAGGGAACATCAACCATGCAGGGATGGAAATCTGAAAAAGATCCTCCCGCATTCTGCCAGAGAGGCGTCAGCACGAGGAGGTAGCTGACAACGTGAAGATCGTCTCGGTCGATTAAATTTGTATTTTTGACTGCGCAGTTTTGTAATCCGTGTCCGGCCTGGCACCCGTTGCGCAAAGGTCCATTCGCACTGGCGCCTTCTGCACCCGATCGTGGAAAGCATGAGATAACGAACGCCTCGCTAGATGATGCCAAACGAACTTTTACCGTGATGTGCTTTTCTATTACCAACAGATGAACAGAGAATCAATGGCGACACGAGAGGCCGGGGTTCGACCTTATAAGGCCACGTCCAATACCAAGCTCACATCCTGTACTTGGGGTCCTGCAAGGTCTTCCAGCACCGGTATGAGATCAAGCAACTCGTTATCGTGTGCGTCCGAGAACCAGGAGCTTATCGGAACCGCATGTTGTGGATGGAAGATGTAGGACGTGGGGGAGTTGTCAATGATTATCGTGTCCTTCAGATCTCGTCCTACTTGTGACAGATCCTGATCTTACGTCAGTACGATGGTTCCAAAATGTTCGCGCCGCCTGTCTCTCTTACCTTGACGTAATTTCCTTGGTGGTTGTAACAGCTTTCTCGGAATAGCCTGTGGTGCACGACGTGGTGGATGTCCAACTGATCCAGCAACGGATCACCATACTTGGAGACCGAAGCAGTAAAGACAACAACTTCGTAGAGCTCCCCAACCCTTTTCATGAATTGGTCCACTCCGGGTCTCTTGATCACATAGACGTTGTGATACTGGCCTTCGATTTCCACCGGGATAGTGAAGTCAGCCTGGTTCAGGATTTTGAAGCTGCTATGTACGAGCGTCTCATCGAGATCGAGGATAAGACATTTCCGGCCTTTCAACCTGGTGTCGACAGGAGGTAGAAGCCACGTTTGCTTCTCTGGCGATGCGTCCGGCACGGGAGGGACCTCTTTGCCAACAATCTGTTCATGCCGTTGGGCCAGCGGAGGCGGGGGAGGAAGAGATACTTGGGGTTGTAGTTCGGCAGGCTGGGGTGGTTCGTCGAGGGGTTCTTCCTCAACCTCAGGCACCGTGGGAGGAGCATCTACCATGTCGATGTCGCCGGACGGCTTCTCATCATCTTCGGATTGCTGAAATTCTGCAGGATGCTCGGACTCAGTGGGAGTTGCGGCAATGACATTCACATCAGGCTTTGTCGATGGCTCTGGCGCGGTAACGGTTGACAACTTGATCTGGTCTTCATCGCCCCTGGGTGCTATACCTTGCTTAGAGAGCTGTGCAGCTGGTACCGTTGCACTTGCACTGGGAACGGTCACTTTGTCGTGGTAAGGCTCATCTGAGGACGCTTCAAGCGCCCTCTTCTCCGATAGCTCTTCGTTCGCAGCTTTGCCCTGTGCGTTCGCGGCATCTACCGTCGGTTTTCCTGGCACATCCTTCTCGTTTTCCACGACTTCATTTTCGTCTTGTGGTTTGGATGTCCTTTGCGGTTGGGCTTGGATTTTTATTTTCTTCGCTGCCACGTCGGGATCATCTGATTTTCCATCGTCGGGAAAGTCGCTCGGCATGCAACAGTTCAAAAAAGCAAAGAAACCACTGCGAGGCTTCTTCTCAGTCCTAGGCACTATAGTTGGAGGCAGCGACGGTACGGGCTCCTTGTTCTCTGCCGCTCGCGCCGCTTTCAATGACTTTCTGCTACTCTTGCTGTTGTTTCTGCTTCGGCTGAGTAGACTTCGTTTCGAGCCTCGTCGTGGCGATGGAGGTGGTTCGGGCACCGCAGGCACAGCAGGAACAGCGGCATTCAACTCAGTTGATCGCTGATGCGAAGAAGTGCGAGAAGGGATGTTGACCGGCGACGACTGCTTGGGCTTTTCTGTCATTGTCTCGATGGGCTGAGGTGGTTCGGCAGGAGCTTGGAGGGACGTGCTGACAGCGGCGTCATTAGGACTGACTTCTGGTACTTGTGGAGAGGCGCCTGGACAGAGAGACATGTTAGAGACAGGAATGCGCCGTCAGGAGAAACAGATCGAGGCGTGACGGCCATACCTGACGAGGGCTGAGTGGCAGCGCTGCCACTCATGTGGGGCGACAGGTGGCCAACGGCCTGGTCTCCTGGGGTCTGCGCCGATGGATGAAGCCGGCCACTTCAGAATCATGCGATATGACCAGGAGCAATGTTGAGGGTGGTTATCGAGATGAATGGAGGAATAGTCGCGCGCGAAAGGGCGGCACTCAAGTGAGCGCCGAGCAATGAGGTCGGAGTGGCTAAACGGGGGCAGAGAGAGATGACGAGACCAAAGATACGGAGTACCGAGACTGGAAAACGGAAAGGAAGCCTCGGTGGCTGGTCAAGCGACGGTCGCTCAGGAAACTAAAGGTGCGGACAGCGGCGCGTCGCCGTCGCAATGCAGAAAAGCGATCGATAGTTGTCAGAGTAGGTCACAGGTTGATTTCGCGATCAGATGGAGGGTCAAGAAGTCGAGCAGTTAGCTAGGTTGATTAGCGGTGGTGAAGGAAAGTTGGTCGTGCCTTGGAGATGAAATGGGGATTCGAGATCACGGACGATGGACTTGACTGGCTGACGATCCGCAAGCAGGCGCACTCCACCCGCTCCTCTAGGGAAGCTGCGGCGGCTTTGCGCTTGCCTGTTGGCCGCCCGGCAAGCCTAAGGACCTCCAGCTGTCCAGGCGCAACTTGCGCTCCCCTCGCTCCAGCTTCATCACAGTGAGCAAGGACGGATTACGGAGCACTGTGCTCTATGGACTATCTGCCTGCAGAGTACGACGTACACCTACACAGTACGAGTTCCTATGGCTGACGCGGGCACAGGCCGAGGCTCGTATTGGCGATGTTGGCAGCTGCCAAATGTCCGTCTTGGGCAGGAGCACTCTTGCTGTTCTTTCTTCGGGGCGCCTTCAAAAGTTTCATGCTTTTGACGCCCTTTTGCCCTGCTCGCCTCCCAGGGTCGCCTCTGTTCTTCCGGCGTTCTGCCTTGTGTTATCTGCCTGCTGTCTTTGCCCAACATCATCGACCAGTCCGCTCGAGTCCTCGTCCAATTCCTCGTCCTGTTCCTCTCGTGCTGCTCGACGCGTCCCCTACCACTGCCGTACCACCACAGCCAAATGGCGGCTGGGCATCAATCGTCAGGAAGCCGATGCGCCCACTAGCCACAACACAGGCGCTCGGGCGGAGATTGCTTGGAGAGAACGAATTGTCCACCTTAGCAACCCCACGAATCGCAGACGCCGGATCTTGTGAAGTGGTCGGACTCGCTAGCACAGACTGAGATAAAGAGAGTGTGCTTGTTGGCGCTAACCTCCACTCCCTCGAGAGCTCGCCGGCGGTTGGCCACCGGAGGCAAACCCTATCAACCACTCCCCACGCTAAATGGCTCTACTAGCTTGTGATAGATCAGATCCGTTTGCTGCTTAGCCGCCAGTGCCTCCCGTTTCTACTCCGGAAAAGGCGAGGGACCTTATTCCGTACTCCGCAGAACTCCTCGCATACACTGTAGCGATACCTGATCTTCGACAACTGCTGTGGTTGAGAAAAGCAGGCGAGTTTCAAGGTTCTGTAAAATGGGCTAACAGAATGCGTGGCAAAGGACAGCTGTGTTGAGCAGTCCCGACAAACGACTGCAGGTCAATGCAACATGCTTGTGTCAACCACATGGCCGCGGGACGAGCCTGCCTCGAAAGCAGAGAGAAGCTTCCATGACCTTTTGTTGTCCCTTCCTTCCGATCCGCGAGCCATGGCCCATTGGCGGCCAGGGTCGCACAGATGTGGCTGCGTCAGCCTCGTATTACGTCGAGGCTGGAACAGATCGGCGGAATTTGGAGTGGCTTTTCGAATGCATGGGTATCTTGGTCACAGCAGATCTTCAATTCATGGCCACAACCACTCTACCCTAGTAGGAGCCTCCTTGCGCAGGAGACCTCACTGTTCTCTACGCGCCATGACTTTCACTCGAAAATCCGTTGGCTTGACGAACCAGTAGTTTACAGTACTCCAGTCTCGTTCAGGCTGCTCAAGCTCGAAATCAAACCGCCTCACGAGCTGCGGGATCAACTTGGACATCTCCAGGAACGAAATGTGTCGGCCGATGCATGTTCGTGACCCCAGGCCGAACTAGACCTTGTCAGCAATGCTAACTCAGATGGCGGACAACTTACCGGTAGGTAATAGCTCTCCATAACCCTCAATCGTTCGCCTCCTTCCTTCTCAGCCTCGATCCACCTCTCAGGTCGGAAATGCTTCGCGTCTGGACCGAATACATCCTCGTTATAGTGAGCGCACCAGCTGTTGAGTCCGACGATGGTTCCTTCCGGAAAGAACCGGTTGCAAATCTCTACACCCCCCTCGGGCACAACCCTCCACATTGGCAGGCCTGTGGCAGCGTGCATTCGTAGCGCCTCTTTCATCACGGCCTGTAGGTAGGGCATCTCCTGGCTTTCCTTGAACGAAACGGCCGGGTTGCCACAGCGTCCCTGCTCTTCATATTCTCGGATTTCGTCCCGAAGCTTCCGCATGGTGTCCGGATACTTCAGGAGGTTGTACAAAATTGAGGACAAGGAGACCGCCGTGGTATCCGAACCGGCAATGATGTTCGACAAGCCCATCATAAACACATGATACGGCGTTACCTTCTGCGGATCATGCTGGTTCGCTCTCATCAACTTCTCCAGGAAATCCATTGGTGCGTTTTCATCTCTCTCACCCATCTTCTCCACATCGACTCCGGACTTCTGGTCCTCTTCTCTTTGCTGGATCCTTTCCTTCACATACTTCATCAAAGCGACCCTCCCCTCGCCGCCCCCGAGCCCAAGCCGATTTGATATGGCGAATACCAAGGGATGCCACTTAGCATACACCCCCACCAAAGCGCCATACTTCAACACACTATGCAACGCCTTCAACAGCCCACTCACATCCTCACCCTTGTCTAAGAAGCCAAATCGCTGCGAATAAGTGATGTCACCGATGACATCGAATGCATAACACTGGAACCAATGCGCCATGTCGATGGTCTGCCCCCGGGCTGCGAACTCCGACAATCTCCGCCCAAAGATCTCTGCACAGGAGTCGACGTAGCCCTCGTAATTGACCAAGCTGCTCATCGAGTACATTGACTGAAAGCGTTTCCGGGTCTCCGCGTGGCGCTTCATGTCCCGATCTGGGAACAACGTCCACCGATTCGGGTCCGGATGCTGCCATGCGTAGTACCAGTCACTCTTGGGGAACTTGCTGTTAATCCCGTACACCTTCTTGACGACCTCGGGGTGATCAATACTGTACATATCCGGTGCGACGCGCACGACGGGCCCGTGTTTGCGGTGCAGCGCGATGTCATCATGGTGCCAGCTGCCACGAGAGAGCCGGTAGAAGTAATATAGGCGGGTGAAACGCGCCAAAAGGGGCCCAGGAACGGAGCGGAGGGGCGAGGTTAAAGATTTGTATATAAAGATGAGAAGGCGGGTTGTTATGAGAATTGGAACTGCTAAGAGAGCATATCGGATCAGGATGCTCGTTGTTGATCCAGCAGTGGAGGGGGAGTGGTCGACAATCTCGAGCTTCATGGTGTGTGGATGTTGAGGTTCAATCGGTAGGTTGTTGGCCTTTGACTTGTCTCAGGGTTCAATATTATGTAGGTTTGGTACACCTGGCAAATAGCATATTCCGCTATTGCTGTCTTTCGGCAATGACAGGAACAGAACACGGGTGTGAGCCCGGCAGTTCAGGTGTCGAACTCTTCCGGTCGATTCGGTTGGTCGTCGGCGTGGAGGTGTGGACGGGGAGATTCCGACCACACGTGCAGCAGGGAAGTTCCTCGCGCAAATAGAGACAGTAGTTGCTAGTCTTCGCTCATGGGATTCTCTCGGGGGAGTCGTGGATAAAGGCAGGGACCAGTTATACAAATACCAGAGGCGGGAGCCACCAACAGAGATGATGTCAGTTGAGCGACCAGGGGAAGTCTCGAGCTGGTATGGCGATGCCGCTGCACACTGAGAGAGTCCTTCGAGATAACGTAATAAAGTCCGAATCGAGATGACTACCTACTAAAAGGGAGGATATCCAGTTCAATGGTTGGATTACTGAGGCGACATTCCAGGCAGCCAATGCTTCAAGGGGAGTATTCTCCCGAGATAGCCGAGCTCACAGTACTCTGGACCAAGTTTCTTCTCGGTATGCAAACTCAAGCTTCCGAGCGAGGGTACTGTGGCGGCGATAATTAATCTTTGTGCCATTGTCGTACGCGGTACTCGGGACACGCGGGGAAAATGCCTCCACAGTGTGTGGGCAGTGGGTACACAGTCCTGTAGCGGGGTGAGGGACCGGCGGCCGCCAATTGCTTCATTGGAGGCCTGCTTTGCCGAAAGGGGTGCACACAGACTCAGCCTTTCTCCGGCGTACCATCGGATGCGAGTTCGGCAGATGCGCGTACTGATCCTTTAGGATACTCCGAGACAGGTCCTTCCCTTGTCAGACGTTGTGTGGAATACACAAAAGAGGATCCACAGGATCGTCAGCCGCTGAGGTGAGAACGTAGGATATGACGAAGGACCAAAGAATCAATTATCCGGCGGTATCTGCTGAGTACGACGAGTCCTGGGTATGGGAGTCCCTGCTCGGTACCGAGTAAGACGTGCAGGGACTGGCGGATCAAAAATATTCCGCGTCCGGGGTTTCTGCCAAGAGAATTCGCCTAGTTACGTGTAGAGTACACCAAACTCCATGTTACCAATTCTTCCCTGAACTACCTGCCCAGTACTGCTTATGCCTCCGTTAGCGATCCGTCATGATGCTTGGTTCTACATCCTGGCGTCAATCCCGTCTTGCGGTTCCCCCGCATCACCACCTGAGGGAATCAGACCCTCTCAATGGCGGTACGCTGTTCGCTTTGTAGCATCGGTCTTCTCATTCACCTTACATTGCTCTTGACAACTCAGGGCCGCCTATGAACCCGGTCGGCGCGCTCACCGAAGGGCAGGATCGATGTCGGAGTGCCTGTTCCTCATGCCACAGGCGCAAGGTGCGGTGCGTCCGTGCGGGAGAAAGCTGTACTAGTTGTCTCCCATTCCGTGCGGATATTCTTTCTGTTGGAGCCAGAAAACCGGCGTGGCGCGAGAAGAACCTGAGCAACCAAAGCAGAGACGCAGGGGACCTCACAAGAAAGGGAAGACGCCTCGTGAAAAGGAACTGGAAGACGTCGTCCGAAGTCTGACTTTACACTGTCAATCGTTGGAACGACAGCTTGAGTCTTCGGTCTCCGTCGCCCCTTTGTCGTTTCGTGACCAGACAAGCAATGGCTCGGTTGAAGACAGCCTCGTGCGCGAGGGCTCCAACAATGTCTTGAAGGGCGACCCTCGAAGTGCTGAGACGTTGCCGAGCTCAACCTTGTCATCCAATAGTGCACGGACAACGACGAACAGCTTTCCGAATTCCCAGTCTATCGAAGCTCAACTTCGTCTGCCTAATTATGATCTGCTCTTCGAGCTCTGGAACCTATACATCGCTCGCGTGGAACCACTGACCAAGTTGATCCCCTACTCCTCGTTTGCCGACCTGCTCCTGCTGGCGCACGACCCACATGCTGTTCACTTAGCTGCAATCGATGCTCTCTCGGAAGGTGAAGTCATTCAGCGTTTTAACGAGAGTTCGGACGCTGTGCACGCTCCTTTCAATGTGGGAATGCAAGGTTCGGGAGGTCCTTACCCAGCACATCAACGTGCAAAACTCCAAAACAGTTCGTGCGCTATGAAGAAGACCAGGATGGAGTGACGACGGCGTATTTCAAAGACGGCACCAATGCACGCGGTTACATCTTAGTGGGGGCCGATGGTGCAAATTCAC
The DNA here is from genome assembly GCA_000835435.1 of Phialophora macrospora. Classification (NCBI taxonomy): domain Eukaryota; kingdom Fungi; phylum Ascomycota; class Eurotiomycetes; order Chaetothyriales; family Herpotrichiellaceae; genus Phialophora; species Phialophora macrospora. The sequence goes on along the minus strand of KN846957.1, from coordinate 755,055 downwards.
CCGTCCGCAATCAACTGCTTGCAGGCTTTAAGGCAGATCCCAGTCCATATCTCACAGCGCCGTGCAAGGTCATCCTCACAAAAGAGCTTTACGAACCGCTACTTGAGCATTCATCCAACGGGCCACTCATCGCCGCACCAAACCAGAAGGGTTATTGTTTGCTGATGGAGTATCTGGACAATGACCTCGCAGTGTTCAATTGGAATGTGTGCTGGCGTTCCAAGAATCCGGAAGAGTACCCGGAAATGATTGCTGCAGGCCCAGCTGCTCAGCTCGAAACAGCCTAGCAGCTTTTGAAGGGATGGCCTCCGATAATCGTCAATGCTACCACACAAAGCCAGGTTTCTGATATGCACTGGCCGCCCGTGAGGTTCGTGGAGACTGTGCTGCCTCCTCATGCTCTCCCGAAAGGCCCGGTCACCTTGCTCGGCGATGCTGCTCATTTAATGGTACGTATGGTGTCATGATGCTATCGACATCCAGCTGATTTGAGAACCAACCATAGGTCCCCTTCCGAGGCATGGGAGCAAACACGGCGTTGCTAGACGCATGTGATCGGGGGGGAGGGCCTGATCAGAGGAATCCAAGCCAAAGAGGATCTTCACTGGGTCCTCCAAGAATACGAACGGACTATGATACCCCGTGGACGCACGAAGGTTCTGGAGTCCAGAGATACAGCCAACTCTGACGATCCGCATGAGATTTCTGGCGGCCGAGTCAATAAGGGAGACGCAGTCCCCGTCCCGCTGCCCGTGTGATGGGACCAAAGAGCGCATCATGGGTCTCCAGCTTTCCCAGAAATCAACGACATGGTTGTACCCAGCATGTACTCATACAGTATGTTTGTTGTTTTTCCCGCACCGGGCGTCCCAAGCTAGCTCTGAACTGGCTCCCTTACATCCTTAGCTGCCTCACGGCTTATTCCTGGGGCATGCGACTGGTAGGACTTGAAGCAGAATCAGCCGACTTCCCCACACCAGCCAACTAAAGTACTAGTCGCATCGACCGGCTCGAAAATTCGGATCCGAAAACTCGGACCTCGAGGCTGGTCTTCACGGGTTTTCCAGCAACGGTGCCGGTTGACTTGGAAGACCCAACCTTAACACTACAATCACAACGATTTTCTCGAACAAGTTGACATCCATCATGGATTCATTGACGCGTCGCGTTGCGCGCCTTCGTCGCCTCCGAGGCCTTTCTTTCGCGTGAACCCCGTGGGGACGGACTCTGATCGTGCGGTTGGAGGCCGGCGAGTTGGAGGCCGTGCTGAAGATGAGGGTCGAGTGTGGGTCGAGAGAGTTTCCTAGGTTCGTTGGCCAGAAGGTGTAGATACACACCGTGTTGTGGAGGTATGCTTGTGATGAAGGGATGGAAGGAAATAGAGAGGAACAGGGAGGCAACAGGGAGAAATTGTACCTGGGGCTGTGACTTTGTTGTCGGCCTTGTATATGAACGCGGACATCTGGGTCGATACGCTCCCCCTTCCTTCGCGATCTATGTGTTATAGCTTTGATACCTTCCCTCCTGTGGCATGTTTTGCTCTCAGCAGCCGTCGGAGAATCTTGCCCGACGCGCTCTTCGGGATCTCCTCGACGAACTCAACACCCCCGTCCAGCCACTTGTGCCGTGATAGTTTGTCCTGCACGAATCGAAGGAGCTCGTCTCGAGCGCGGGCACGATCATAGCTCCGATCCTTCAGCACGACGAACGCTTTGGGGACCTCTCCGGCATAGGGGTCCTCGGCGCCAATGACAGCGACGTCCTCGACGAGGGGGTGCCCGAGCAGAAGATCTTCCAGCTCGGCGGGAGCGACTTGCAGGCCCTTGACTTTGATGAGTTCCTTTATGCGGTCCTGTAATGATGACGAACGGTCGGTTAGCACGTCATGACGGTCAAGATCTCGAAGATAATAAGAAACTTAGACAGTACCTGAATGATCACAAAGCCGTCTTTGTCGACGAATCCCAAGTCCCCAGTGTGAAGCCACCCGTCTGGCTCGAACGTCTCTCTTGTCGCGCGTTCGTTGCCTAGGTATCCCATTGTGACGGTGGGGCCTTTGAGGAGGATCTCGCCCACCTCGCCTGTCTGTACCTCTTCGCCGCTGGCGGGGTCGACGACTTTGATGCTCATACTTCCGATTACTTTGCCGACAGTATGGTCGTTCTCGGGGCGTTGATACTGCGGCGCCAGAGTTGTGGCACAACCGCACACCTCAGTCATACCCCAAATGTTGCGGAGGAGGAAGTGTGGGAACTTTTGCCTGACGGCCGTGATGACTTGGAGAGACATGGGCGCCGCGCCAAATATGAGATACTTGACGTTGGAGAGATCATATTGCGACACTATGGGGTCATGCACGAGTCGTATGACGATGGCTGTGGAGTGCGTCAGTACCTGCTTTATCATGACCTTGGTGGACGACTTACGTGGGACGAGCCCCAGTTCAGTGACTCGATACTTTGTTATAGCTTCGAGCATTTCCCTCATCTCGAACCTGGAAAGCACGACGACCTCCTGGTTGAGGAAGAAAGGGAGGAATGTCATTAGGACCAGACCAGCAACTGTGTGGTCGAACATAAGCCTCAAGAAGAGGAGGGGAGACAATGGAGGGACTGACTGTGGAAGAAAGGCAGCACCGCTAAACAGACTCCGTTGTGTTGCTCTGGACGAGAAATCTGTCTCAATTGACAACACTGAGCGATCATGTTGGCATGTGATATTTGGACCTACTATGTCAGCGACCACTGGAATATATTGAACAGGCGAGGGGGAGGGCCTACCGCTTTGGGCAGCCCAGTCGTTCCTGAGCTGAAGCTGAGAAAGGCACAGACATTGGTCGCGTCTCTCCCGGGGGGGAAGCTGTATGCCTCGTCGGAAGCCACAGCTCGCTGCTTCTGTCCCTCCTCGATCAAATGGGTAATACTTTCGAAACCCGCTTCCTCGCCATCCAACAAAACAATACTCCGCCGACTCAAGTTGACCGCCTTCGCCGCTGCCAACGCTGTGGGTAGAAACTCTTTACTGGTGAAGATGATCTTCGCGTTGGCCAATCTCAGATAATGCGTCATCTCTCCGATCGTCGATGCTGGCGATGCGCCAGACACAATGCCGCCTTCTCGACTCTCAGCCATCCTAGCCGCATTGGCGAGAAAGGGGCAAAATCAACACGTACCTTGTCGTAGGATCGAGAACAAAGCGACTAGATACCAAAGCGAGTTGACACCAAATATGCATACCGTCTGGCCGGGACAGAGCTGGTATCGCGTCTTCAAGGACACCCCTCCCGCCGTCGAGAGGTCGCGGAGCTGAGAATACGAAATGAACCGCCCGGTGACACCATCCCGGAAGCCACGGACTTGTGCTGGTGATCTCTTGTAAATCACCGAGTGCTTAGACTGAAACACGTGTGTCCATAGAGGTAGATCGATGGGAACTGTCCGGGTCAGCGCTCAGCAATTTCATAGGGAAGGGCGGGAGACGTATTACATTCCACGTCTGGCAGCTCAGACGTCGTTGGCATATCTGCGTTCTGGTCCCTCAGCTCCGAGGTGTTTGAATTTTGGATTCTTTCAAGGTGACGGTGGTTGAAAAACGTTGCTCACAACCAGTACCAGTACGAGGGACATTTTTAAAAGATTGCTGTTGAACACGCCTCACGTCATGTTGGCCGCCTTGGTGGGTCTCTAATGCAGCAGTACAGGGCCGAACTTCTGTATATACGGCTTACCTCTGCCTGTCTAACCATGCCGATTGTACCAGGCCGACCCTGGGCTGTTCGTCTGTTCGTTCTATAGCTTCCCCACCAACAGGGCATGGGTCGAAAGAGAACGAGGCGAAGAACGCATTGTATGTCTGTAGGTATGCAAGGGAACCCGCTCGTCATGTAACGTTATTTAACGGCTTACCCGTGGTTTGATATCCACAGTAAACATTGGAGATGGGACGTGTACGAGGTACGGTGAGGCTCGTCAAAGAACTGGGCCCTACGGGTCAGCGGGCGGCCGCTGGTGTCACCGGTAAGCGCGGAGTCTCCCCGGCCCCATACTGTGGGAGTTGTCATAGTCGGAACTTGAAGGGGGAGGATGTCATCTGGCGGACCGTCTGCTTATGTCAGAGCGAAATATGCTGGATCACAGCGACGATGCCGGCGGTGAATTCATGCCCTTGGTTTGCGTGAAGGGTTGTCTTGACGTGATGAGCGGGTCCATCTCTTCCAGGTGATCCAAGCATAGACGAATGCTGCTAATAAGTAGACCTGATGTCGGCAGCTTCTGCTTTGGAAAGGAAAAAAGCGTGAAAAGAATTGAAGAACACAAAATGCCGCGAACCCTCGAAAAGGGGAAGAAGCCGGCGATCCCTAGGACTTACTTCATCGATTCCTGTCGCCAAGCGACGAGAGCCTCAGGAATGTGAGAACTTGGAACGTGGTCTCAAAATGCTCGATGCCACTCACTCGGAGAATAGACCACAGAGTTAGCAAGTCGTGTGGCCTGTGGCCTGTTTGTATGGAGGTTGTTGAAGTTTAATGTGTCTGCCTAGGGTATCCTATGACTGTAGTAGCATATACTAATAGACAAAGGTCCCATGAGGAGAATGATGTGTAATTACCATAGATCGGAGCAGTGTCTTGACGCGAGAAATAAGCGGACATGCTTCACCAACATAATGTCGATGTCGACGAGATTTGAGGCCCGTGGTCGGAACTCTCTGGGAATAATGGGGCGTCATCATGTTCCTGACGAACAAACTAGCTGCCCTTCAGGGTGCTCCCGCTCGTCTCCTCAAACTCAGATGCCCCTGCTTCATTACAGACAGCACTGCGCTTCCGATGACTCTGGCCCAGGCTCCTAGCAGGAAAGTCGTGGAAAGCAGCCAGCAAAACAGACACGCAGGTGGCAGGTCGAGACACGTGTTTGTAGGCGATCGTAAGTACCTTTAGCATACCGCTGGGCCTTTCGAGAAGAGCATTTTGTGCCTGGTCCACCTCCCGCATGCTATTCAAACACAGATAGATAGGGATATTATTAAATATCCCAGCAGACAGTACGTCTCACTGGGATTCGGAACACGCTACTCCAAGAGCAACACCATGGCAACAAGCCGACATGTGCCTTGGGATTGCCTCATCCGCTTCATCAGCGCCGAAGTGATGCCATATGCTATGGTGATGCCGTGGTTCCCAACGCAGTCTTGGACATCGGACTATCCGAGACCCTGTGCTCGGCTACACGTCCTCGGACGACGTCTCCGCAAGGTTAGTCCGTGACCAACGGTGGCTGTATCCTAGCGCCTCTGAGCTGATATCGGAGAATCGCAGGAAGTGGCAGATGGATCCTGACCTTGTGGGGACATTTCCTCCTCCACAGATGACCTATGGCAAGAGTTTCGATGGCTTTGTGCCCCTGGGCCCGTGCATTGTGTCGCATAATGTACTTGTGTTATTTTATATACGTCCGATGTAAAGCGCACTGACGTTATGTGCTGCAGGTGATCGAGAACCCACACAACCTGTCCCTCCTCACGAAAGTCAACGGTGAGGTGAGGCAGCAGAGTAACACTTCGGAGCTCCACTTCGATATCCCTGCTATCATCGAGTTTCTGAGCAGAATTTCTCCCTGCTGGCGCATGCAGAGCAAACTCTCGTCTTGAGTATCGAGCGCGTTCGTGCGCTTGAATATTCTGTCGAATCCTTTTGACGGTTAGGGCAGCCCGCAAGCGGTTGCGGCCTCATCATCCGAGCGGGCTACCACGGATTCCCTACATATCAGCCTCGCTTGACTTCTTCGCGCGTCCGTGAACCTGGACCTCCGCAAATGAAGTCCAAGAATTGAATCCGGACGTGCGTTGACCTCGAAGCAGACATGGGCAAGCAGTGTCCCGTCTCCCGGCTGATGGAAGAACCCCCGTTCATGCGACACGTCAGAGAGAATCCGCATGTCGGCAGACGATGATCCGATGACTGATCGCCAAGCACAGGTGCCGCTAAGCAGATTGATCAATCCACCGAGTCACACTGGGGGTGTCTCTGGACGGGGATCCCCGGTCCTGTTTGCAATCGCCGTCGTAGCTGGCCGATTGTATAGATCTCGACATAGTTGCGGATAGTTCGCCTATATCGACAATATTTCGTTCTCGGATCTGATAAATTAGTGTGCGCTGAGAATGATCTGCCAATGCAGTTCCTTGTGCGCGGCCACGCCTTTGAAGCTACCAGACCGAATAGCAAGTCGGGTGTTGGACAACAATGTTCCAGGACCCATCAGTTGCGAGTGGCACCAAGTCCATCCTGACAGGTCAGTCAATACCCACAGACGCTCATCGTAGAGAACCATCACGGGACAGATAGAGGCTTCTTGCCATAAATGACCGCGCTGTGAATCAAGAGTCAGCTCCACAGCACCATTGATTTGGACATCATCATTCGCATACCACGGCCAGTAAGTATAGCGTTTCGTAGCTCTGAACTCCTTCCGCACATCAGCAAGGAAAACTTGGACGCGTTCGGGCTCCCAGCCCAAACAACGCGTGAAGATGGCCAGAGTCAATGCCTCCACGCCCTCCAGCATGGCGTACAGTTGAAACAGCCCTGCTTCCTTCAGGCGGGGATCAGATGGCCATCGCCCTATCGGGATCTTGAACGGCCGCACAACCACGTCGACGAAGCCGACTTCTCGCATCAGATTGCCCAGTTCCTCGAAATCCAGATCAAGCCTGCGGCCCATGCCGGTGATTCCCTGTCTCATGAGGCGACACCACTCATCGACGGCGTTGCCTTCGCTGATTGGAGCATGGTCGCTGCGCAGGTATGTGGCCAGGTCGCGGAGCTCGAAGTAGCCGCCCGGCCTACAGTGTCTATGCACGGCTTGTAAGCATCGGATTTCCAATGTTCCAAGAAGTGGTATCACCGGTGAGGATTTACCTGAAGGCCTGGCGGAAATACTTGGGGAAATCCGCAATACTCCCGCTCAGCATGAATTGACTGTAGATGAGATCGAAGTGGTCTGTCGGCCAGGTCCAGTCGTCCTCGACGTCGTCAATCTCCCACTTGGTGTTTGGCGGGGCGAGCGACGGCTGAATCGGACTCAAGTCCACTCCGATGACGATGGCCTCGGGGTGCGCGTCGGCCACCTCGACGGCCCATGTTCCAATGCCGGTGCCGAGATCCAAGACGTTATGGAGCTCGCCGACGGGGGCGTAGAAAGTTTGGCCACCAGCAGCGAGGAACATGGCGCGGTGTTGCAGTTCGAGGCGTTCGTGCTCGGCCGAGTCGTTGGGCATGAAGTACTGGCCTTCTTTGTATGCGTGGTATGTCCGCCCGTTCTCGACCCTGTATTGATAGATACTCGACCGGACCGACTGGGTCAGAACGGAATCTTGCTCGAATCCAGAATCCTCCGTGTCATACTGTGGCGAGGATCAGTTCGAGCACAGTGGGGATGGAGCGTTCAACAAACCCCGTGATCTACCTCCATTTCGTCTGCGGGCCGATCCTGTTCGTCGCCGCGAGTCTCTCGTTGCGATGAAGACATGTCCGGCCTCTGAATCGGAATTTGATAGTTCGTGGACCTGCTCTCCAGGGCGAAAACCAGGACTTCGCGCGTTTGCGGGAGCTCGGCAGACACTGTTAGATCTCGTGAGAAAATCGAGAAAGTCTCAGAAACCGTTTGACCCGGGGATCAAAGTCATCCCCGGGCCGGAGAACTTAGTCCCCTCGTTAAAAAGCGGGCGACAGCGTGGCAGCCTCCCACCTTCCGCACCACCGGCAGGATGCATGCGCAGCACTAGAAGACTCGGCGCATACGTTTCCAATGCACGAGCTGTCGGCTGTCACATTTCAGTGGATGATGTTTTCTCACCATGCCCAAACTAGCCGTCGTTATCTTCAGTTCATGCGTCTCGTCGCTGAAGAATCCAAGCGGAACCTTGATTGGAGGATGCCACGGATCCGTAGCCAATCCCCACGGGCGCGCCTGTACATCCCCGGCGACCGCCCGGAAGCACGCCAAACCACATGGCGGGTGCAAATGCCGAACGAGCAGAGCTAATCATGGCGCCGGCAGGTGAACGCTATCATCACTATCGATGCGTGGGACTCGGTGCTACTGTAAGTTACCTTTAGACCACATTCACGTACCTGTGCAAGTAGCTGCAGCATGAAGTCCCCTCACCTGCCTCTCAAGCTTCCCTCAATTGGCATCTGAGCTGAAGCTCACAGCTGGAGTTAGTCGAATCTACACAATTCCATTTATCAGCAATCCACATGGCCCTTTCGACAGCTGGACAACAGTCAAAGTCCTCCAGAAATTGCCTCCGTCCATTCTCGCTACTCGTAATAGCGTGACCGCGTTTGCCTGGGCCAAACCCTTGAGCGCATTCGCCAGGATGCTCGAACAGATTGCCGGACCGCTGCACACCAACTTCACCTCAATCCTGGCCCTTCTCGCCATTGGACTTCTTGGATGGTACCTCGTCTCGTCGGTCATCGCATACAATAAGCTGCGCCATATCCCCGGACCACCACTCGCAAGCTTCACGAATTGGTGGTGGATCCGCGCTGCACTGTCGGGCAAAGGACACCTTGCGCTGAAAGATGCGTGCGATCGATATGGTATGGAGGCTCTTGTGGTTTCATCGGACATTGAAGGATGGGTCTAACAAGCTCCCCAGGCTCGATTGCCCGGATCAGCCCAAACATGGTAGTGACTTCGGATCTGGAGCTCTACCGCAAAGCCAACGCCCACCGGATCAACGACTACTCCCGCGGAAAATGGTACAAGGCGTTCAAGATGGACGCGGAGCGAGAGAACCTCTTCACCGAGCTGGATGACGAGAAGCACTCCATGATGCGCGCGAAGCTGTCTCCTGGCGTAAGTACACCACGCCACCCAGCGTGGTTGGAGTTCCATAATTAGCGGCAGTTTACTTACCAACGGAATAGTACTCGGGCAAGGACAACCCCGAATGCGAACCCAGTATCGACCAGATGGTCATGGACGTCGTGCACTTGGTCAAGCGCAAATACTTGTCCGTGGGCACGACCTTCCGGCCACTCGATTGGGCCGAGCTGGCCCAATACTTCACCCTCGACGTGATCACCTACCTCTCCCTAGGTGAGGCGTTCGGTTTCGTCGCCGATGACACTGACAAGTACACGTACGTGAAGTCGATGGAGGACAACTTCCCGATCATGAACGTCTTCTCGGCCGTGCCACTGCTGTCCGCCATCGCGAGGATCCCCACCGTGCAGGCCAACCTTGTGCCGTCGCCCAAGGAGAAGACCGGGCTGGGGAAGGTCAAAGCGTGAGTCCAGTCCAGTTCAGTATATATCAAGACTGGGTGATCCTTATATGCATATGTATCATACGTTGTTATACGTCATTCTAACGTCTACATGCCCTCCAGAGTTGCGCAACAGATCATCGCCGGCCGGTTCTCTTCCACCAGCGAGGAGAAACCCCGCCACGACATGGTCACGTCGTTCAAGAACCACGGGCTCTCGCAGCTCGAAATCTCGGACGAATCACTCTTCCAGCTGCTCGCCGGGTCCGACACCACGGCGACGATCGTGCGCACCGGCTTCCTCTCCATCTTGTCCAACCCGCACGTGTACCGCAAGCTGCAGGCCGAAGCCCTCGCTGCAAACGTCCCCCTCGACACCATCATCCCCTACTCGCAGGCCCTCCGCCTGCCCTACCTGCAAGCCTGCATCAAGGAGGCCCTGCGCCACCACCCCGCCGCGGCGGGCCTGTTGCCCCGCGTGGTCGGCCCGCACGGGGACACGCACAAGGGCGTGTACCTCCCGCCCGGGACCGAGGTGGCGTTCTGCGCGTGGAACATGCACCGGCACAACACGGCCGTGTACGGCGCGGACGCGGAGATCTTCCGCCCCGAGCGCTGGCTGGAGGCGGCACCTGAGCGGCTGGCCGTCATGGAGGAAGCCCACCATCTCGTCTTTGGCAACGGGCGGTTCCGCTGTATGGGGGAGAACATTGCGCGGCTGGAGCTGAACAAGATCTTTTTCGAGATGATCCGGCGCTTTGACTGGAGCTTGGTCGACCCCGTGGACCCGATCGTCAAGAACACGAATTACGGCCTGTTTGTCCAGAAGGGCATGTTTGTGCGGGTGAGCGAGCTGGAGGCTTGAGTCGAGGTGACAGTGAAGCCACTCAAAAGTGGTGAGTGCTGGATGCGCCAGTCTATACGTACAATAACATACAAATATAAGTTAGTACATATAGGCAAGGCATTGGATAAAGTGGCTCTTCGGTCCTTGTGGCGCCATTGTCAGTTCATACCACCGTAAAATGTATTCTGTACAGGGTAGGTACACAGCACGTAGACATATACAATGAATCCAATTCACCATACTCGTGTGCGTGAACCTCCTCAACCATTGGGTTACTGTAATGAACCATCTGGTTACTGTAATGAACCATCTGGAAATCGCGCCAACATGATTCGGCGGCCGAAAGCCTCAGGACTCTTCCTTTCAAGGGTGGTGACCACGCGGGCATTCTGTGATGGTTGTGGATCATTCGCGCCATCCCTGCTTGCGTGATACGTAGTAGTTCGGCCTCTGAGCCTGAATTTCGCACAACTGTTACTACTAGGAGGAAACATGGGATCGATCGGATTCGACGTAATAGTAGTGGAGATAACTAACTCCCCCCGATTTGGTCCAGGATCTAACTGGGGGTCGTGGCGTTCTACCACGTCATCCTGGGTAGTCCAGGGGAAAAGATAACGCCGCGGGAGGCTTCGATGGAAGAAGTGAAATCACCCAGCCGAAACTCTCGCATGTCCTGGAACAGGGAGAGGCCAGACACAAAATGTTTCCAAGGTCGCTCTGAGAGTCATATCTGGACACCTCATCAGCCTCCGTGTCGTATGGCGCTCGTTCTCTACATATATTGAAGACTGTCTTAAACGGCCATCTACGCGTCATCGCGCCGTTGCCATCACAATCCTTGACCTCCTCTCACTTTCTTGAATACGTACGAGACCCCGCCTCCACCGACCATGTCGCGATCGAGCTTGAGGATATGCTCGAGACATGCATCCTCCACTGCTGAGAGGATACTGGCCTTCAAGTCGTCGTCATCTTTTCCCTCATCGGCCTGAGCCAACAAGGAGGTATTGATGTGTCGGTATTGCATCAACTCATGCTTCTCTGCTACATGACCAGTCTTCAATTGCGCAAGAGGTATACGCTGTGCCTCGTTGACTGTCGACAGCATACTGCTCGGCGTACAGGAGGTCCCGAGACTTGTCGGAGATGTCGGGCTGGTCTTCATGACCGGTACAGCAGACTTGTTGGAATCTCCATTCTCGTCGTCGTCGTCGTCAGCAAATGGAGGGACTTTGTCGTCATCGTCACCTACGTCCAGCCCGGCGCCTTCACAGCGACACTCAATCAAGTCGTGAGTCCGCAGTCCATCCCTCTCATCCAGGCGGAAGAGATCTTTGAGCTCCTCCTGGCTGAAGGTTGACGTGCCTCCTTTGCCCCTACCGGAGGGCTCGACAGAGCTGGACGCAGCACTGGCTCCGCCCTGCATGATGCTGTCCGCCAGGGCTCTCTTGACCACTTGTCGCTGCCAGATACGCTCCTCCAGACCGCCCTTCATAAGAAATCTGTAGATTTTGCAATGACGCTTCTGACCCTGCCGATGAATGCGCGCGATTGCTTGATCGTCCGTTGCAGGGTTCCAGTCCACATCAAAGAGTATGAGTCGGCTGGCACCAATCAAATTAAGCCCGACCCCACCGGCTCTGGCACTTAGCAGGAAGAGGAAGGATTTGTCAGGTGGTGATTGGTTGAATTGATCGACGAGAGCTTGTCTCTTCTTTGCTGGGACAGAGCCGTCCAGGCGGAGAGAGTTGAGGTTCGAGTTATTCGCCAGCTGTTCGATCAAATTGAGTGTCGACGTGTAGTTGGAGATGACGACCACCTTTTCATCGGTGGTACGGCGGATGTGCTGAAGCAGCTGATCGAGAAGCCTGATCTTGCTCGAGACGGAGTTCTGGTACAATCTTGAGAACCCGTCGGGCAGCATCTCATTGAGCGCGACGAGTGACGAAGACGGAGTCGCGTCGTCGTTGCCACTCGTAGGGTCCATCAACGCCGGACTGTTGCATAGCTTCTTCAGAATGGTGATTAGTTGAAGGGCTGTGTCCTGACTGCCCAACGCAGAGTGGAACATAGGCGAACGAATGACATTCCGGTAGATCTTTGCTTGAGCCGGAGTTGGTTTGCAGAACAACACATACTCCGTCTTTGGAGGCAAGAAATTCGACAAAATATCAGCCGTCCTGCGCAATATGAAAGGCGACGTGGTACGGCTCATTTCCTCGCTAGCTTCCTGGCCGCGCTCGGCCTCTGTCGCAGTCGCGTCTGGCTGACGGCTTCTCATGATAGGCCTCTCAAAGTCTCTGATAAAGCCTTTCTGAGATCCCAGGACACCGTCGTTGACGAAGTTGACCATGGAAAAGAATTCGCCGAGGTCATTCTGGATGGGAGTTCCGGACAGGATGATCCTACGCTTGGTGTTTAATGACTCGATTGCTTTTGCTGCTTTATTCTTCATGGTTTTCAGCCGATGACCTTCGTCACATATGACAATGTCAATTGAATGCCCTTTTGCAAGGTCGTCGGCCACCATCCTTAACCTTTCATAGCCGATAATCATGACCTGGAAGACCCTGCCGTCGAAGTCGCTCAGCCGCGTGCGTTTCTCATCAAACTCGAGCACCCCCAGTTGGTCTTGGCCAAGCCATTTCTTAAATTCGCGCTTCCAATTCCGGATGAGGGAGACAGGGCAGACAACGAGCGCCTTTTTGACCACCGGCGGGTCCCTGTAAATTGGGTTCTGTCGAAGCAAGGTCCATAGTAGAGAAATAGTGGTCAAGGTCTTGCCCAACCCCATTTCGTCCGCGAGAATGCATCCTTGGCCGTTAAAGTCTTTTAGGCCCATAACGCATTCGTAAAGGAACTCGACTCCCTCCCGTTGATGTGGACGTAGCTTCTTCGCAACGCGGGGGTCCAGAACCACATCCACCGTCTGTCGACCTTCAGGGGGACTTGAGGGTCTCTTAAAAACGAGAGCACCGGGTGCAGCAGGATCATATCGCGGCGTAGGGGCACCGCCCGAGTTTTGTGCGAGAACCCTTTTTTCCTTGCTCGGCGGCTTGAAAGCAGGGCCACGGAGTGGCTGGCATGCAGCCTGCTTTGGAGCTTGTGCCTTCTCTTTCTGTATCTGCGCTTTCATCTGGGCCTGCATGCTCAGTTTCATTTGCGGGTTGGCCACAGGTTTGGCGGGAGGTGAGCATGGTTCGGTCTTCGTCTTTGGCTTTGCAGGATCGGAGCTTGCGTTGATACATTTGAGAAATTCAGTCTTGCTGATACAAGAATCAACCTCAACTTCCTTCCCGCCAATGGTCAGATTGGAGCCAGGTAGCAGGGGCGAAGAGAAGGTGATCCGGCCAATGATCTTCCCGGCATTGTTATACAGCGACGCATGGCCACCTCTAATGGCCAGCACCCCGTCGTCTGTCCAGGTTTTGTTCTTCTTGTTCGTGGGAAGACGCCTGCAAGTCACTCAGTAATTGAACGCGGCAACCGCATATATGCATACCATAGGATTGAGTAGTAACTGTCAATGCCGCCTGTGTCAGTTTCCTCGCGATTCTGTACGGGGCTTGGAGGATTCGCGATTCTCTTCAGAGGCTGTCTGGAAATACCGGAAGATGGCCGTTTCGAGTCGCTTGTAGGCCGCACCAAAGGGTCGGACTGATGCAGCTGCCCCTCTGGAGGACTGAGTCTTGGTCGTTTCGAAGGAGGGGCTCCAGTCGTGACGGTGCCGTCGTCGGGACAAGGCTGTCGAATCTTGAGCGGCTTAAAGGGATTCGACAACATGACTGAGTAGGCAAGGATATGATACCCTTCCAGAGCCTGCTCAAAGATGGCTCATACGAGCTTGGCTAATCACTGCACTTGGTGAGTTCAGGCGCTGAGTGAGGGAAAATCGAAGTGGAGACGCGCGCGCGACACGCGACGCGGGTTGGGTACATGTCATGCGTTATCACGTGCGTGATTGTCTGATTAAGGCTCAGCTTCACTTCACAGAGCTTTGAAGCTCCATCTTCTCCTGTGCTAACATCATTTGCAGGCGAACCTGACTATCTAATCTCTGTTTCTCATACTTTTGCTGCATCATGCGTCTTCTTCGATGATTTTGATGCGAGTAGATACATGAGTTGTGGTGGGATGCCATCCAAGTTTCGATCCTAGATCAGTTCCTTCGCTCTCCTGTACCTTTCATCCACGTGCTCGGCTTCCAACTCATTGCAGCAACTAGCTGATTCGGCTTGTGGGCTACCACTGTAGCGCCGCTCAATTCTGTGCCAATGATATGGTACGTCGCCTCTTTCGTTTTGCTTTCCTCTTTCCGTTTGTGTCCTGGGTGTAGCATCAATCTGAAGCATCAGCCGAAAACGGGGTCGGACGGGGCGTTGTTTATTGTAACCTGAGCCGTCACGACCACGGCCTCTGGGTTGCATCCTCTTCTCGGGTACGCGAGCACCATGGGTCGCAAACACAGATATACTTGCGAACCCTCAGGCACATCGGCATCTGGAACTCGAATATCTTCCATGTAGTGCCTCCGGAACGGTTCACCGACTCTTGGGAACATGGTTTGATACTTCCATGAGCTTTGTTCCATTCTCAATCGCAGCTCGAGGACGTCGAGGAACGCCTGAGTCACGTACTTTTGCCACGCCTGATAATGTTCTGCGCGACTCTTGAAATCAGCTACCGCTGCGGTGCCGCTGCCCAGTCCCAATCGGGTCGTCGATGCATCCGCGCAGAGGCTGCGAATGATCAGGAACAGTTCTTGCTGGAGGCGATGGGCGTGGGATGGCAAGCTAGGTTTGATAACGTTCTCCATGTATTGTACGTCCTGGAAGATTTTGAAGCCGTCGAAGATTTCAGGATGTTCTATAGGGCATGTCTGTCAGTTCACGAATTGCAGCTCCGGGGGAACTCGACTTACGTTCGCGCAATACGTTGAACATGTCTTTTTGCCCTGCAGCCAGTGTTTCCCTGATGATTTCACCGAAGCCATTGAAAACCCACGCATGGATTGCCGCAACTCCAAATGATTGAAGGACGGCAGGAAGTGTTGCACTTGGCCCATCACACAGAGTCTCGACGAGATGGGATCTATTGCTAGACCAGTCTTCATAATTGAAGAAGAATTTACTCAAATTTGCAGCCCCTTCGGTCATTTTCATGGAAGTCAACACTGCGGTCGGGTGCGCTTTGAGAAAAGATGCCATGCCTTGTCCGATTTTCACCAGACTTCTCCGGAGGATGCATTTTATGTCGACGGGGTCCGTCAAGGGGTAATATGCACCAGTACCGTTGAACTTCATGGAGCGCAAACTACTCATGAAGCTTGCCTCTTTTGGACTGAGTTGCCAGGTGGTAGTCCCTTGTGTTGATGCTGGAACCCCGTTGACATCGGAGGATGGTTGCTGATCCGCTGCAGAATTTTCCTGGGCAAGGTTGTTAGTCGAACTGGTGCCGTCCGGTTGCTGATCGGGAACAGATGCAGGTACAGTTGGAGCTTGTCCTGTCGAGACATCGAGACTCAATTTTTGAGGTCGTCGACGATTCTTGGCCGCTTTCTCTGCGACGCTCTTGACGTTGGGGATCGACTTAGCCGCACCCTGACCACGACCCGTTGGATGCTCGTCTGAAGATGGCGTGTATTGCGAACCGCTGTCTGATTTCGCATCGTGTGGGTGGTCGCCGTCGCCGCCTTGGTGAGCACGCTTGCCATTTGATGCCATATCAGTCGTTTCCGGGCCGCGACCTGGTGCCGACTCTCCTAAATCTGGCTCTTGTTGATCGTTGTCGGAAGAGTCTTCGCCGTCTGGACTTCCTCGCTGGGATGACAGCAATCGCCGGCCTGATTGGGATTTGAATTTGAGTTTCGTGATTTTTCGACCTGGAACGAAAACGTGCTTGTACTCCGACCAATTTGAGATGAGCTTTGGTCGAGAGACTCCACTACCTGCTACGTGGGTCATTCGCTTCAGCTGTACTTCCAGTTCGGCTTGAGTGATCTTTCGGCTATCGCTAGCTTCATTGAAGTTGTTGATGATGTCGGTTCTGGCTTTGGGCATGGTTGTATAGGTTTTGCCCACATCCTCAATAGCTGTGTAAAGCAGCTGGTTGTCTGTTTCGCCCCACGGAAGGGCCGCTGCCTGCCGGGGCATGGCGAATAGTTTTCTTGGGTTGCGATAGATGAAGTGGCTGGGAAAATGATGTGGTCTGAAAGCAAGTTGTAGGGCAGAAAAGAAGCTTGAGACGATCTGTCGAGGATTGAGTGGAAGACCTGAAAAGGAAGGGGCGAGGAGGAGATTTGGCGGAAGAAGTCGGTATACAGTCGACTTGTTCCCAGTTGCCAGCCACTTCCCTTCACTTCATCATCTGGACAATAGCACGACTGGACAATAGGACAATAGGACAATAGCACAATAGGCCGACTGAATGGGGCTCTGCACAATGGTGAGTTTTGTCTCTTCACGCGCTGACTATTGTCCGGCAGAATCTCACGAGACTCAACTATTTTCCTCCTCCCATTCACGGCAAGGCCTTCGGTATGGCCTCACCGTCCTCGCGTGCCAGGTCAGATGCTCTCAACGCACTTACACATTGTCATTTCTCATTGTCAGTTCACTTTCAATCTCAGATGCTGTCCCACAAGGACGGAAGTCGCCATACCGCCTGCTCACATACCTTGAATGTTCCAAACACGAACAGGGCTCTCGAACGCGTCTACAGGTACGTTGGCAGCTTCTCGTCAATGACTTCTCGCCCATGTGCGAGCCTCAAGCTCACAATCGGAGCTCCTTCTTTGCCACATCTCAGTCGCTAACTGACACAGGGACCAACTTTTGTTGTCCTCGTTATCACAAAATCCGCTTAATTGTGATTCACCTCCTGCGAGTCTCCATCTACCATGTCTCAGCCATCTCGCGGCGAGCCACGCTACCGGACCAGACTCAAGCTGCAGGAGCTCAGTGCCCGTGGCGAGGATCGTGCCGAGGCGCCCCATGAATCGTTTGAGCTGATAGCTGCTATTGACCCGGGAACCGATTACACCAAGTCCGCCTTCAGAGTTGTTCGAAAGGCCAGGGAAAGGACGGAGTCGAACATGAACGCGCTCAGCTGTGTTAGCATACTCAAGACAGTTACCTGGCCCGACGCAAAGGAATATGTGAAGACCCAGGTCTCATACACAAAAGATGCTGGCTCCACCAATTGTACCTTTCGATGGGGCTACGAAGTCGACCGAGCTCTTAAGTACGAACAGATTCAGGTTCGCGACATCATTAGATGCTTCAAGCCAGCTGTGTTTGGCCGAGACGTTGACCGCAACGAAAGCACACGAGAAAAGATTTCAAAGCTTCCTCGCCCAGCGCGGGAAGTGACACTATCCCACCGACTCAAGCAATGTGGTCAAGAAGCTGACAACACTGAAGTCACTGATATCGATTTCTTCGTCATGTTCTTACGTCCCGTGTACTGGTATCTTCTGAGAACCGTCGCGGAAGACCATTTTGAATTGGGAATTCCTATCCACATGGATGACCTGACACAGTACCGAGACTGGAAGCCACCAGCACACCTCAAGATTAGAGTTGCGATACCTCTCCCAGCAGCGTCGACACCAGGGCAGGTTGCGCGAGTCATCGCAGCAGCGGAGGCTGCTGGAATTCCCGAACCGTTCCCAGTGGCCGAGCCCACGTCCGTACTTGCGTACCAAATGCACACGGATTCACACGAATTCTTCATTGGGAAGGTTATTCTTGTCGTCGACATTGGTGCAGGCTCTGCTGACATCCAAACATGGCTTGTGGTGGAAGCGGATCCTCTCAGGGTCAAGCAGGTCGGTAAATCACGAACCGAGTGGATTGGTGGGAGGATCCTGAATCAAGAATGTATCCGGTTCATTCTGCAGAACGACCCCCAGCTGCACTCAATTCTTGGCACACCTGGCCATGGTGATCATCTGAATTTCCAGGAGACACTGCTTTACATCATGGAGGAGCAGTTTGAGGAAGAGAAAAAACATTTCGATGGCAGCCAAGACCTGCTTCTCACGCTCAACAGACTTTCCGACAACAAAGACCATATGGTAATCAACAAAAAGATCAACCTCACCTCCGCAAACCTTCAGGACATCTGGAAACCGATCATTCAGGCCATGCATTCAGCAATCCACGCCGCCGCCGAAGAAGCTGGTAGTCTCGATCAAATCATGATGTGCGGGGGAAGCAGCTTGAACCCATGCCTGCGCAAGTCAGTACGGGAGCGGTTCCGTTCCACTCCAGTCAGACTGCCGACTATTCAAGCTGGAGGCTCTAGGACTGTTGCTATGGGTGCAGTCCTCTTGCTCGAGGACAAAGCTTTGATCAAAGAGAGGATTGTTCGCCATGGATTCTGTGTGGCTTGGTGGAAGCCGCTTTCTGAACTGCCTGGTCAATCGATTCCATGGGAATGCGTGCAAGAGAACAGAGTGGACGGCATTAGACGGGCGCTTGTGTCTAAATTCTTCCTCGCAGCCGGAGTGTCTGTGCCAGTGGAGTGTGAGGCGCCACGTATTCGTGGTTACAGGCAGTTGGCGTTGCGGTCTTTGGAGGACATCGGATCCGGTACAGGCTGGAAGATCCAGGAAAAGTTGTACTACTGCGCAGAGAAGTGTCTCGACGATCTTGCCGTTGAGGACAAAGCCAACAGGATCTTCGAGATGCCCATCTCCCTGGAGTACGCAATCCCTTACAGCATCGCAGCAGACGCCTGGGAAGTCCACGAGAGCGGTAACGAGGATTTCTATGAGGTGGAGTACGAAGTTGCGCTCTACCTAGACGGCGACCGAATGAGGTTCCAGATCCTGATTCCGAGGCTGGGTGCCTTCGATACGACAGATCATGACCCGGACACAGACGTTCGGATCGAGGTGAAGTTCAACACGGCAGGAATCTTTGACCTTGTCAATCGTGCATGAGGCTTGATCATTTGTTGGCCGTGTCGAGCAAGTCTGTTGGACAGAGATGACTCATGCTCGGAATCGACATGCACGGGCCTACGAGCTTTACCGCATTGTCAACCATGGATGAGGAGATGTGCTCTGTGAAATAGTTAAAGGAGACCCTTCCGATAGCACTACCATGTACTCAAAGCACTGGAGGAGACAAAAATCAAACTTGGAGATACAGGCTCAAAGTCTGCCTTGGACAGATATGCAATGGACGATGTCCCCTTTCTTCAACCAGCTTCATCTTGAACTCTTTCCTTTCTGACCGTAGAACTAAACAGCGTGTAGGATGTAGGGTGACAAGGCAGCTACAGTGGTATTACGTACGATGGATGCCGACAATCTATTATCTGACCAAACCACGAGCGAAAATGTACCCAATTCAGTTCAATCCAATTCGGTTTCCAAGTCCAATCCCAGCCTCGCCTCGCTGGCACCTGAACCATGAATCAATCAAGTAAGCAGGCAAGCAAGCAATCACCCTTTGGAATCCCCCTCCAATATACAGTACGTAGCATACAGTACATAGTATGCTATAGTGAGTAAGTGATTGAGTGACTCTACACCTCATTTTCTACTCTCTACTGCTTCTAAATACAAAAGAAATGTTCTCTCCTACAGCGTGGTCGTGTCAGATCCAACCAAGCAAGTTCGCCGGCCGGTCCGATTCAATCAGTCATCCTCATACACCACGCCGGGATGGTCGTCGCCGTCATCGTCCTCACCTCCCGTGCCGTCAGACCCGTCACCGAATGGAGTCGGAGACGACGAGGACCCGCTTGATGTAGTTGTTGCTGGCGGGGTAGATTCCTCCTCCTCCTCCTCGCTGTCGTCATCGCCAGTGTCGTTGCTTCCAGGGCTAGGCGCGGGCGGCGGGGTTGAATCATCCTCATTGTCGTCATCACCGTCGATTGGTGTTGGGGGAAGGGATGGTAGGGTAGGTTCGCTTGCGTCGGCTGAGGTTGACGTGGATGTGGATATGGATGTGGATGTGGTGCTGGAAGTTGGGTCGGGGGTGATGACTGCGGCGGGCGCAAGTTGGACTGGCGTCGTGGTGCTAGTGGTGGCGGTGGTGGTTGTTTCCGCGACGTCGCTCGTGGTGGTCGTTGCTGAGGTGGTGGTCGCATCTGCCAGACCATCCGAGTCGGTCGAGGTAGTAGTAGAGTCAGCGGACGTGGTTGAAGTGGGGCCCGCAATGCTGTCGGCTATGTCTGTCGTCGTGCTAGTCGCTTGAGTGGTCGACGTGGCATCCACGCTTGTAGTGGTTATATGAGCGGAGGACGTGGTGGAGCTATCGACTCCTGAGCCGTCTGAAGCCAGAGATGTTGTAGTCAAGGTAAGGGCAGAGTCTGTTGTCGAGGTGGTTGCGCTGGACGACAAGTCCTCGCTTGTACTGGTTGTATAAACGGAGGAACTTGTCGAGCTATCGACTACAGAATCGTCAAGCGTGAACGACGTCGTGATAAGCGGCAAAGCAGTGTTTGATGTCGAGGTTGTCAAGAAGGATAAGGTGCTGGAAGTAGGGTCAGCAGGCACGTCAGCTAGGCTAGCAGATGTGGTTGTGGCCGAGCTTGTAGACGTTGGATCGCTAACACTGGTGGAAGACGTGGATGTGACTCCTGGACCATCAGACGAGGATGTACTAGACGTTGACAAAGGGACAGCAATATCTGCGGCTGTTGATGTTGTAGATGACGTCGACAGGGACGATGTGGTGGTAAGAACAGCAGCGCCACCAGCTAGATCAGATGTTGTGGTAGTGGCTAAGGTGGATGGGCTGGCAGTGGAAGCGTCACTAAAGGACGTGGTGGTGGCCGCCGACTCATCAGTGAGAGACGCGGTGGAAGTTGTTGAAGGTCCAGCAACGTCCGAGAATGCCGATGTAGTTGACGTTATGGAGTCAAAAGACGTGGTTGAAGTTGGGTCAGCAATGTCCTGAGCGATACCAATTGATGTAGTAGTAGTGGAGAACGAGCTAGTTGTAGAAGCGTCGGTAGCATCACTGGAAGACGTGGTTGCGGTTGTCAGACCGTCAGGCGAGGACGTGGTGGATGTGGCTGATCCTACGGCTGCTGAAGTTGTAGATGACGTGGTTGAAGCTAGCGAGCTGGTTGTAGAAGCGTCGTTGACGTGACTGGAAGATGTCGTCGTAGTTGCTGAGTCTCCTGATGATGATGAAGTCGTCGTGGAGGTTACAGATTCTGAGCTCGTGCTAGGCGAGTTCGGCCCGCTCGCTGAAGAATCTTCCGAGTCACTCGCACTTGTCGTTGCAGAGAAATCCGAGGTGGTGCTGGAGGATTCTGAAGAAGTCGTGCCAGACAAAACATCCTCAAAGTTTGACGCCGTAGTGGAAGCACTTGTTGGACCGGAACTAGTTGCTGTGATTGAGTTGGTAGAGGACAACGTAGTGGATGCAGCAAAATCAAAGGTTGTAGTGCTCGTCGTAGAGCTCGAGGAACTCGTTGAGTCGTCATCTTGAGACACGATTCCAGCCAGCAGAGTGAGGGTCAAACCATCCGTAGGCACAACGTTGGCAATGCTCAGGTAAGGGAAAGCCACTTGGGTCATAAAGGACGAGTAACCCCACACAGTGCACTGGAGTTGCGGGAGCCCTGTGCCGGCTGCTGAGCAGGACAAGGAACACGATGCCGGCAAAATTCCGAGGGCGTCGACAGTGCTCTGAGGCGAGAACAAGAACGACACAGCATTCTGGGCTGGCTGAGGACTGCCAGCAATATTGCCTGATGCCACATCGATGAGCCGTCCTTGTGTATCGAAGGTGAACAAAGCAGGTGTGCCAGAGGAAAAGCCTAGATAGTCGTACGGATAGGTTGGACTGCCACTTGGGACAGAAATGGCAGCTTGGCCATCAGGGATGCCGCTACTTCCCGAGCTGAGAAGGGAGAATGTCGGGTTCGCTCCGATACTGCAAGGCGTGCCGTTAGTGGTGGTAGCCGCTGGGCTGCTAGAGCTAGTTGCGGGCAGATTCAACGGGTCTGCCGAGGTGGAAGTTATGGCTGCTGGGCTTGATGTTGTCACCGATCCAACACCACCCGTGGGAGGGGCATCAGAAGACGTTGGTGACTGAGATGTGGGGGTTGTTGAGCTAGGGAAACCTGTGTCTTCAGCCGATTCGACAGGCGGCGTGGTAGTTGGAACCGGAGGGAATCCAACGTCAGTGGGACTGGAGTCGGTAGTTGTCGAAGTGCCAGCTACAGCGCTGTTACCTACGGGTGCAGAACTGCTCGTCGTGGTAATGACTGGGACCGAGGCCGTGCTCGAAGGACCCGGAAGACCAACGTCACCGGCTGAAGTTGTTGTGACGGCTGGAGTTCCATCGTCCTCCTCTGGAGCACCACTGCCTGACGACGCGCTCGTGGTTGCAGCTGTACCGGATGTCGTTGCCGGTGGCAGTACTGGTCCGCCTGGGCTTGTCGTGGTCGAGGACCCTGGCGAGCCTACGTCCTCTGATGGAGAACCTGAGGCGTTCGTGGTGGCGACTACACTTGATGTTGTTGCGTCAGGTGATATTGCAGTAGCAGATACCGTGGTTGAGCCGGCCGAAGATGAGGAGAGGGTGTCGATCAGTGTCTGAGCAAGTGTGACTGGCGAGCAGCCATCAGGAACAGCTCCGTCCCAGTAAGCGACTAGGGTCGTGTTGGCGACGGTACAAAACTGAGCAGTGCCAAAAGCCACGCTGCTCGTCGCTGCGTCTATCGTCCAACCCACGAAGAAAGAAGGTGCGTATGTTCCGTCATCGCTAGTCTTGCGCACAGGTGAGTCCACGCTCAGGCTGTCGAATCCCATGTAGCCGGATGCGCCGCTGAATCCAAGGACCTGTGTTACTTCGTCGAGGGTGAGTGGCCACGCCAGGCCTGGGTCCGTCACAGCAATGGCTTCGGTTCCAGAGAATCCGATATATCCAGCCGTGGTCTGCCGTCTGTGGTACCTCCTCTGGCCAAGGCTCAAGGCGAGAGAAATGAAGAAGCTGCCGTCTCCGGGAACTCGAGCAGGGGCCGGGTCGGGGACACATGTAGAGGGGCCCACGGCTGGGGGGCTTGTCGTATCCGGTGCAGCTGTTGTGCTCGATGGCCCATACGGCCCAGGATGGCTCGTTGAAGGTGAATCCTGGCTAGCCTGGTCGGAGTTCGATGAGTGCAAGGGCGGGTCAGCTGGGTTGGAACTGGTAGGCGCTGGAGCAGAGCTCCCAGGGTGAGAGGGTGTCGAATGACTTGGGGTGGGCTCGGTGGGCACGGCAGGGCTTGAAGAGGTTGATGACCGATGGTGTGAGCTTATATCGGGTTGCGATGTCGCAGGGGATGGTTTTGAGCTCGTTTCCGCAATGTCGTGAGACTGGGATGCCGTGCTTCGGACAAACGTCGATGATCCTTTACCACTCCATTTGCCACTGTGGTCGCCCCAATCTCCCCAGGTGACATGACCAGTTCCTGGCTGCCCGGTATGGTCGCCTACATCCCCGGGTCGGTCACCATTGTTCCCTCCGTGACCTTTGTTACCTGATGGGCCACCAGGTTGACCATTGTCCGGATGACCTTTACCATCTGAAGATCCTCCGTTTTGATTGCTTCCGGGGTTTCCCCAGTGATTGTCACCGGAGCCGTTGTGACCACCATGGTCTCCTTGCCAGTCGCTCCAGTCTCCCCCGTGCGAGAGGGCAGGATCCCAGCTTTGGACCTTGTCATTACAGAAATCGGTAGGGTAAGGACACACTGTGACGGTTCGAGTTTGCTTGACCCTCACAGTGACGTCGGCATTTGTGAGAGCATTCGCGACGGCGAGCGAAGCCAAAAGAGCTACAGACGTCAACATGTTTGAAAAAAGAGTGACTAGAAAGTTTCAACGAATGGACGGCACAAAGTGCCAAATGCCGCAGCGACGGCGCAGAAAGAGTGACTGGACAGCAAAGAATGAAAGACAAACAAGAAGAGATCTCAGGTTGAGGGAGAGAGGGAAGTACTCACTTGCTTGGAACAGCTACCGTACGTCCTCGTATATTGTGCTCAGGGACTCCTACGCTTGCGCCGTAACCAGGCGTTCATTGCAAGGCTTGCGGCGCCAAAAGCCTCAAGAGGCTTCGTCCGTGACGCTGTGACGTCCATATCAAGGTCGTCAGGCCGAAAACGGTATGGCGGTCGACCCAAAGAGCCGCCTCGGTGCTCACACGTGCGTCTGGCCTCGGCGGCCTGGGCCTTTGCGGGGCTCGTCGAGGCAGGGGCAGCTCAGAAGAGAAATTTGACCAAGCAAAAGGCCGAGCTGAGTTCCAGGGATACGAACTGCATACCCGAGCCTGGTACCGGATGCAGCTAGCTGCCGAGATAGCGCGGCATCGCACAGCCGAAAAGGTAACAGGGCTGCCAAGAGATCCCGATAGAGCAACCATGTGGCGCGAGGCCCCTGAAGCGCGCTTCTGCGGTGGCGACGGGTGGCTGAGCTCCCGGATCCCTGACCTGTGCCATCTCGCCGCCGTAGCACGAAGAAACTTCCACTACATCACGCACTATTGATGTCGACGGTGAGGCTGACAGCTGTGGCACTGGCCCATGGTTCAGCCAGCCTTTCGACCTCACTGAAGGGTGCTCCGGCTTCGCCGACAAGCGAGGGAGCAGAGCACGCCCTGAGATGGGTTAAGTCTCCCTGCTCGCCTGATAATATCGTCTCGATCAGGCCCACGCTGCCTGCCACAGGGTTCGGTCTTCGGCGGCACGGCGAAGCGCCTGCTGTGGGCCAGCACAACGGACGAACTCGGGGCATCATATGTGCTAGACCTTGCGCAATATTCAAGTACCAGAAAAGTCGCCAAATGCATAGTCCGTGGAGTGTGTGGATTCCGGGGGCCCAGGCTGCCAGGTACTCGCCGAGCTTCGCTTCATTTAGGGTGCATCGGAGTGCGGAATGGAAGGGGTCCAGGTCTGCCAATTTTTAACGCCGCAGTTCCATGGACTAGACCCATCTCAGAAGATGTTGCTGGTCGGGAGACTAGCTAAAGATACTGTATGGAGAAGTATCCCCCAAGGAACCATCCAATATGAGCACTTAGTATTTACAACTTGTCTCCTATATCATGTCACACCAAGCAAAGCTAAATGGCGCCGCAAAGTTGTTCGAAAAGATTGCAGGTCCAAAGACGGATGCAAGATGAGTGGCAGTTTCACACACACTGGAGGATACGACCATGCAGAACACTAGCATCAAAAGACAGACTGCTGTGGAGAGGAACCTTGAGGAGGTCAAAGGGCGGAGTATGACTCTCGGTGAGACGGCTGAGCTGAGGGTCTGCTCAGAATCGAAAACCGGGTCACTGGGTTGCGTGGCTGTTGCAGTTGTCGGAGTCACGTCGCCCAGTTCCGGTGAGCCTTGGTCTGGTAAACCTTGTTCTACTTCGAGCTGGGCGTTCTTCAACCTGAGTTCACTTTGTAAGGTGTACACGAGCTCTCTAAGCTCTTGAATTTCGTTCATGGCCAAATCGACTCTCTTCTGAAGCACCAACATTGGTGACTTCGCAGAGTTGGGGGCTTCTGGTGGAGGGGTGCATGGCGAGAGAGTAGCTCGTCGGCATGGGGAGTCTGGAATATCCGCTCGGAGCTTGAGCGGCGAAAGTGGATGTCTGCGCGCAATGGGAGACTTGCTGCTAAATTCTGGCCGCATTCGCCATATGGAAAAAGGTGTAGGCGGTCCTGAAGCACTCAGAATGTCACGGGGCGATGTCGGCGAGAGCGCCTGTGTTCTGATTTGGCGGGGCCCGAGTGGGGTTCCGCAATGAGCGACGCTGCTGTTCAGCGGGGTTTCGTACTCGCCATCACATTTCCATTTGATCGACCCAAATGTTGCGCGAAGGACTTTCATGAAAACTTCATCAGTACCGGCAGCGGTATCGATCGACAACGTCAATGAAGGCATTGGAGAGATAGGTGGTGTGGTGCTGTACTTCAAGAGTTGCCTTAACGCAATCTTAACGACTGGAAGCAGGTATGTTGAGCCCCAATCCTCGATTGCTTCGATCCAGCCTTGAAATTCTCTGAACCCATCGGTCTCTTCAAGATTGAATCGCGAGAGTTCGGACATACAATAACGCCCATCTGCGTCAACGCTGTGGTAGTTGATGAGAGCAGCCGAGTTGTCGATAGCGCAAGAGAATGATATTGGTTTTTCGAATACTGGGCGAGAGCCACCGCATCTTCTGAACAGAAGTTGCTGTGCTCGAACGCAGTGAGCACCGCCGATTGCACACTGGTTTTTGGCGGTTTGCACTGCATCGTCGGACGAAGTGTCCATTCGCTCAAAGACCAGGAAGGGACAATAGGTAGTTGTGCCGGGAGAAACGGAGCCTGAGTCAAAGTCGACGATGGTTCCCGAGGCTGCTGTGCAATTGGGCAAGACAGAGAGTTCTCTTTCGTTGAATGCACCTGTGGTGAAGCCAGTCAGGAGATTAGGTCGAGGGACAGGCAACTCAAACAGGCTCTCTTGAGCTTTGACTGCTCGTGGTGGCAGTGCCTCTCGATTCAGCTTCGGGGCTTGGCATCGGTGTAGGCCACGATTCAGTCCAATCGGCGGGAGGGCGTCGGGAGGAAAGACAATTGACGAGCCGAATCCTCTGCCGTCCACAAGGTTCCTGCGCCATTGTCTTTCCTGAGGGTCGAATCGATCTACTCTCTGTAGACATGGCTTGAGTCTGTCGGAAAAAGGGCGAGACAGTTCGGAAAGCTGGATACTCTCGGCAAGGACGATGCGAAACGCACTGAGGACAACTGTTCGAAAGTCGGACCACTGAAGGTGACTGCCGTCAAGAGCTCTCAAGAGGGACACTGTGGTGTCAGGAAGTGGGCTTGAGCTCTCCATGTCTGGGTGAGGGCAACGGAGCTCGGTTTTGATGAAGCAGACCGAGCCGTGATGGGTGGAATGTGCCCGTCCTGTCACGCAAGTCCACACGCTCTGGTGGCAGTCAACCCAGCAAGATGGAACTCGGACAGTGTGAGCCTGGAGGAATGAGCAACATCGCAGGAGATTTCCTGGAGTAATATGTCCACAGCACGTGTCTAGCGGCTCATGTTGTGATGGTACGTTGGCGGCTATGCAAGGAACTCACCTAGGCTAAGGAACCAGCTCTCAAACAGTGCTAAAAGCCAGTCGATGCCCCTGGTGTCTCCTGCATTGTCGTCTATCGCGTGCCTTCGACGACTCGGAGCCTTTGTGCATTGAGAAATTCGTGTCGAGACAGGGGATAGCAGACCGCGGCTTGAGAGTCTCATGCTGGAGGTGCACTGCCATGACGGCCACCGAGCGCGTAGACGGCCTGTCAGATCATAGTTTGTCTCGCACCAAATTTGATTTAAAGGGTCATCCAAAGGCCGGCAGCAAGACGGGGGCGCTTGTCAACAGAAGCTCGATGAGTGGTCCTGAAACGTGCATGCGGTGGCGGGCGGCTAGGAAAGGGGCAAGCGGTTAGAAACTCTTGAAACGTAGCGGGGAACGGCAATCTGCAGCAGAGGAAAAGAATTCAGCAAAGACGTGCTTGAGCCAGTTGACGGAAGCTGATCATGGGAGTGAGGAGCATAGTACTCCGTACGAGTATTTGCATTCTGGTGAATCGAAGATCTCACACGAGAAGCAAGCGCGCAGTTGAGGACAGAGGGATGCAGCCAATCAAAGGACGACCGGCAAGAGTCAACGCTTGAAATCTTTGCCGATATGGGCTAATCCCGAAACAGCTCTAGTGGCTCGTCAGTGAAGTTACCTTACCTAATAGAGTAAGATATGGCGCAACGTGCTTCAGTGAGGTCACTCTCTCCTACCTCGTAGGTACAATTCTCACCTAAGGTAATTCGTACGTGTTGATCATAGCCTGTTCCTGTTTTGAACTAGTTGCTTACCTCAAATTTAAGAACCTCTAAATAATTACTCGCCCGGTGTAGGGGTACTTATCCGCCACATTGCACGTTAATATTTCTTGCAACGGCGCTGACTAGGCGTAGCCCAAGGCTATGCCTATTGTGTATTTGCCTTGGACCTCCAGCAGGCCCAACACTTACACGATCTCCTGATGACATGTTAACCATCCCAAATGGACCTGTGGCTAAACCCCACTCTTTCTGCCCATTAGGCCTAACACATTCGTGTCAGCCTCAGACCTTTGTATGCATGGTCGACAGAGGCGCCCGCTTTGTCCGCATGCGGGTCAGATATATAAAGGTCATGGTTTTGGAGGGATTTGCGCCTGCTAACATTACAGAATCCCCCCAGATACAGTTACTTCTTTGCTCCGTTCAGAGCTCAAATTGAGGCACCATGGGAGATGCAGTAGAAATCAGAAAACCCTTGAAGATAGCAATCATTGGAGGAGGAATCGGCGGACTCAGTCTTCTCTTGGGTATACTGAAGCACGGCGACCCGCGGGTGATCCAGCCGCACCTGTACGAAGCTGCCCCTGCCTTTTCCGAGATCGGTGCCGGTGTAGGCTTCCTGCCCAACGCGGTACGAGCAATGTATGCTGTTGATCCGAAACTCCACGAAGCGTATGGTCGAATCGCAGATGAAGCCCCTCAAGCAGACGTCAACGGCCAGAAGAAGTATCTGTTCACCAAGGTCGCCATGGGTATGGATGGAAGAGGAAGCAATACGTCTAAGGCATTTGACGAGATCTGCACGATATACAATGACAACAAGCAGCGAAATGTTCACAGAGCGGTGTTCCTGGATGAGATGGTCAAGCTCCTGCCTGGTGGCTACGAGGGTGGCCTAGTCAGCTTCAAGAAGAGATGTACGGACATCAAAGTACACGAAGACGGAGTGACGGTTGTCTTTGCAGACGGCACGACAGAAATTGTTGACGCCGCCATCGGCTGCGATGGCGTCAAGTCGATGGTGCGAAACATCGTCCATGAAGGGCAGGAGAAATACGAGCCACGTTTCACTGGAAAATACGCCTATAGAGGCCTCATTCCGGTGGAAGATGCCCTTGAGGCACTGGGAGAAGCCGCTACCTTGGATCACATCTTGACACTCGGATACGGCGGCCACCTTGTCACATTCGTCATCAACCAAGGAAAAACGCTCAACGTCGTCGCATTTCAAGGTCGATCGGACTGGAATCACGGCGGTAACTGGGTGGTGCCAGCCACCGTGGGAGACGCTCTGGAGGATTTCAAGGACTGGAGTGAGCCTATCAAAAAACTGCTTTCTCTGCTCCAAAAACCCGATAAATGGGGATTGTTCGATCTTCCTCCCCTCAAGACCTATATCAAGGACGGCCGAATATGCCTGCTAGGTGATTGTGCACATGCGTCAACTCCTCACCAGGGCGCAGGTGCGGGTATGGCTATCGAAGACGCTGCAGTCCTCAGTCGGTTACTCGGAGAGATCAGGACACCTGACCCGGTACAGCTCGCAAGGGCCTTTGTAGCCTATGATGCTGTGCGGAGAGAACGAACGCAAAAACTCGTGACCACAAGTAGGAGCTCAGGCCTGCTTTATGATTTTGAACTTCCTGGCGTCGGCGACGATCTTGAGAAGCTCCGAGATGCGCTATCGACCCGATGGGACTGGATATGGGATTTGGATATCGATGCGCATTGCCGGGAGGCTATCGCGATCATGCATCAGCCCCATGTCGCCGTGAGCGGCTCGCCATAATACCATCCGCAGGGTCTCATGCACAATATCTGACTGCACAATATCCCTGCCACACATTCTTCACGGCCCCATCTATTTCTTCCCGCTGCCCAAGTTCTCTTGGACTGACCCTCCAACTGCGCCCTTGTCTGTGAATTGCTTGCCGATACTACCCTGCGACGAGAATGGACCGCCGACTGCCTCACCAACGCTGCCAATTGACCCTTCAGCTACGTCCATTGTCAGCCTCGAAGCGCTCAAGAGGTCTATCCTAACTCACGTTGGAACTGCTTGCCAATGGCGCCGTCCTTGTCGAAGACGGGTTTCTTGTCTCCTTGCATCTGTTCGGCAGCTGATAATGGTAAGTGCAGTGCTCATAGTGGTCAGAAGTGACAATTCGTCATACCGGATTGTGCGGTGCCCCCTACAATCACATAATGTTAGTGGCAGCATCTGGACGCGTTGAGAATTTAGAGGCCAATCACGTACCGACCGATCCCTTATCTGTGAATTCCTTTCCTATCGCACCTTCGATCCTCTGTTAGCTTGTACGGCAGGGCAATTCGAGAAGAGCCGCTCACCTTTGCTGCTGAAAGGACCACCAACCTTCTCCCCGAGCTGACCAACATTGCCCTCCGGCTGGAACTGAGAGCCTACTGAACCCTTGTTCCCATCGAGGGAGGATTTGTTTTGGTCGGCCATTCTGGCGAGGTAGGTGGAGAAAGGTCGTGAGGTCTGCGACGTGATCAATCGACGAGCCTGCTGTGTCTGGCGAGTAAGACGATTCATAATTGATTTAGAATGGGTCTGAAGCTGATTTTTGGAAAGGATGAAGCGACGTTCAAACTGAGAGGACTTTAAGTGACAAACCTACTGAATTAAAGGTCAGTTCCAATTTACTGCACGACATCAAGGATCCAGCTTCCGCAGCATCATCGTGACGTCAACAATGCAAGCTGGCACGAGCGTCCCGGGGGTTTACCTTTTCTGTATTGAGGCACCTCTTATTACGAATATTGAGATTCTAGGCTGTGACTTTCATCAGTCGAATACGGGTTGCTGGGGGTAGAAGTTGAAAGGAGATGGAATTAAGGTCAATTTGTACTTGTAGTTGCTCCAATAGTCGATTCTACGTCACTTCTCCTTCCCCGAACTTGGAGGGCGCCTGGAACGCGGAGCACAATTGGTGGATTTATCTATCCCAGTACGCCATGCCTGCAATGTCCAAAAGGCGATTCGCCTTCTGTACGAGGACTTGTAGAGCAGTGGTTCGTAACACGTAAAATGATTGGGTTTGCTCGTCGCGTCGGCGTCGGTGGGCGGAGACAGATCTCGCTATGACGTATGGCGCGCGTAGCAGATGCGGGGATGTTGTAAATGCGACCAACAGTCCAAATATGCCCAGAAGACCCACCTTCCCGAATGCCGTGCCCGACCTAGGGCACGGCCTACGCTATGAAGTGAATGTGGTTCCATGAAAGTTGTCGCCTTCCCTTGGGTGTTTTGGAAAGGAAGAAGTATTGACGGCTGTGACTGCACGACGCACCGTGGAAAGTTGGGTCAGCCTCATGCAGGCACGACGGCTGCCTGCATGTCGACTCGTTTGTGTTTCTTGCCTCCTTCTTTTTCATTCCTTCAACTGCTCCCGCTGCATCGCAAAGGCTTCACTCGACCGAGTGAACGGTTTGGACTTTCGTTGGATTTTTGGATGTCGCTTAGAACGCTCCATTGTTAACTTCGCCTCTTGGCCCCTCGAGAGTGAATTGCTTCCGGCCGACATGTTACTTGAGCACCACAGATTCAGTATCCTGATCCGTCTCTTCGAATGATGCGCTTGCAAGAGATCCTTGGGTGAAAACAACACATCCGCCAAAAAACTCTTGAGCTCGGAAGCCCGCCTTCATGGCGTCCACACCATCATCCACAAGCCGAATCAACGGCATGGCGATCGAGAATGCCTTTCCGACTCCTCCTACCGGTGACACCGCGCCTGAAAATGCCTTCCGCCTCAAAGGCCGGATGTCTCCAGTTCCACACAGATTTCTTCCGTTACAACGGGCACAGTCTACTCCACCAGAGCTTACGCACTCAAATCAGTTTAGCATTCTGACGAAAGGATCTCAGGGCCTGTCAGATCTGGCAAGTCTGGAACATTCTTGGAGCAGACTGGGATTGTCTAAGAAGAAAAGCCAATACTACGACCACGCCTTTGCTTATCGTGAACCGAATAACACCGCGAAAGAACGAGTGGCGAAGGACTCGGTTATCCTGGCCGATGTCAAGCTGAACTGCTGTGTAAGATGGAAAGTCTGAGCTTCCGAGTACCACTAATCACCAGCGCAGGTCGAGTCTGAAAAGGAATTCCTCATTGATCTGTCCTTCCGACTTTCTGAAATCTACCAGCGTCCTCCATCCTGCATTATGGCCATGGTAACCACAGACGTTCAGATGCTTCTTGGGGGAAACTCGGAACCAGCATACCATCTTACAATTACAGCTCTACCATCCGAAATAGCAGCTACCAAGAATAAGAGGAGTACACATTTGATCCAGGACTTTGTCCAAGATACTCTTCAAATCCCACCAAAGCGTGGAGTCCTTCGATTCGATGCGGTGTTGGAGGAAAACCTGGCGACAAACGGAGTGACCGCTCTGCAAGAGATCGAGCAGCTTCAAAGGCAGTCATCTGATGAAGATGGTATGCTACGAGCATTGAGTCGCCAGAAAAGTCGAAGGAGCAAGAAGTCCAGTGCTTCAGCTTTCACTGAGCGCTTTCGAGTCGGTCTGCCTTCGATCAGATCCACCACTCCTTCGAGCCAACGTTTCAATACAGCTGAGACAATCCAGACCAGGTCGACGGAGGCCATTGACTTGGGAAAAAAGCGCGTCAAGAAGAGACAAAGCATCCTGGGGTTCTTTAGGAAGTGACTATGATAGTATTGGAAGACTGGCTTTTGCATCGTATTCAGCATTGGGATATGTGCGATGGGAGAGGAAGAATGAGCGTGGCGGGGACGAGTTTTGGTATAGGGAGAGGCATATAGTTCAAAAATCACGCATAGAGTATTGCAACCAGTAATGAGTATCCAGGAAACGAAGCGGTTGAATACCTATTCAATCTCTTAGGCAGACCCAGGAATCTCATTCTCTTGTAGTGTAAGGCCGGGCTCATTGCTGCCTCACTTCACCCAGTGGAGTCCCACCTTTCCACAGGCACGACTGCCTCACCGTTGTGGTGGGAACGGACCTGGAGTAACTTTCTAGTGACAAACTTAGAAGCAGGCTCTTTTGACCACTTCAAACTCTTCTTTGCAGACGTGTTGCAGGCAGACTCACATCCTTCTCTCCTCGCCCCTTCGGTATTGTTGCGCCAACTCTTATCCACAACATGGACTTTACAAATCATGCCAAGTACCATAAAGTGTTGAACTTGCCAGAAGATGCGTCTTTACATGAGCTGGACGTAAGATATTTCGACGCGGTCGAGTACTGGACAGTCCAAGGTCGATGCGGCGCCGAGAATGCGAAAGCGGAGTTACAACTTATTGACGAGGCGTACGGCGCGCTATTTCAGAGACACCTGAAAGAGCAAGAGAGTGTACAACTTGGAAAGGCGAACTACACCATGCAACAGGTGGTCACTGGCCAAGAACGCATGACAAAGCCTAGCGAGGCTGTTGATCTCTGGATTCCTCCTCGACAAGAGAGATCTCCCTCGCCTGAAGTTGATGACGGCATAGAAGTCGACGAGTCAAAAGGCCATGAAACTATGGATCAGTCCGCGGAAAATGACCTGAGGCCTGTTCCATGCTTCACAATTCGAGAGACGATGGGCGACATCAAAAATGCTCCTGATAGAGCAGTGATTGTTCGTATGTGAGAAACCAGTGATAAGCCAACAGAAACTGACACTAGTATTGATAGATGCAGTCAACTGTCAAGGGGTGTGGGGATATGGCATTGCAAAAGAGCTCAAAAACATGGTAAGGCTACTCACATGTAGCGTTGGGACTCGGATTGACCCCATCAAGTGTCCAGAAGCATTTGAAACCTACCGATTGCACTGTCAACGGGCCGTCAGTCCACGCAATCTTATCGGGACTTGCCTCCTTATCCCTCCGCAACCATACGATTATGAGCAACAGCGTAAGTTGAAACTGAAAAGCATCGATAATGCCTTGCTCGGTGAGATCATCATCCCAAAACCGCGTCGTTGGATCGCCTGCCTCTTCACCAGCATCGGCTATGGTAAACCAAACAAGAAAACAAACAATCCTGGGAAAGACTCCCCGTCTCAGATCCTCCAGCATACGAGACTCGCCCTTGAAGAATTCCGAACACGTCTCGAAATCTACGACGCATCAGATTCCAACAAGATAACAGCAAGAGAGGCCGCTGACGAGAAGCCGGGAGAGATATGGAGTCCGAAATTCAATAGCGGAGCATTTGGAGTTGATTGGGAATCAACCCGTGAGTTGTTGATTGAAGAATTTGATGGTTTCGAGCGCCCATGGACTCTCGTGCAGAAGACCAGTAGTGGAGAAGATGAATCATTGGAGCCTGCAGACGCGAATGTCACAGAAAGCACTGTTTCCAAGCACAGCCGGAGGCATTCTCAAATCGAGTTTGAGAACCGTCCAAGCGGGAAAGATGGTAAATCAGTGGAATGTGACCGGCCTTTGCGAGCTGCACTGCGAGAGATGGACTTTCACTGAATGATGGACAACGGGAAGACCACACAGTGTACACAAGCTGGGTTGGAGTGCTCCAAGCGCATGTGGGTTGACAAGACGAGGCGTTGGAAAATAGGGGAAGCGCTATTCCTCAGATGGACTAGCTGTAATTACGATATTGTCTTGGCGTCAATGAAATCTCAAACCTGGTGTCAGCCAATAATTCACTGTGTCTTCTGCCTCACTTCGCTGTGGCTGCCTGCAACCCTCTTGTTCTAAATCACAAACATGGACGACGCAGAGACTGATTCTCGCCCTCCAAAGCGCGTCAAGCTCGATTCAACCCAGACTGACGTCACGATTGAGAGCACCCTAGCTATGGCTCACTCAGGCGATGGGAGCCACATTCAGCCAGATGTACAAGCCCCGCTTGTGTCAGATGATATAGCGAAGGAGCGCCAGGTTGGTATCGTCGCTTTCGTTGACGAGTCCGGGTCTGTCTTCCGGGGCATCCTCAAAAAGCGGTACACGGATTTCTTGGTCAACGAGATCTTGCCGAACGGAACTGTGGTGCATCTGACCTCGGTAAAGGTGCAGCAGCAGACTGGGATGCATAAGTCTAGGAGTCCCGTCCCGATTGCAGATGAGGTTGTAAAAGAACAGGAGACTGCGCCGGAGCCCGCTGGAAACGGTGAGACGGCAAAGGATGGACCGGCCGTTGAGAAAGCGATGGAACCAGAGGCTACCAAAGGACCAGATGCGAATGGACAATCCGCACAGGTAAGAGGTCTCTCTTTCTCGCACCATGCCAAATAAATAACAAGAAACCAGCTCTCCGAGGCCGACCGCACCACACTCCTGGGATCCTTCAGCGACGACACAGTCGGTCAGATGTGCTCTCTATACCAGTCAATTCTGCGTCACCCAGACTGGAAGTCCAGAGATCACCCCATGGTCCGTACAGAATTCACCTCCGACCGAAGTGTCCGGTCCCAGATTCATCAAGATATCCGCCGTATCTTCGACAGCAAAATCGACTCCTCTACAGATAAAGATGGCATCCTCGTCCTCACTGCTTCACATGCGGCCTCAATCAAAAATCGTGACCGCAATCGTGGCTTGAACAAAAAGACGAACAATGACCGATCCTCCCGGCCCAACAAACTCGGCTGGCAGGACCGCGGTGGCGAGTATCTCCACTTCTCTCTCTACAAGGAGAACAAGGATACTCTGGAGGTTATCTCCTATCTGACGAAACAGTTGAAGATAAACACTAAGACTTTCCAGTTCGCTGGCACAAAGGATCGACGCGCTGTGACTGTGCAGCGGGTTAGTGCGTATCGTGTTGACGCGGAGCGGCTAGCGGGCTTGAACCGATCGTTGAAGTATGCGGCTGTTGGAGATTACGAGTACCATAAACAAGGCCTCGAACTTGGGGACCTCAGCGGAAACGAGTTCGTCATCACCTTGAGGGATTGTCAGCTCGAAGGATCTTCTTCCGACAAGGTTGCTGCTGAACGGAAAGGAGAAATCCATTCCTATCTGCAAACGGCACTTCACCGACTCCGCGAGAAAGGCTTCCTCAACTTCTACGGCCTACAACGATTCGGAACCTTCGCTACTCGTACGGACGCTGTCGGCCTTCACATCCTCAAAGGAGATTTCAAGAGCGCGTGCGACGCCATCCTCGAATTCTCGCCGTTGGCTCTCAACGCAGCTGCTTCGGAGACCGGTCTTCTTGTTGGCCAGGATGATCGCTCCCGAGCTGAAGGAATCAATCTATGGCGCACCACGGGCAGGATCAACGAAGCGCTCGACAGAATCCCTCGCAAGTTCTCCGCCGAGTCGAACATAGTCCGACACCTCGGTAAGCATCGTCAGGACTACCTTGGCGCACTGTTGGGCATCCAGCGAAACCTGAGGCTGATGTACGTCCATGCTTATCAATCTCTGGTATGGAATCTTGCGGTCGGTGAGCGTTGGCGCTTGTATGGAGACAAGGTCGTGGAAGGAGACCTTGTTCTTGTCCAAGAGCACAAGGACAAACAAGTGGATACCGAGGCGGCTGCGCAAGAGACTGTCGACGCTGACGGTGAAGTCATTATCGAACCATCCGGTGACGACAGGGCGTTTGACAAGGACGACATATTCGAGCGAGCTCGCGCACTGACTGCGGAAGAAGCGCGGAGTGGGAAGTACTCGATCTTTGACATCGTCCTTCCTCTTCCGGGATTCGATGTACTTTACCCCGCCAACGCCAGTGGTGAATGGTATAAGAGCTTCATGGCCAGCGAGGCTGGTGGTGAACTCGATCCCTTCAACATGCGACGCAAGCAGAAAGACTTCAGTCTCAGTGGCGGATACCGGAAAATGCTAGCTCGCATCGGTGAGGCGTGGGAGGTCAACGTGCACGAGTACGATGGTGAGGAAGCGGAGAAGCAGTTCGTCGAGACGGATTTGGAGAAGATCAAGAAAGGCGACCAAGAGGCCCACCAAGGAGTGAACCAGGATGCCGCTTCCGAGAACGCTGCTCCTGCTGCGAAGTTGCCAGAATCGCCACGACAGACGTTGACGGAGGAGTCCACGGAAGCGCCAAAGACGAACAAACTTGCCGCGGTTCTCAAGTTCCAACTTGGCTCGAGCCAATACGCGACCATGGCGCTGAGAGAGCTATCGAAGGGAGGTATCCAAGCTTACAAGGCCGAGTTCATGGGCGGGAGATAAGTGTGCCTCGATGATTGCGGTGGAATCTCGTATGGTGTACTAAGATATCAGAGGATCGTCGTGCGTACTAGGATATCAAAGGATCGTTGTGTGTACTACCAGAATATCGGAGAACCGGGGATCTTCTCATGCGTCAAAGCACCGGGAGTTGCACGAGTGCGTCGATAGAAAATGCCAGTCTCATCATTGGACATCATATCCGCTTTGCCCTTGCGCTGTGCTCCTGTTCCATTGGACTCTCTTTCCGGAGAGGTTGACGAAGGAAACCACACCATTGGCACACACGATACCGTACCGTATGTTGTTGAGTTCGACTCCACAGAGGCTACAGCCCACATGAGATCTGTGACCCAGCTTCTTGAAGCTTTTGACTAACCTGTCAGTGACGTCTCGGAGTGAGTGGGGATAATAGTTGACCGGCGCCCGTCCTCACGCGTCCGTCCGCACGTCTGTACATGTCCCATCTTCGACCTTATCACTCCCTCACTCAGCCCGTCCGACCGATCGGAGTGCGAGTAACAATACAACCTCGACCAACAGATCAAGGATCTAAGATCCTTCAGGGATCACGAATTTGATGCGCGCCCGGGACATTGCGCCTCGTTCGAGACAGCTCCCCCCCCCCCCCCCGGGGGTCCCGTGACAGTTCCGACATGCAAAACGAGATCCCCCGAGGCAAAGGGATCGAGATACGCGAGCTGTGAAGATTCCGAGTGACAAGGAGGGGCCCGGACTGGTGCTTAACATTCCTAGTTAGGTATTAGCGCGAAGAAGCGGGAGGAGTCCGGAGGAACCCGAGGGACCTGAGGGGCCCGAACTGGTTGTATACGGACTGTATGGAGAGGGAGAGACACAGAGACACAGATCCGACCTCCCGGTGCTCGTCTACGGATTGACGAAACAAATGCCGAAGTGCGTGCCCGATGAAGTCCGGATCGGGATGGGAGAAGGATGAGCACGTAGTGATATCAGAGGACTCTTTCCGTGGTGGGTAAAGTCTTACAGATGTGTAGTCTTGCTCCTACCAGTCTCGAGAAGGCGCTCTCGGCTTCGAGATGTGAACGGGTGTTCACTCTGTTAAGTCGGGGACGATCTTGAGGTCCGGGTCCCGGCCGGAGAAACGGATTTCAGAAAGCCGTTTGGGGGACGGGGATCCCTGCCTCATAGCGACGTGGCCGGTAGGTATAGACAGTATTATAGGTTAGATTCGACAAGCCGACACTACATACGCCCGGAATATGAGGATTAATCGACGCTACCCGGCCCGGAGCGCCGACGGAGTGTATTGTATCGTACTGTCCCGATAATGAAACAACATTTTGCACCCAGTCCGACTGCATGTTGCCCTGCCGGTGGATAAGGATAACCCTCCAACCCAGACCCAGGAATGGGACCGATTTCTTCCAATTAACCAAGCATAAGTCTCTCGATGTCTGTGTCCTGGGTGATCCCTTCCTCCTCGGCCTTGAGTTCCTCATTTCCCACTCTCTCCGACCCCACCTTTTTCCCCCATGATACCTTTTGGCCATTTGAAGTGAAGCTCTCCGGCGAGGATCTTGTCCGTGAAGTTGACGACAGGCTTTACTACGGGATGGGCGTCGAGGCGACGTCGTGATCTGGTGTTGAATCGGGCACCAAACGAGGCATCCCGGCAGCCTCTATACCCAAAAGTCAGCCTCGCACAGCCTCGGGGTGGCAAAAAGAGTCATCGGCGAGAAGGCCTTACAGCAAATAAACCCCCAGTTGCAAGAGGGCTTATTGAGGCATTATTCGGTGGTCTCTCCGAGCACCACGCCACCGTGGTCCCCGTGTCTTCCGTTGTGAAGAGAGAGGCACCTAGAGAGGCGCCTCCAGAGATATATAAAGAGGGCTGACGGCCTCTGTAAATAAGCAGAAGGCAGGTGCACGAGTTGCGCATATATATATGACCAAATGGCACCTCGGTTCAATATCTGGAGCCACGAGGACGGCGCTTCGTCTCCGGACCTCGGGGACCTCGGGTCGCGGCGGACTCGATGTCTGACTACGTTAAGTTTGCCATCGAAGACGATATGGGTGCCCCGGCCACACGAAGACGCTGGCGTCCGTGGGGACGGGTTTCCAAACACCGGGACCGGCTAGATTTCCGACGCCGAAGCCCTCCTGGAAGATGACGCTGAATATGCCGTCACCGCGATGGCCACCAAAGCCGTTCTCGCCGGTGGCACTCACAGTGTCGGGCGTGTAGTCTCACATACGGAAGTTGATATTGGGGGAGTTGTGGACGGCGGGAGATCGCCATTAACGGTAGCGGAGGTTCCCCGAAGGATGGAGTCCAGGTGGTGTGTTGTGCTCAACGATGTTGAAGAAGTCCGAGACCTCGCCCAAACCCGTGGGGTATCAGAGCAACCTGAAGATCGGCGGAGTACGAGAGATGCGGCTTGGAGCGACACCGATGGTGAGCTCCTGGCTTGCGACGGGATTGGTTGCTGCTGAAGTCTTGAGGGAACCGCGAGTAACCTAGACCTGGTCCAAGCGGGCGGCGAGGGCATGATTGGCCTGCAGGCATTGTAGTCAAAGATTTGGGCGACGGCAGTGAATGAATTCTGAACCTTGGATTGAAAGAATGAAAGGAAGGCGATATCAGGAAGGACACCGGGGACTTGGAGTGGCCGGGTCTTTGCCGACATCTGATTTACGAATCCTGATAGAGGGGTGGGACAGCTGCTACTGTTGCCGTGCCGAACTGATGACTCGTAGAAAGTGGGTCGGAAAGTCTGAAGAAGTTGAAGAAGAGTTACAAAGAAAGAGCTGCGATTACATGTGAAGCCGTCCAAGCGAGGGGCAGGCTTACATAGCGAGGGTACGTACCGGGCTCGTCACCCACCGCTGACCTGTCGACAATTCAGTCGAAAATTTCAAAACGTAAACTGCGTCCTCATATGCAATCAAAGGCGGTGCAGTTTCGACCATCAAATTTAATCCTCAAGTTGCAGCCCAAACCTTCTGGTAGCAATGTGTTTGGGTCCTTCTGTTTTCAGTGGGATCGTCCCTGAGAAGAGTGGAGGCGGGAGGGGAAGACCGGAGCGGAGAATCAACATGTTCCTTCCCGAGCATCAATGTTTGTTCTTCCAAATCGAAGCGGGAATTTCAGCCATCAGCATCAAGCGATGCCGTCAAAGCCAGTCTGGAACCCCTGGGCCGAGACCGAGGCAGAGGTTACATAATATCTGACCAGGTCCGATGGTTTCCATGGGGATGAGTTGGGCCGGGAACGCCCCATCCCGTGAGAGTCACAACGATATTCCTAACAATCACCAGACTCCGAAGACTCTGGTGCTGCTGTACCTACTCCGAGGTCAGTGCTCACCGGTTTTGAGGGATCCACTCCCGCCCAGGACTAACAGGACCTCACCACCCTCGACACGTACAGTCATTGGAGTGAGAAAGTGATGAGAAAAGTCGGTGAGGTACGCACAGGGTCGAGGTAGGGAACTGCAAATTGGAAGATTCTGGGCCAGGAGACACTAGGTGGAGGGCGGGTGACAGAGGGCGCGAGCCAGGAATGACATGAAGGCGCAGAATGCTGGAAAACCACGCCCGGATACGAGCTCCCACCCAATATCTCTCTCGAATATCATCACTGGGAGAGACGGGACCCTGTAGTATCTATCCCCTTGTGACAGGAGCCACATTATGTGAGTCGGAAAAGGGCCCAGGAATTTGACGCTACGGATGCAGATGTGCTGTCCGTCGTGTTGACCGGTCAGTCTGTACGCCTGCCGGCTGCATTATCTACCACCAACAGGCAGGAAGGTTGAGGAGTTAACATGCATGACCTTTAACAAGAATTGAACCTAGAAGCTGGTCACAGAAGCCTCGGGCTTCGGTTAAACGGCACTCAAGGTACCAACCTTGGCTCATTCCCTGGTTCGAGATTGAGGCTGTGAAGGTTGCCTGGAGGGGTACGGGGAAGATTAGGTCCAAGGGAGGGAAGTGGGTATTCCGAACTCTGTTCCAAGAGTGAACTGGTGTGCGAAGCGGTGCGAAGGAGATGGCAAGTAAAGGACGACGCGAGCCATGGGGCGGGATGTGCCTTTCAAAGTTTGACCGGCGAATAACGAACGCGCACGCGCTGCATGCATAAGGCATATGCATGACCTGGATAGAATCATTGGTGAGGTTCAAGATTCTTCGCTCTTGGAGGGTAGAAGGTGGCGTTGTTACGGCGACGGAGCCTTCGGAATAACTAGCCAGGCCTGATACGGTGACAGACTACTGTCGACTGGATTGGTGAGAGGGGCTGTGTGCCGTAGTGGCGGATGTGTTGACCTCCGGTAGATGGTCAGGGTGGCAGGCAGTTGCTGTGTTTAATTTCGTTGTTGACGGTAGGTCTCTTTCTTGCACGAGCTAGGATCTTTGACGGCACTAACACACTGACTGTATAGATGAGAGGGCCCCTGGTTTCTGGATCTACTCCATACGGAGTATAGACGCATATTGCGTGAGAAATCAGTGGTCTGAAAGCAAGGCAGCGTTTGGGAGGGGAAGGGGTGCAGCTGAGTTTCATGGATTTCCTCCCGCTCCGGTACTTGCACCACTTGTTGCAGCTGGACACAGCGGGGTCACGAATGGCTGCGGGAATTGCTGTGTTCGGAAGGTTTCCTCCCAGCCACTCAATGCTTGGCGACATCGACATACAGGGATGTGCATCACGACCGGGGGGCCGAGTCATTTGGTCAAGGATATGGACCGCAACCGAAGTACCTGGGAGTGGATACGTGGCCTTGGAATGGAGACGGCTGTTGCAGCGTCGTTAGTATTGATACATACGGTTTAGTGGGAGCAGGGCTCCCAGCGTAGTGCGTAGGACACAGCTAGTACATATTCTAGTGGCTGTGACGCCTGATATCATGGAGCCATTACCGAGTACACGTTCCAGATCACTCACACGCTCCTACGCCCCCCGCCCCCACCCTCCCCCCCGGGAGCCAGTAGAACCACTTTACGACGTAGAATACGATAGAGACTTGAGGTCTCGTATAGCCAAAACTCCGGCCGGTCGCGCTATGAGGGAGTTTCTGACCAGCTTCAGGCTCCAAGGCCACAGAAAAGGAAACTCACGTGCAGTCACAACGATGGACTCGATGGACTTTGGCTTGCATCGCCCCTTGAGATGACCACCTTTGCCTTGACCACGACCACTCCGGGACCCGGGCTGGGGGATTCGGAAGCCAACTCCCTTGCAAAGCTGAGAATCGCCGGCCACAAGCAGATGTAGACTCTGCTGTTTGGAAAGACAGGTCCCTTATCCTGCCGGTGTGGTTCCATCTTCTCCTCATCGAAAGGCTCATCCTGCTCGAAGAACCAGGCCACGTACTGCCTGTTGGACTCCGCCATGTCTGCTCGGAGCTTGAGTATGTCCAAGAACACGGCCTCCGTGATCTTCTTGAATTCACGATGCTTCTCTTGCGAGAGATTTAGAGTGCCACCTGCGTCGTATGTCGATTCCCTCTCCCTGGGCGCGACTCTCATCGATTTGAGGGCCTGGAATAGGCGGATCTGATACTCTATTGCGTCCAGTGGCAGCCTCGGTCGCACCATCGTCTTCAAAAGGTCAAGTCTAGTGGCAGTATTGAGACGGCGTACGGCCTCTTGGGAGTCTGCAAGACGAAATCAGCCACTTCCCATGCGTTACCAAGTGAATAACTTACGTTGGGCAAATCGATCGAATGTCCTTTCCACCGCAACTGGCATCTGGGTATGTGGGTTTTCTTTGAAGCCGTTAAATGCCCAGGTGAACACGGCGTTCGATACGAGGACTTGTAAGAGGACGTCAAGGCTGAGCGCTGGGTGCGAGCTGGCTGTCTCGAGTTTGTCGATGACTTCTGATGAGTTCGAAGCCGCAAAGCTGACCTGACACAAGTCGTGGGCGTCCTGTGACGCGTTGTTCAGGTCCAGATAGCTGCAGGGATGTGCTTGTAGATAGCACTGTATACTTTTCTCGATCTGTAGCATGGTGCGGCTCAGAACGCTATTGACATCGCTGCGCCGAGGTGGTGCAGTGTAGCTTTCATGTGCCATTAGATCTCTCATTATCTCGATACACTTCCTTTCCCACGGCTCCACCACCATTGTCGAGCTTCCTAAAGGCTCTTCTTTTGAGGCGGGTATGGCGGAGCCACCGCGAGTTTGGTCGGAAGTAGCTTTTGTTAGAGTCTCTGCATTCGTCTCTCGGACTCGTTCTTGTCCGGGTCCCTTGACTTCCCGCACTAGTTGCCTTGGGACCGGATTTTGATGGACGGGAGCGGACAGGGTCGGAGGATGATGCTGCTGCATGTTTTGTCCCGAAGCCGTTGAGGAAGCACGTTCTAGCCGGGGGCGATTGGCAGAACGAGTAGCGGCAGAGTCGACATTTGGTCTGTTCCGTCCACTCGGCAGTCTTTCGACACGTACAGACAACCTCGTTGACCATTGAGGCGATTTAGACCCTCGTTTCAACCTCTTGGCGTTATGGTCCAACTTGGTTCTGACCTTGTCGAGGGTAAGAGGGTTGTCGTCGTCGGGAGGAGCGATCTCCTGCAGCTTCTCAAGAATTATCTCCGCAAGTTCTTGACGTCCCCCCCACAGTTTGGGTCTGTGGGCGTTAACAACTTGATCTAGAATGATATTTTCCAGGTTGGTCCAGCGTCGGGAGAGCCTGGGAGACATTGCTAACGCAGAGAAGTCTCAGAAGAGGACAGTTGGGGCTGATGTCGAGGATACTGGGAAGGGATGAGAAATGTGCAAGGAGCTTAAGGCTGAATAGGCTGTGAGGTCTCCGACAACAGCGCGTCAGGAGTAGGGGCGGCCTGCGATCGATGTAGCCCTGCCTATGGAAGGAGTAGGACTGTACGACCGTAGAAATGGGTAGAAGAGGAAAGAAGGCTGAGAGTGAAGAGAAGCAGGAAGGTGAGGCAGGACAGAATGGGGTATGAAAGCCTGAGTGCAAGGATCAGCCTGGTGCTTGGTCCGTATGGCTAGCAGTGCATGATAGCGAAACGCCACGTCCCTTCGCCCCCCTGATCACAATCTCCACCCATGCTCCGGGGAAGGCGGAAAAGCCAAGGCCGGGAGGAAAACGAAAATTGGCCCAAAGGCCTGACGGTTGCCTGGCCCGTATCAGTTAGACCTATGCACTGTCAAGACAACGACCACGACATATAACCGGTCAACAATCCCCTTGTTGGTGTGTTGATTTCGCACCGTGTGGTTTCCGACCACCTCTTCCCATCTCTAAGCTCCACCCCTTCTAGGGATAACAGACAACTT
This sequence comes from Phialophora macrospora, assembly GCA_000835435.1. Lineage (NCBI taxonomy): Eukaryota > Fungi > Ascomycota > Eurotiomycetes > Chaetothyriales > Herpotrichiellaceae > Phialophora > Phialophora macrospora. The sequence goes on along the minus strand of KN846957.1, from coordinate 710,636 downwards.
AGGACCCAACATCTCCTCTTTAAGCTTCGTCGTCTGATATGGCGGGATTGACTTGTCAACTCTGTCGCGATAAGCACGTAGGTATCTTCTTGTCATCGTGTCTTCTCAGCTAACCTCGGAGTAGTATAGATGCTCGGGCACCAGCTCTGCTCGGTCCAAGAGCTGTATTGCTTGCCGCCGAAGGAATATCGTATGCACACCAGCCCGCAAGAGTGGAGTTCAACCACGACTGGACCTCCGCCCAAACCAACAACCAAGCATGGCCACGCCTTCATTTCAACCGCCACCCCTGTCTCGCATTGAAAAGGTACTCATCACGTTAGACGCCGGCTCTTCATACGGGAAGGCAATGTATAGGGTCTTCCGGGCTGGAGAGAACGCGCAGCCTCGGCTGTGTCAAGACCGGATGATGATGAAACTCGAACCCATCACCTGGGAGCACGGAGACGCTCATGTTCCGACACAGCTCGCATACAGACCACCGTTGGACCCGACTCAGCTACATTGGCCGCAGCTCTGGGGCATGCAGGTCAATAACGCTGTCGATACCGGAGTCATCTCTCGGGAGGATGTGATCAAAGACTTGAAGCTCTTGCTCTTCAAAGACGGCGAAGATATCATAAGTCAGCAAGCCGAAAGGCATAGAGTCCGCAAGTACATGAGAGAGCTGAGAAATCAGGATCTCCTGCCGCCGCTTCCATCTGTGATTACCCAAATCAACGAGACAGGGGTCCACGAATTCCTCGGTCTGTACTCGGATTTTCTGCGCCATGCCTACCTCTTTGTCGTGGGCCGTATCCGAAATGCATACCCCGAGGTGAATTTCGATGAAATTGTGGTTGAAGTCGCCATTCCGCTCCCCGTCAAATGCAGCCCGGACGAGGTGGAATTGATTCTCGCCGCCGTCAAAGCAGCAGGCATCCCAAACCCCTTTGTCGTGGGAGAGCCCACAGCGGCCCTGGCACACCACTTCCAATTGTCGTTTGAACGGTATGGGATCCTTCCACAGGCCGATTGCACGTTGATCCTCGACATCGGGGGAGGGTCCTCAGACATCCAGGGATGGGCCAATGTGGGGATTAGTCCATTCAGGGTGCAAGAAATGTGTGCAGGTGACACGAAGTGGTGTGGTGGCTTGTCCGTGAACAAGAAATGTGTAGATCTCGTGCTGCGGGGGATCATGGACAAAGGTTTTGTCAAGAGACACCTGAGGAGCAAAGGCCGCGACATGACAGACTACGAGTTCCGTCGAGCTCTGGAAGAAAAGTTCGAGGAGACCAAGAAATTTTTCAATGGCTCGGACTCTGTTGGGTTGCCGGTGCCTGGGCTACCGGATATGGAAAGCTACCGAATGCCCGGCGGCGACAAGGTTGTTCTTGACCTCGACGACATGCGAAGGATATTTGGCCCGGCACTCGATTCCTTGAGAAACATGATCATGACAGCACTGCGAGAGCTCGCGCGGCGCTATGAGGACAACGGAATTGCATCCCCACAGATTGAACTTCTGCTGGTGGGAGGGGGAAGTTTGAGTCCGTATCTTACCCAGCAGATCAAGACTTTTTGCAGCGATGAAGGGAGAGCAGTCTTGGGTCGTCCCATTTCAGTGAGTGTGCCGAACAGCTCGTCCTCAACAGCGGTTGCCTCGGGGTCTCTACTTCTGTTGATGGATAAGGCCTTCATCACCAAGCGCATCATCACCAGGGGATACTGTATGGCATGGGACAAGGATATCCGCCTCCTTCAGAACGGCGTGGACGATGTTCAGCCAGTTGCGAGAGATCCTCATGACGGGGTGATGAGCGCACTGGAGGTGACGAAATTCTTTGTCAGGCCCGGGGACTGTATTCCCGTTAAGCATGCAGTTCGTCACCGAGGCTGGAGAGGCCTCTTCAGGGAAGAAGGTAGGAATGGTGGCTGGGAATTTCTGGAACACCTTTATCGGAGCGACACGATTCGCGACGACGACGTTTGGGTGAACAGGCCAGGCATTGACATCCATCTCATGCCTCATCCGCTCAGATTCCTCATTCCTTTCTCCTTGAGCGACAGATTCATCCCCAGGCTTTCGCCAGACGGAAGAACATGGTACCGTGTTGAGTACGAGGTTGCCCTCGTGTTAGACGGCATGAGGGCGATATATGAGCTGGTTGTTCCAAGGACAGGGAAGTTTTCCAAGCCGAATAAAAGGGTACGAGATGAGGGCTATATTGTCCAGCGTGGACAATTTGATATCAACGGTGTGTTCCAGCTGTTTAACTAGCTGAAGGATTGAAATGTCGATTCTTGGTTTACAGTGTCAGAAAACATTCTAGGGTGTAAGGTTGTGACTGGGAAGGTTCCCCGAGGGTCTGAAAAGACCACGCCAAGGCGTCACCAGGGCGTATGTAAACTTACCAGGTACGCCCCCCTGGTAAGATTACCATAGGCCCCCGCAACAAGTCAGGCGTCGGCCCCGACCCCTTTGAATCCATCATGTCCTCCGAACTGAGTCACATTTTGAGCGCTCATCGAATTATGATCCCTGAAGACAAATTGTATTTTCTGAGCAACGTCACAATGGCCTGGGAGTTTCACTGCTCAAAAGACTTATCGTAAAGCCTCCGCTCGTCAAGACCTCACCTCGCATCACTCCCTCCGCTCTTCACCCGTTCCAGCTCTCCCATGATCTCTCTCATCTCCGCCTCACTCGGAAGATTGACCACTGTCAAGTACAGGATGTCCTTGTGCAGTACCCTCCTGATCACGCCCTGTCTTCTTCTCGGCAATCGGCCCATCTCTGCATTCTTCACGTCCGATGGGCTCAATTCGTAGCCTCTCCTGTGCGCTCTTCTTTGAGCTCTCCGCCCACGTCTCTTGGCTTTCGGATCGAAATGCCCACCGGTCAAGAGACCGAGAATGGTGCCCGAATTGGCCGGGTGGTTCGGATCGCTAAATCGGGAAGCGAATCTCTTCTCCGGAGGAGGCATCACAAGCCTGCTGTCGGGGTGTTCCCCGGCGTAGCTCGCCTGGGCGCGACGGTCGAGGTAACTCGCCAAGAACCCACCCGTCGCTTGGAGCTTGTCCTTCGTGCTTTGCGGCAGGGCGCTCTGCGAGGCGCTGGAGGCACCCTCTGCGGAGTCGAGAGCAGATTGTGCGGCCGCATCGATGGCAGGGTAGATCAGGGGTGCGGACTCCGGGAGAGAAAGTTCACCCTTGCTAACGCCAGAGGTGAGCCGGAGCTTGGCCAGCTTTTGTTTCAGCTCCGAGTCTGGGATTGAGGTTGCCTTGACGAGGGCTTGGTCTGTAGCGCTGACGCTCGACAGGTTTACACCGAGGAGAGGCTCGTGCGGGCTGTCGGGCTTGAAGGTCATGATCATGCAGAATAGTCCGCGTGGCTTAAAGAGAGATTCATTGATCTGATCGAGGTAGGTGTTTCTGCGTTGGCGGGATTGGATCTCCTTTGCAGTCTGACTGGCTACCTGAACAGCGATGGTGACGGCCATGGTGATGGGGTTTGGGACAAATCCCACGGCGAAGCAGGCCAGATTGATCACATCGAAGACCGGGCTGGCTTTTGAGGCGTGGTCAAGCTCGTCGATGAAGTCAATGAAGGTCTGCTGGTCAATGCCCGCGCACTCCCCGAGTAAGGGAGCGTAAGCACGCACAAAGCCTCGACTCTTGTTCTTGGGCCGACGCTGGGGGAGGATGACGGGGCATGGCAATGGTTTGATTTTCAGGGAAGGTGTATTTGTGAGTTTGTGCTTGTTCAGGAAAGCGTTTGCGATATCCTGGTCCGAAGCCGGTGTAGCGGCTGCTTCTTCGTATGACGGCGGCGGTTGGTCAAGCTCCTCTGCAGCTTCGTCGAGGGCCCATTCAGCGTCGTCGTTGTCCAAGTCGGAACTGCCAATACTCGAAGAGTCGTCGTCTTCCTCCCCTTCAGAATGGACTTTCTTTTCGGATGAATGCCTCGAGTGGAGTGTCGGTGCTGCTAGGCGCGAACTTTGCCCAGTCTCATGTTGGCCTGCGGGGTTGGGCGACACTCCGCGCTCTCTGGCGGCTTTCTTCTCCTTGCGGTCGGCGATTGCCTCGGAGGCCGCACCAATGCCTGCGCCTACGCCCTTGACCAGCCTACTTATGATAGGCATAGTGAGAAGTGCTTGAAGAAGGGGTTCTAAATCAGTTGTCGGGAAACAGGGTGCGAACCAGCTTCACTGTCGCACAACGGGGAATATTATGGAGGCGGAGGATGAGTTGGTGTTTACAAAAATACAGAGAGACTCCTCTCTATATGAACCGCGCCTAGCATGATACCCAGCAAGAAACTGTAGACGTCGTTCTGTTCAAGGTTAGAAGCGCGAAATAGTTTCATGGTCGGTTCTTTCAGCATGCCTCAGGCTCCAGTGGAAGGGATGCGTTCGCGACATGCTCCAAAAGGGGCTAGCCGAATCAGTGAATATTGGCAACGCGGGGCCCAGAAAAGCTTGGATGTTGAGCCTGTTTGGCTGCGTAGGTAAGCAGGAAGCCCCGCCTCAGCCACCCACCAACATCCAATCGCCATTCGAATGCTTAGTCATGAAATATACGGCCGCAAAGCCCTTCGTGAGACCCGGGGCGAGCGGGGATCGGCCGGACCGCCTTGTGTGTCTGCTGCTACACTTTCATCTTCCGCGGAATTTGGCAGTGTGAGAGGGATCATAAAGCCGAAATCGAGACACACTTGGCGAGTCTGACGCATGTCTGAAAGACTGATACTCTCTCGCGGCTGGGTGGTCCATCTTGATCGGTGTGCGCGAGCTGCTAGGCCTACTCGTACTTGACCAGTTTACGTGTCAGAGGGTCCGTATCACACAAGCCATGATATCGGCACCTCATTCTTGGGTTCGGCTGTGCAATGCCACCGTCTCATCATGGATTTTATTCGGGTGTTCCAGTTACAGCAGAGGCGTCGAACAGGTCCGCTTCACCGGGTCCCGGAGAATGTTGTGCGACAGTCGGCCAACGCTCAAACGGCGGTCAGTCATGCCGCATCTTACCAAATCCTGGTTTGGAAGCGACGTTGGTAGCCAGGCAAGTAAGTCCCCCAAGAATCAAGGGCTGATAACATTTCTCAGGCAACGACGGTCCTTGAGACCAAACACGACTGCGGTTCGGGGCGATCACCTGCTCCGTTGATTACACGGCAAACGAGCGTGTGATAGCTCATCGGTATTGTCGGCCGCTGTGTTCGAAACCACCTCGACCACTCAGACATGGATACCACTGCACACGAACAGCTTAGCCATACGGGTCATTGATCTTCTGCTCTGCGATTGTGTTTGTTCTTGTTCGCTTAATCTTATTACTGCCGATCCCCAAGGTGAGCAAATTGTGGAGCAAACCAGGATAATCCAGATCGCCCAGACACCTTGATCCCTGTGCCGGCCTTTATACATTGGCTTGTCGAGCGTGGTCGAATCCAGGAATAATCCACTGATCAGCAAATCAAATGGTTCTGCCTCAGGGTCAGGGATGTTTTATTGGCTAAGATAAACCATCTCCTTGTCCCGATATTGTCTTCAATGCCCGCGGTTTCTTAAGCAGCTGACGATATCGGCCCATGGACGTGGTAATTAGGTGTACTGATTGAGGTCTGAGCTCGAGTCGTTGCAAGGCCCGAGTGGACTGGTACGGGAATGTTAGTAGCAATGTTATTTGATGCCATGGTTAATGGCACACAAATGCATCGTCCCTGCTGGTGGTCGTGATGCAATCGGCAACAGGCATCGCGGTTAAGATTTTGCCAAAGCGGGATCGGAAGAGGGAAAGGTTACCGAGATCTTGATGGCCGGGGGGTAAGCACAGGCATGATCCTGGACGTACTGCCGCCTTGCTGGACAGCAACGTGAATACCCAATCTCCCCCAACAAAGGACACCGAAATGGATCTTGAGCCCACATTCACCGGCAACTTGCATGGTCAGGGATCTGAAGAGATGCCAGGTCTCACCTGTAGTGCTGTGGTGACTGGGGAGCCGTATAGATACACCTCCTGTTTGGCCAGGTGCTGCAAGTTTAGTAGTTCCTTCCGGCATACAAGACAAACTTTGACTAGACAGCAAGAGTTCGTGTAATGCACGGACCCTATTCCAGACGGTCAGGAACTCAATCGAGGGGCGGAAGGCGGCAAACGAAGCATTTGTACTGATAGAAATACTCTCCGTAGATATACTTTTTTTCCAATGACATCCAGCAATGGTCGAGGACGCGGAAAATGAGCAGTTGCAAACCGCGGACGCCAGAACCGGAGCCACACAGTGACATCCCGAATGCTGAAAGAAGGCAAAGTATGGGGGAAATCTAGAGACCAGAATGCTAGCCCGGAGCAATTCTGCAGGTCTGCGTCGTTATCCCAACCAACTGCTTCCCCCGCACACTAACAAAGGTATTGTCCTTCTCGGACAACCACAGCTGCAGGCAAGAATGAATACTGCCTCCGGAGTTCGGGGAGAAGAATTATGGCCAGCGAATCATCCCACTTCGCAACCGGAAGAACCATGGTCAGTCCAGTCAAAGTGTTGAGGATTTCTGGCCAGGCAGAGTGCTTAGTCGCCCTCCTGTTCGAAGACCTCCTTCCTCACGAGGCATCGTGCACAGACTTGGCCGGACAAATTGGTTGGCCCTAAGCCTTCTGTGCCTGAATGTTGCATGGATGATCTCGTGGGGGGGAGAGCACATGATTGCCAGTAGTTTCGCGTCTTAAGCAGACCCTCTTCCTGCACGCCCGACAGTGAGGCCAAAGGTCGAAAATGACCGCAATTCAAGCTCGTTGGACGGGTGGTGAAGGCCCCAGTGTCGGCGATATACTTGTAAGAAGCACGGCGCAAGAGAAATCCGTCAAAATTCAATGTTTGAGTCAAGCGGGGTTCGGGAATGTCAGAGCTGGGCACGTAAGTTTTTTCTTCGCTTGCCGGCGTGGCTCATTTGCCAGCTTAAAAGATCTTGAAACATGCGTTCTGCAGCTTTCGGCAAAACGCATGCAACATGGCCTGATGCCGAAGTGTGGCATGTGAGAGGCAATCGCGGAGTCAAGTCGGTGTGCATGTGGCATTTGTGTACTTGATCTGGAACGGGCGATACGAGATGCCTTCCGTGCTCCGACCGACCATTGCAGAACGCTTTACTCCGTACTTGGCTCTTGATTCATCGGAAATCTTGGTGGGACGGCATCTCAGGGTCGATAACGAAGCATTCTCGAAGCAGCTCTTCGACTCCATCGTGTGCAGAAGATGGCAGTTTCAAGTCAGTTGCTGGTTGGTGAGATAGTCCCGTAACATTTATTAGCTCAAGTGACGCAACGTCGGAGTGGAGCTGTGTGCCGGGGTCTTTCCTGCTTGGAACCAAGCCCGTATCCATCGTCCTGGGGCCGTGTGAGGCGGCATCATAGGGGATACAAGGCCACAGAATATTCGTGTAAAGCAAGCAGCATCGGCACGATCGGAAATTCCTGTAAGACTGTCAGAATTGCGCTCTTCGGGTTCCTGCGAGTGAGATAGCCCTTGCATAGCACTTCAGAAAATCATTTACCCTTGAAATCCTGAGCGAGTCTTTTGACGAGCAATCTGGAGGAGTTGCAAAGGACGGGAGCGATCTGTAGGCTAGATATTTGCGGGGCTCAGCTTAACCAAGAAGAGTCTGGCCAGCACATTCTAGGCGTGATCAGCATTGAACTTGTTTCGGTTGTTCGGTTACTCAGCCTATTAAGCTGCGCCCGAGACGCACGCAACATAAATAGGTGATGTTGATGCTGCCCCTGGTTCATGGGCGAAATATAAAGTGTTCACCACTAGTAAACAAGGAGTCAAGGACGTGCATATCTTGCTCTACCGAAATTGCCGAGGATGAATAAATGCATTGCTGTGATCACGCAGTAATGCACGAGGTAAGGTGAATGACAGCATGACAAACTTGTCTCTCCTTGTGTGGGCGGATATCTGAGGAGGGAGATCAAGTACGGAGTACGGAGTACAGAGATCTCAGACCGTCAGCATCATGCGATCAATTCGGGGGCTCACCTTGCAAGGGTCTCCGCGTGATTGCAAGGACAGTGCAGTAGGACGACCAAATCGCTGCTGATGTATATATTATCAGTACTCCGTATACGAAGACCCAGCAAAGTCCGTGGTGTTCCGCGATTGATGACGGCTCAACGCCGCCAGTAAGAAACAAGCCTGATGTCGCTGCATTGCTGTCAGCCGTTTGTAGGTTCGTGTGTCGGCCCATCTTAACGAGCGGGAATCATCCGAAACATGGACCATTGGTTGGAATGAAGGCAGCAGCCATCGAATACTATCCTGGTGTTGCCAATCGCAGAGACTCGGACTCTGTTGCGCGTAGATGCGACATACGTAAAGACTCCCAGTGGGATACATTCCAGGCGCGCAAGCAAGGGCCAGGCCCCCAGCTTCAAGCGCACGGCAGCTGGGGGGTTGCGGGCGCCAGGCATTGGAAGGCTTGCGCCTAACCTTAACTGGAGCGCTGCCCTGCAGTCGCGGGCAGACGGGCAAAACGCGTGTTCCCTCCAGAGTCAAGAGGCAAGACCTCAATCACCCTTGAACGCGCACTAACAAGAATCTGCACTAGACACTAGACCCATCTCAAGAACGCTCCCCTCCCGCCGGTGCGTCGACCACTCTCGCAGGCGTTTCTCCTGAACGCTGTGCTTGGGCCTTCTCCTTCCGTGCCAATTGCCAATTGTCAATCCAATCGCTGCCAAACTGCACCAGGAACTTCCTACCTTCTTGATTCATCCATCACTTCATACACTCCCCCTTCTATATTTGCCCATCGACACCATCCCGCCGCCATTGTTGTCACTGTCTTCGTCTTTTCTCGCCTCTTCCTCTGCCCGACACCTTGGACACACGCCGCGGCTGTAACATTCGTTTCTTGAGCTGCTGGGGTTTGATTCCTGTCCGGTCTCTTGGAAGACAAGTTCTTCCAGCCCTTCGCTTCGTCTTGGATTGTTGACCCGATCCCACTCTTATCCTTTAATCCACCTTCTTTTCACTCGGTCGACTCTTGGTTGAATACCACTCCGCGCCATAAACGGTCTGTCTCAAGCCAGTCACAGCTATTCACATGCGGTGATGCCGGGAACCGGTTGTACAATTTGAAAAACATCACCACAGCAAGGTGTGTATCTCACATCGCTTTCAGATCGAATGGACTCTCTTGGGAGATCACAACATGTTGACTTGGGTCTGTAGTTAAGCTTTCCTTGAAAGATCAGAGACTCTCCTTCGAGCCCCAACGTCGAAACGAGATTGCCGAAACACGAACCTTGAACCTCCCTGAATAGCACCTTGTGCTGAAACCCGATTGATAAAACATCCTGAAAAATGGCTGCTTTGGTCCAGACGCTGCCTCCCCAAACTACAACAGTCACAATGCTGGGTCGGCCCTCTTCCTCTGGGAGCTATCCCTCTCAAGCCTCACATGGCCAGCTGAGGAATCACCAGCAGCCGACTCGGTATAACTTGCCAGCGACTGGCTATAGGGGCATGCCCGCCAGTGGCCCCGTGGCTCCTCCTTATGCCTTTACATCCACGCCGCAACTGCCCAACGCTATCAATACCCGTCCTCTCGCACTCAACTCTGGCAGATCCATCTCGTCTCCAAAAGCTCCTCACCCGAGTGCTTCCCCTTCGTCACAGCCTACCTCACCAACTACCCTCCCGCGAATCGATACTGGAAATCGTCTCTCGCTAGGTCTGCCTGTCATAACCTCCGGGCCCTTGATGGCTCCCACGCAACCAAACGTTACCGCTTCCAAGCCATCTCCTGATCGTTATCGAAGACCCGTTCGACGAAGCGAAGGAGAAACAGGTCTGAACAGAGCTGCTGCAGGGTCTGCCCTTCCGTCAGGCTCGGGCATGGCTGCGGTTGGCTCGCTTTACAATCACCCTCTTCAGTCCAACAGCACACCGTCGCTAAGTTCCAGTTCGCAACAATCACACCGAAGTTCTACCTACGGCAATCCGGTGCAGGTTCAAAAATCCAGTGCGGACGATCTTCAACTAGCCCGACCGCAGCCACCCGAATTGGCTGCAAGGTATCGAAGACGTAGTTTTGGCAGCATCGAAACAGCAGGTTTAAACCATTCAACCGATCACCAGGAAACTGCCTCCCCTCATCCGAACATGTTCCTTGATTCGTCTCAACCGACTCCAACTTCTACAACTTCTGTTCACCGACCGAACCACCATAGACAGACCTCGAGCTCTGACAGCATCAGTTCCTCGAGGTCGGCCCGATCTTCGAGGCCTGGATCGGTGAGTATCTCCACATGGTATAGTTACCGGTTTCTGACAGTTCATCAGGCTCAGTCCCCAGCGGCCAGTAGCCCAGTACCCTCTCTAAAACAAGAACCTAGACTTGCGGCTCCTTCTCGACCTGGAGATTCCAGCATTCGCCAGCCATCCCCCTTATCACGACCAGTCGACATGACCAGCGACAACGCGGACGAAAACCGCCGGCTACCACCTACCTCCTTGCCTCCGCCAGCAATGTCCACAACCAGCTTGGCTGCCGAACAGCTTGCGGCCGTCAGCAAGAAAGACGCCAAGAAATCGAAATCGAAATTGCGGAGGGCATTCTCATTCGGCAGTGCAGCAGAGCTTAGGAAAGCTACTGCGCAACACAACCTCGAAAAAAGCGTAGCCAATAGAGATTCAGCGGCGACCTCCAAGAGGCACTCGAAATATGAAGATGAGCTGGAGCCCGACCAAGCCCGTATTGCAGAAAAGCAAGAGGCCGCAGGGTTGGGCGAGAGCATCTATTCAGGCCAAGGCAACTTTTTCACTGGCTCGACCGACAATCTATCGATATCGTCGACGGCTTCTTCAGCCTCGGTCATGCTCCGTAAAATGGGCAAGGGGGTGAAGAAAGGTACTCGATCTCTTGTCGGTCTGTTCCGGCCCAAGTCTGTGGTCGGCGTGCCTCCAGCTGATGCTCCGATCAACCAAGCGAGCTTAGCTCAGGTTTCCATGGTTACTGTCGAGGCAGAAAGAGAAAAGGTCAACGTCAACGTCAATCCTCATGATCAGCCAGGAGGTGGGACCGGATTTCCCAAGCTCGAGCAAAACTCCGTTGACACAAAGCTCTCCTTTGATAGTGGGACTGTATCGAGCGATACTCGCTCGCGACGGAGTATTGTTGGTACGGAAAAGGAGCGTGCCGAGGTTCTTGCTGCCGTCAAAAAGGGGATTCTCAAGCGTACGGAGTCCAACCAGCCGTCCCCGAAGGTGAAAGCCTACGACTTCAAGGTCCCAGACTTCAATTTGCCACAAATTCCTCATATGAATGACTCACCTAGATCGAGTGCGCCAAGTACTCCTGCAGACGAGCCTCCTCGATCCGGACATCGCCGGACAGACTCGATCACCATTCAGGAGAGCAATGACTCTGATGACTACTTCAACATGGATAGACTCGGTAGTCTAGACTCCAAGGACACGCCCGACACCCCCCAGACTCTGATCCGCAACATATCCTTCAGCCCTCGAATCCAATTCCACGACACTTGGCCCAGCGGAGAATATGACCGGCGTGGCGAGATAGCAACTTGCAATCGGTTGACTCCGATGCTCGCGCAGCAGATCAAAGAGGAACTCAACACCTTCAAGATGGTAGGTACCCTTGTTCATAAAGGCACTTGCCCCTGCTGACCAGTAACAGGAGATGGAAGTTCATGAGTCGTCCAAGGTCTACACCCACTTTTTCTAGCACCATGGCAATATCGTTGGGCAGGGCAATTGGAGAGTATGACTTCCTGACTTGGGTTACGCCGTGGCAGAAGTGATCAAAGACACGCGTTTACTGATAAACATTCACGATCTCTACGACCCTTACAGTACGTGCGCAGCAAAGCATTGTTTTTGTCGCTAGACATCAGCATCGCATCATTCGGTGGAGGCCCTTGTCGACCTCGAGGACCTATGTACATTTAAAAAAAGCTCGTTGTTGCATAACATTTCATTCATGAATTGGGTTTCAAGTAAGGTGTCCGGCGCATGGCAACAATCACCTGGAGGATGATTGTACGGAGGCAATCAAAGGAGCATACATGTTGATCTTGGCTTGGAGACTGAGATCAGCAGGGGAATTTCAGCATCGGACCTCAGTCCACCATTTCTAATCGAGGGCGACTTTGAGTTGGGAAGATTGACTGGAGGGGGTCATCGGAGGGGCAGTTCAATGCAAGTGGCTCCATACTGGACTGGTTGGATGTCATTGAGTCTAGGACCGATAGAACACCAGCCGGAGCCGGGTGATATCTCCTATTACCGAGTTTGGCGGGAGGACTGAGGAGGAAGCAGGCAGGTTGTTCTGCGCTGTGGGGAAATTAATTAGTCCCTTTTCTCTGGATTCATCAATCGTCTTCGACTTGTCTGGGCCCTGTGAAGCCTCTTGTAAGGCTGTCATGTCTAAGGGAGGTTCGGGTCACCGCGCCGTGCGAGTCTAGTCTATGCCAGAATAGGTAAAGCGCGGCACTCGGGGCTTGGCATCTACATTGGGCTTGGCTGCGACGTCAGCGATCAAATCGACTTGCGCCCGCCATTGCCCGCTGCTCTTCAACCTAAGTTCACTCGCAACTGCAGCCTTCGCCACCTCTTTAAGACGACGAGACGGCTGGGCCGGTCTTTTTCTAGCCCTATCGTTACCGAGTCGACTCTTCCTCCACTTGTCCAGGACAAGGCGCCGCTGAGAAGCACACGAGCTCACATTTCCAGCTCTCCCCACGATGAGCGGCTTTAGAGGGATCGTGAAAGACGGGTGGCATCCCAAGGGCCGGGATGGTGGGAAGGAATCCTGGAGAGGCGACTTCAAGGGGATCAATCAAGTGGTCAGTGGCTGAATATCTGCCAATCCAGAATGCTGAACTATCGAGCAGGCCGGGTGGATGGGAAAGAAAACAGATCCCAACAAGCAGGAAGAGGCACACGTGTCTCGTCCTCTCACCAGTCTCAAAGACCCAGCTCTGTTTGGCCCGCCACCGAAGAACGTCAACTACCATGGGGGAGCTGCGCTACCGAACGAGATCACTCCTCAAACTGAAGGATGGGGTGCTCCCTTGCGTCCCGATCAGATACCAAGCGCGAACAGAGCAGTCAGCCAACCTACCGAGGAAGAGATTGAAGAGCAGAGGAGAAACTCCGGCCCGCCCTTGCCTTACAGGGCGGACCGAACAGGACTGAGGACGGATCATCTGCCACCCCCCCCTGTCCACCGCGACTTGAATCGAAGTCCCGAGACCGCGGAACCAGGACCAGTCAGACCGCAACCGAGGTTGCCCCCACGACTGCCCTCTCGACAGCCTACAGTCTCTACACCCACTCCTCCCCCCGTGGTAAACTCTCCTCCACCGCCAGCCTACGAGTCTATTCCCGCAGCTCAACCGGCCCCGCAAACTAGTACAAGCTACGGGATAAATCAAGCTGCTGTCAATAGACTGGGACACGCGGGTGTATCGGTCCCAGCCCTCGGTATTAGCTCTGAACAGTCTTCAAACCCCTGGCGTAATGAGCAAGGCCAAACGAGCCAGCCCACTAGTCCGCCCACGAACCCCCAAGCGCCAACAAATCAGCTCTCCGAACTTCAAGCCCGCTTCGCTCGCATGGGCTCAAGCGCGAGCGCAAGCAGTCAACAGACTGTGACACCCCCGTTCGTTACGCCCGGCCAATCCCCGCTGCCTACATCTGTTGCCACTCCAGTTCAACCGTCCTATACTCAGCCGGCACAGCCGCAACCGCAGGCCCAAGGAACAACCTGGACGGAAAAGCAGGCCGCCCTGCGCACAGCCCAAAATGCCTACAAGGACCCTTCCACCGTCTCCGCCTCAGATGCCACCTCGGCTGTTCGCACGGCGAACTCCTTCCGTGAACGTCACAAGGACTCGATCGAGGCTGCTGGTAGCCGCGCAAACGAATGGAACAAGAAGTACAACGTCACCGGGCGATTGAACTCGTTTCTTGAGAAACACTCATCTTCACCTACGTCGGAGAGTGCGCCCAATGGAGGCAATGGAAATGCGTACGTGGGGCAACAGCCGGCGCAAGGAAGCGTGCCTATGCCGCCACAACAGAGTCCTGAGCTTGCAGCTTCGATATCAAGGAAACCGCCGCCTCCGCCGCCTCCGAAGAAACCGGCGAATATGCATGGGAGTATCGGGGGAACTGGTGTGGCGCCGCCACCTGTCCCACTGGGTACGAAGCCGAGCTATTCGTGAAGTGATGATATGAGGTGTGATGTGATTGGTTTGACCCGCCGACGGTCAATCAGGCGAACGTGGTGTGCATGTATATATGGAGTGGGGGTGTTAATGATATTAGGATAATGTCTACAATTTTAACGGACGCACTGTGAATGGTGCGATCGGACAAAGATCTTACTTTCGAGTCTATTGATGTGGTGATGGCGGTGTTGTCTTTGAACCAACGGCGGGACCCAAAGGAGTCCTTCCTCCCAATGTCCCAATGTTTACGTGGACAGGATCCCGTCCGGTTTATCTAACTCAATGAAGAACACTGTTGATATCCGATTCAAAAGGACCCTAGGGACCCAACTGCTAGACTTTACATCATATCACGTTGTTCGGTTATTGGTTTGGTTTAGACTCACCCAAGAGTGTTCGCCACCATCGATTCATTCTACGAGACCGTCCGTGTGTATACTAAAGACCTTCACAAAGCCCCTGTCTCTCGCGCACGTGGTGAACTATTAGCTATATCCCAGCAGGTGCCTCCTCTCGGCCTCTCGCTCCTTTTTCAGATACAGTAAGGAAGTATTCAACGAAGATACTCTTCGCCCCCAAATCCGGATCCTGACCGATCCCTCGCAGTCGTCATGGCGTCCATCACCACCCGGTCCGGAGGACGGAGTCCTGCGTCCTAGAAGGCTATTTGGAGCTTATATCTCACGAGCAGGGCGCGGGGTTCAGGAGGAGGGGGGGGTGGAAGAACGAACGTGGAGACGACTATTACTACCACCCGTTCGAGGACCCAGGAGACAAGTATGTAGTCCGTGTGCTCGGTCTCCCTGTACCACCACTCCTTGACGCAAAGTTTGAATCGTTCTAGAATGCCTACGTGAAAGGCACTGTATCCTGTGATCCAAGGATGGGGGGCCTCTATCTAATTCATTTCATCATCATCTCACAATTCACTACATGCGATACACGTCACGTCACTCGGACCTTTCATCTACCACCGCCGCGACCGGCCCAGACTTCGGAACCAACATGATCCCTTCCTCCTCCTGCTGCTGCCGCTGCTGCTCTTGTTTCGTCTCTATCAGGCCGTCCTTGTCGTCAAACACCAGGCGGACACCACCCAGGATCTTGCGGTCGCGCGGCCGCGTCATCCCCCCGACCAGATTCCTCGCGGGTAACAGGCCCGATGCCCCGCCCACAGCGGCCGCGGTGATCAAGCAGACCGTGTTGATGGGGTCGAAGTCCGAGACGTGGCCGGTGCCCGTGGTCCGGCTCCCGATGACCACGTACGCCACGGCCAGGACGAGGATGATCACCAGCGGGGGCAGCAGGCTGATCAGCACGACGGGCCGGCCGTTGTACCCGACGCGCCAGACCGTGTAGGATCCCTGGACGGCGTGGCGGCCCGGCGGCTCGTTGGAGCCGTAGTAGACTCGTAGGTTGGAGCCCTCGAACTGGATGATCCCGCGGAGGGAGATCTCCATGGCCTGGGCGAACGTGGTCGTCTGGTTGGACAGGATGATGGCGTAGAGAGAGTCGATGAGCATGTTACCCTGAAAATCAAGGAGCCACATGAATAGTCAGTTTCGGGTTCGGTTTCAATTCGGAATGGAAAAGGAAATGGAATCGGAATCGGAATTGCGACAATTCACCCCCTCCCACCGCCCTCCCACATGAAGTGACTCTGCTGGGTATGAGGTCGGAGGATCTCTCTCTGTGTCTCCTCGCCAAGTGTGGTCACTTACCCAGGTGGAGGTGGCGAGCTGGAAGACCTGCGATATGGCGTCCGCGGTCTCGTTGGGGACTTGGGACGTCGAGAGCGGGATCGTTTCGAGGCTCGAAATGTGGAAGAGCCGGTCCGAGGCCGTATATAGCACGGTCGCGTTGGCGATATACGGCGTCAAAGAACAGGTCATGTTCGGGAAGACAATGTTCGAGGCAAGCGAGTTTGGCGTTGCGTACCCGTCGAATGGCCTCACGTGGATAGTGTAGTCTTCTTTGGAGGCGGCGGTTCGGGGACACACGAACAAGGCGGCGGATGAGATAGTGGCGGTGATGATGCTGTTGACATAGGTTCCTCTGCGGAGAAAGTTAATAGCTGCATCTCTAGCTTCGTATCGAGAATGGGATTGAGAATCAAGACAACTCATGTCGGGTCTTCCGGTCGTGAAATAAATCAAGAGGGCGACTCACAGGGGGCACACGCATTGGAAGTTCTGTAATTCCACCTTCCCACCACCAGCACTATCGACGCTGTATTCGTCGAGGATGGTGCGCGTGATCGGACTGGTGCTCGACTCTTCGCAGGTCACCTCGGCGGTCAGACCTTGTTGTGAGATAGTGTAGTTGAAGTCGGGGTACGAGGTACCTTGATCCCACGTGTCGAAACGGACGTCACTGAGGGCGGCAAAGCCCTCCCATCCAAGGGGTAGGATTCCTCCAGTCGATCCTAGGGTTAGGAAAAGAGATCAATCTTGCCGTTCTCGACACCATCGCTCTGTAGAAGAGGGTATGTATATACATAGAATGCTTCGTTCACTGACGCTCGCGGGGTTTTGTACCTTCAAATTGCTTCCCGAACAGATTGACGGTCGAGTTTGTCGCCGAAAAGTAGTAGTCAGAGGATGAGATGCCGGACGACAGAAACCCGACAGGGTTGCCTATGAAGGGGCAGGTGTGGTAGATTAGCTCCCCCTGAGGACTTTGGTACGTGTACCACGTGCACCCTTGGACGGTCCTGTTTAGTTGTCCGTCCGCGTCCCTGTAGTTATACTAGATCACAGGCACGAGGAGTCAGTAACCCCCAAGCGATCGCCGTCCGGGTTTCGGATTGAATTCCGAATGTGCACACGCTCACCCAGTCCCAAAACTCGCTGGACGTAAAGTCCACCTCCGTCCCCCTGATGCTGTCTCCCACGAGGATGTTGACTGGCGTTAACAGCGTTGTGTACGCCGTCGCGAGATAGAGCATAGCTGCGGAGAGCACGAATGTGAAGATGGTGGCCCCGGGACGGCGGACGTCAAACAACAAGCCATGGTTATGCGCTATCTGCCATGCTAGGGTGAGTGAGTAGTTAGTATTCCGAACTCCTGAGCATGTTTTGTGTATTATTTATTGTGTATCATAGAAGAGGCTTGTTAGCTGGGGCAATCTTTTACTCTCGATTGTAGAGAAACTGACACCATCGCTGGCGAGCAGTTGTCTGCTCATCAGGGCAAGGAGTCCATTTAGAAGAAACGCAGTGATTGTCGACAATATTGCGCCGACGACGGTCCAGATAATGACGCTCAGACTGGGGTTCTGGCGAAGCCAACGTCCCGTCCTGTAAGGGAAAAGGATCGGAGAGCTAGCACTCCGCGCCCAGAAGGCGATTGACAGCACGATCAAAGCAACGAGTCCGAGTCCATAGAGAGCGTACCGGGAGAACACCCTACGATGGGAAGTTAGAGGGCTCGTTCGATAGAGTCTCAATTCTCAACAAACCTGGAGCCTCTGACTTTGACGGCCAGGCCAGCCGGACGGACGACCCCAAACATGATAGAGGTAATTTAGAAGGCCAAAGGATGCCAGATGGTATCATAGTATTGTGGTCCTTCTCGGGCCCTCGTACCTCTCAAGCAAAACGACGAAAGAAGCAGAAGAAGATGAAAATCCCGAAAGCCACGCGACAACGTCCTTGTAAGTCACGTATTGGACGTTCGGAAAACGCGGCTTCTAATGCGGCTCCCATTGCAGATGACAATACGAAGCGGCTGTCCGAAGTACAGATTCGCTTCGTTGGACTCAGCCTTGTGTTGATTCTAGAGGTCGACCATGCAGCATTGGGCGGTGGCTTAAAGCCTAGACTCGCCCAGACGGCCTTTGGAAATCTAGGCTTGTCTAGAGGCCGGATGGCTCGATTGAGATGCGAACTTGACGCTTTTGTCCTATCACTCGGACCGGGGCAGCTTGAAATTCTCGGCGCAGACAGCACTGTGTACACAGGAGACGGTGAAGATTTGGGTGCGCTGGAAGAGAAGGCTTGTACGCACGCCTCAAAGCGTCGGGGAAGACCATTTGTACGGCATTGCATTTCCCAGCGCTGCCCTTGTTGATTCTGACTCGGTGAGCTCGATCATGTGGCACCTAGAGGAGCCGAAGGAGAGAGAGAGAGAGGTTAAATTAGGAAGCTGAGGATACAGGCTGGTGATTTTGGACGTTGAGTATCATGACATGAGCGGAGCGAGTTTCTTCTCGTTATCTATTGCCTCGCCGCTGCGACAGTCGTACCAATCAAGCGCAATCTCTCTGGAGTGATCATGCTGTTGCGCCAACCCTGGAGCAAGTTGAGGACGGTGGTCAATCTGTGGTGGCTCGGATGCCGTGGACTGCAGAGAATGGAGGAGGCTTGCTGTCATGCACCAGAAGGGCTGCTCGCCCTTCGTCTGCCTGATGATTGTTAGTGGTAGGATTGTGAGTGTTAAACTGTCGTAGCAGGCTTTGGCTTCGCTCCCATCGAGGCCAATCAATCAAATATCGAAATTTGGCTGTGTCCGAGATCCCTGAAACGTCGTTAATATCTAGAAGTGACACGCCCTTCGGAAACAGGATGTTGATTAATTGTCCAACCAATGGGTAACACATGGAACAAAGTATTTGGTGACAACTCTGCCTAGGATGCGTTCAAGCAAGGAATGGAGCTTTTCAATGTGTAGCCTAGCTCTGAAATCTTCATGCCAGCATCCAATCTGACTCAGTTGGAACCCACCGCATCGACGGCGTAGCGACAAGCACTTCGCAACTATGCATCCTGAGGATGACTGGGAACTGAGTCGTAGGAGATTTGCACCTGTCTGAGTAGGTACGTATTCCGTAGACGGCCCTGGGGGACTTTTCGCGCTATGATTCTAAGAGTATTGCTCCTCGTATCGGACAGGAATCCTCAATAGCACCCATGACGGGCAGACTCAGCCGCATACACGCCTCGGACCGTGGCTTGTGAACGTGGATATTTGGTTAAAAAGAGGGCGACATGTGTAAATCCAACCAATGCCGGAACCACGCATGAGATTGAAAGACCAATGGTGACAGTGGTGGGAATTACATCCGCGTCAGCCTATCCGGTCGGTCTGCCGAAGGTGCTGAGGCAAGGCGGAGGCAAATCTCTGTTAATTGGTTACCGGGCTGCATTGCCCTGAAGAATGTCCGCCGCAGGCTTGTTGGTCTGAGTCCAAATGCTCCGATACTGCACGTCGTAGCAAACCCTGTGAACTACGATTTGCGCATGCTGGTGGAAATGCAATGCACCTCGTATACGAGTTATCTGCACTCGGTGGAAATGCCGTTTTTGCTTCGACCAATTGTAAGTACCTGTTGAGATCTCGCCGGGACCTTCTATCCGGGTCGCATGGGAGACCTGTAGATCTTTGAAACCAGCAACGGACAGAACGAGGAAGGAGCGCAGACCGTCTCAGGCGGGTTTCGTCTCAGCGCGCCTCCAACACTAGCAGTGCAAGAATGGACGTCATGCCTCCGCCCGAGGCCAGACAGGGTTTTTCAGGCGGTGTATCATGCAAAAGCCTGGCATGTCCTCTCATGAGTCAAGGTACTGGATCTGGTTAACGCAGGAATAAAAGGTGGCAGGTGGTGGACACGATGATGGAATACTGTCGCATGTCTCAGGCCGTCAGGTCGGAGGTCGGCATGTCGCAATCTACGAGCTCCGCGTCACGTGACTTTAAGCCAATGAGGCGATGACCACGTGCTGAAAGCGGGGTGGGCTGAACAACAGGCGGGCGGACAATGATGATTTAACACGCTCGGCAGCTTTTAATAGATTCTGTTCCGGCACTTGGTTGCCTCTGTCCCAGATGCAGCCGGGCCCTGCCATGCCCAAAAGACTGGCACTGGCTGCGCAGTGCAACTTTTCGTTCAACGTGCAGGTCTGTCCGATACTTGACTCGCCCCAAACAGGTGCGATATGTGTCTCAAGGCGGCAGCGCTCGGAGTTCCTGGCGGACTGGTGCGCCACTCACCTTTGAAGCTATACTAGCATGAACTTCGAGACATACTCTGTAGACTTGTTCACGTTCAAAGTGCAGACCATCTTCTTCGCCTTACATCTCCTGTGGCGGGTCTGAAGCGGTGTCCCTGGTGCATTGGCAGAGGCAGCCACAAGGCAAATTTATGGCCAAGGCTGCAGATTGCAGCTAGCACGAGCGACAGCCAGGCGTTCAATCGGCTGTCGGGATGGGGGCTGAAGTCATTCGATAGGCGAGCCGCAGCAGGTTTGCGATGAAGCAAGAATGGAGGTGGAAGCCAAGTTGGAGAAGTGGGAAGATGGCGTTCGGACATCCGCTGGTCTCAACGGGAATGGCGGCTGCCAAGATCTGCTTTAGAGGCGCCGAAATCGTAAGAGTACTAGCGCCATGGGGCAGGACAGACACCGGCCAATCCTGCTCCCAGAAGCAACGACGCCAAGGGCTTTTAACAGAGACTCGCTTCCAATCCTAGACTCAGGGGATTCCTTGATTCGCCGCCTGTTCTTCGGCCTGGGCAGGAGAAGGACCTCGCTTTCACCCTCGCTTGGTGCAGTTAGTGCTGGTCAAGTACCTGCGTGCCTCCTCCTCGCCATTTAGCCTTCTTGATCCATCGGTCGGCCTACCTGGTACCCTTACCCTGTTAAAGCATCCTTCTGACCAGCCGTCACTCTCTCTCTCGCCGCAAACCAACGATTTTCCTCCCACTGCGCCTCGCTAATCCCGGACCTCGTATCTCATCCTTCAGTGACCGACCGAGTACTTCAATTATAATCGCAAACGACCGCTCCGCATCCCCTTCTGGCCCTTTCTGCCTGGCTGACGCTGAGCCTGCGAGCCTGGCACCGCCAAACCCGAATTGCTCTACTTTCAAACTCTCCTTGGCTCGCCGCGATTGGACTCAGTCTGCTGACCTGCGACTCCTGGGGGCTTTGTCCTGCCACCCCTTCCTTCCGGACCGCTCTTCCTTTACATGTCGTGGTCCTCGCCTCTCGCGGGGTCGACATCACCCTGGATCTTCCACTCTTTCAACTGCTCTCGCCCCTGGGGCCTCGTCTAGCCCGTCGAGATCTACCATCTATCTCGCCCTCGCACTCGTTCACACTTTCATTGACCCAATCATTTACCCCGACATTCTCTCCAGATACAACATTCAATATGCCTGAAGGTGCGGGCTTCACGGGAGCCTCCCAGACATTCAACACGGCGAGTCTGGACGACATTCTCTCGTCAATGTCCAGCGAATTTGCACAGTCAACAGGGGGTGGTCGATTTAACACTGACACATCTGCCACCACAACCCCAACATCTGGCTCTCCCACGGAGAGCGCAGGCGTCTCTGGTAATGCCGCCTCGACGCAAACGTCTCCTACCACCTTCGCCACCGTGACCTCGACGCCAGGTGTTTCAGGCACCGTCACCCAGAGTCTGGACGGTGATGCTACCAACACAGCAACCAACGCTGCGAGCAGCACCACCGACGGTCCCGTCACAGTTTCAGAGAAATCCTCATGCAACAGCCTCTCCTGCTCGTCTGCGCTCAAAGCGGCCGTTGCAGTACCGATCGCCGTTGCAGCCATTGCGGCAATCTTCCTATTTTTCTTTTGTGCCCGAAGGAGGAGGAAACGGGCCGGGGCCGTGGTGTCAGAGAAGAGACCACCGAAAACGGGAAAGAAGAAGTGGACCAGACATCTGCGAGCATTTTCCTTCGATGCCGAGCTGCTCATGGGCGGTCGCTTCTCCAGCTCGAACAGTCTCCGCAGCCGCGATCCTAGCGTTCGGAGCGCCTCGGGCACCGCTTCTCGCGGCAGTAACCACACTGCCGAACCAAGCTTGCACAGTATTGAAGAAGTGGCTCCTCCTTATCGAGACGCTATAACCCACGCCACTCCTCCCAGTCCACAGCGATCAGTGCCAGCCATTACCACATCAGCAGCTGATCCCATTCCTCGACCATCTTCGACGGCAACGGCGCCACCTCCGTATAGATCTGTTGTTGCGTCGCCCGAACCGCCAACTCCATCCACCGTCAGAAACCCATTCTCAGACTCAGCCCCAGTCAGCCCGATCGAGGAGTCACCTTTCAACGACCCGCCCGAGGCGGGTGGTGCGTTACGGCCGACCATGAGTCGTGGATCGTCCACGTATCGCAGTGTTATGACCGATGATGCCACGCCGACCGCCTCGGAAGCTGGGAGCATCAGGGAAGCGATAGTTGGCAGGCGGGTGTCAGTCAGGAATGCGGGGAGCACGAGCGGCGGAAGTAGCTAATATCGTGTGTGAATTTCCTTCTGTTTCCTAATCATGGCGTGGCGTTATGAATTTGTGGAACCGAAAACTCGTCTGTGACGGCTGTGGGAATCTGCAAAGAGCCATATTTGACTGGTACGTGGAACGCAGAATGTCTTGGATGTCCCATACTCTTACTGTACATGATTGAAGCCGATGGCAACAAGTAAAAGCTAGAATGATGGGAAAGGGAAATGTCGAACAACGCTGGAATCTGGGACCGTCACGGTTTTGCTTTTATCTCAATGTCGTTAATTACCTTGCTGCGTTCTTTCTGTTCTGGCCGCTCCTGTCGTACACTTCAACAAACCAGCCACTTGCCCAGAACGCTTTGTGTTCCCAGCGATACTGGATCATGTTGGATACTAACGGCCTGCACCAACAATTCTGCTGTCCCGGGGCGCACAGGTGCAACAGTCTGGCTCACCGCTGCGACACGCATATCATGGCCGTAACAGAATCGGTCGAATCCTTTCTTATGACGTTCCCCTGAGTTCGACACTGTCATGGGAAAACCCAAGGCTCCGACTGGGTGGCGCTGGCAGGGGTTGGGGACGGCTAAGAGTCTCCATCAATTTCGCCCGCGCCATGCCCGAGCCCATCGCCCCTTTCTGCGACTCAGTCTCACCCGTCGGTGCCTGCTAAGGATGTGAGTGGAATTGTCAGTGCAACCTCGCAGCTGCAGGTTGACTCTGGCCTCGGGAGCACATCCAAACCAGTCAGTACGGTATCGTCGTTGGGTGCGGAATATCACCGTACCAAGACGGGGCTCAGATCTTTGCACCCCATCGAAGCTTCCTTGGAAGAACTAAGCTTCGATGCCGACATGCATGACCGCCGCCTCGACTTCCTTCTCATGTAACATACCTTGCATATCTTCTGACCATCTGCCACTCTTCTTTCCTGTCAACATTCGATTCCGGATCCGCAGAAGTCGACTCTCGCCCTGCGCCTGCAGGTCGTACGACTGCAGACCCTCTCGTCCCCCACCGCCCGCCCAACCCCCGCCCTTGGGTGCCCGCCGTGGGGGTGCCGGATTCCCCCCAAAACTCGAGTGCGAGGAATATCCGGAGAGGGAGGGGCCCACGGAGATGGCTGAGATCGACAGATTTTCCACACGAATGCAGCTTCAATTACCCGGTTGTGTCGTCATTGGCGTAGCGATATTTTCTGCGGGCACCTGCGGGCATCTTCGACCAGCTCGAGAACTGACTTCATCCACCGCGTCGCAGGCGTCATGGAGACGATGGCGACTTCTGGGTGCCCTTCCAGCCTTTCTAAGTGGAGAAATTCTGGAGATTTATACCGATCGGACCCTGACGTGGAATCCATGTGCTGGACATGTGGCCATCATAGGAAAGGTAAAAGGTGCTGCCCATCCTTGACGTGGTTGCTTCGTCGTTCTTTGACTTCCTTGCCAGCTTGATCGCCTCAGGTGTCCCGAGTAGAAATTGGACCATCGTCCTCCTGCTGTGAAAACAACCAGGACTGAAGGCCTGATTCCTTGTCACCATGGCGTCCCACGAAGTCCACCACGACTATATCCATGACTCGGACCGGAGTTCCTCGAATGGAGTCAAGCCTGATCCCGCCGAATATGTCGAAGCCCCTGTGACTGTCGGGCGAGAGCCCCCTCCGTACGTCCAGTCACTTAGTCCAGAGCAGCGACAGATCGCAGAGAGGGCTCTGGTGCGAAAGATCGATTTCAGACTCATCCCTACTATTATCATCATGTACGTCCATGGTTGTACCTGCTACTGATCAAGAAACTGACTGTCTCTGGAGGTATATCATGAATTATCTTGATCGAAACAACATCGCTGCTGCCAGACTTGCCGGTCTCGAAGACGAGCTGCAGCTCCACGGCACCCAGTACCAGACCGCGGTCAGCATTCTCTTCGTCGGCTACCTGCTCATGCAAATCCCATCAAACTTGTTTCTCAACAAGATCGGCAAACCTCGCATTTACCTCCCCACGGCCATGATCATCTGGGGCACCATTTCAGCTGCAACTGCTGCGGTCCAGTCTTTTGGCGGTCTTATCGCTGTTCGATTCTGCCTGGGTTTCGTCGAAGCCGCATATTTCCCCGGATGTCTGTATTTCCTCAGTTCGTGGTATACCAGAAAAGAACTCGGCTTCAGAACCGCACTGCTATATTCCGGATCGCTCATCTCGGGTGCCTTCTCCGGTCTCATCGCCGCAGGCATCACGAAGAACATGGACGGCAGCGCGGGGCTCCGTGCTTGGAGATGGCTCTTCATCATCGAGGGATGCGTTACGATTGTCATTGCCTTCGCCGCAATCTTCGTGTTGCCCAATTTCCCGCGAACCACCCCTTGGCTTACTTCGGAGGAGAAACAACTTGCTGTATGGCGCCTCGATGAGGATATTGGTGAAGATGACTGGATAGACAGCCAGCACCAGACTTTCTTCCATGGATTGAAGCTCGCAGTCAAGGACATCAAGATGTGGATTATGGTATGTCTTGATCTCCTCTCTTCACCAGGCTATCCCGCCACATATTGACGTTCTTAGATGCTCATGCTCTTCTGCATCGTGGCCTCCGGATCCGTAACGAACTTCTTCCCCACCGTCGTCCAGACGCTCGGTTACGGTGACATCGAGTCCCTCCTGCTCACGGCACCACCCTACGTCCTCTGCGTCATCACCGCGTTTCTCAACGCCTGGCACGCCGATCGTACCGGCGAGCGCTATTTTCACGTCACTCTACCTCTCTACGTCGCGGTGGGGAGTTTCATCCTCGCAGCCGCCACGACCGCCACGGCACCGAGATACGTGGCCATGATGCTGATGGTTCCCGGCGTGTATACGGGTTACGTCGTCGCGCTGGGCTGGATCTCCAACACCATGCCCCGACCGCCCGCGAAACGTGCGGCCGCGCTCGCAGCGATCAATGCCGTGAGCAACACAAGCTCCATCTACGCGAGTTATATGTTCCCCAAGAGCGATGGGCCGAGGTACGTGTTGGCAATGAGCGTCTGCTCAGCCACGGCATTTATTGCCATCTGCGCCGCGACGGTGCTGCGGTTGATCTTGATGCGGCTCAACAAGAAATTGGATCGAGGCGAGTGGGTGGAGGGCGCCATTAATAACGGCCCGCAAGGCGCCGCGGCGGCACACAAGCACGACATCACCGTTCAAGAGGGGGCCATTCCCGGTGAAGCCGCTGCGAGAGGGTTCCGATTTTTGTTGTAAACGACTTTTGATGCCAGCGATGCAATGCGATGGTGGGAGCAAAGACTTCTTCTCAAACAAATGCATAGTAAGCCAGTACTCGAATAGAAATGCAGAAAATCAACGCCCAAAAATCGACTTTCTTAGCATCTGCTATCCATCAGTCTCATCTTTCTTTGGATGTTGAAGATTGAAGATGAAGACGGTCCACCACAACTCATACAGTATGGATTACATAGGCGTGAACTACCTTACGCACGTGGGAATTCCGTACAAGCATGTCCCTGTGTAGCGGGACACCATCGATTACCCAGTTCCCGGATCTGACTGTCATGCATAAGTTCGTATTCATCCATTCGTGCATCCGTATCCAAGGTTCCGCCCTTTCTGGAAAGCGTACACACGGGGATCAACATTAGGATATGCGAGCACGAGAACGAGAACGAGTACGAATACGAATACGTATGTCGTTGACGCTCTGAGTTCATTCATGATGAATCCTGACCGGTAGCGCAGGCAGGCAGGCAGGCAGGCAGGCAAGAGGGAAACATGACATACACTCGTGGACATGTAAGGTACCTATTTGTAGTGCGTGTACTCGGTAGTGCCCAAGAAACATGTATTTCATCTTTCATCTTTCACATTTTGTATGGACTAGGAGATAGGATAGATATCAAGGTCGCTTGCTGCGTTTCCACTTTGATTCGTAATAGACTAACTAACCTACAAGTCCGCACTATGGTATACATATGATCAATACGCCGATGCACGTGGAGGTGAAGAGATCAAAGATCGAGCTTGCTGTGATGCACTGATACAGAATCCATACAGAAGTAAACAATAAGACTCGATTTTCTAAGTTCAGGGGGTTTCCAATCGGATTTATATATTGTCCTGCCTCCTGGGGTGAATTCTAATCACTCGAACTGTCTGGTGATCAGGTTGGGCTATTGGATCACTGCTGGGCTGATTCTTCATCGCGTCAGTCACACTGCTTGGGGTGATTGTCCCGGCTGAACCATTACTTCCGTCGCGGTTGCCACGGTATGGGCTCGTGAATGGTGAATCCTTTACTTTGAACCTCTGCTGTCGCTGCAGGTCCTAATGTTGCGAATGTCGAGTCCTCGCACAACGAACACAAAAGAGGAATCGCCTGGATGATAGCCTCTTCAGTCACTTGATGTCGAGCACTTCTGCGCATTTGGAGAGAGAGCCTGCACCGTCAAATTGTTCATCCAGGAATGCCATTGGTACTTTGCTTCGCTGTCAACCAATATGCGGTCGATAGGTCCGATTACGGTACGGAGAATCCTAGGATATTGGTTGGTTTGTAGTCGTTCGTTTACACACAGGCAAGAATGCGGCTCAAGATGTGTGGCCTCTCTGCTGTTAACTTAACTCGTCTCTCTTTTTGCTTCCTAAGCATGGTCAGTCAGAGTCAAAGTGGGCATCCTAGCCGTGAGCTCACCTCAAGTACCCATTGGCTGCTCTTTCCAGCATGGTCGACTGTGAACAGACGATGGTTCGGCGAACACTAAACTCGACGCCTTGGCAGTTGATGAGCAGGTGGGAATGCTGGCTTGACTCCAACAGAACCAGGTAAGTTGGCGGTTTGATCCCTGCCGGCATATTGAAAGATGTTGAACTCGTCTCGACTCAGCTGCCTAGAGAGGTTGAGGACAAAGGCGTGAAGGAACATATGCGCAGAAGATGTTATCGTCAATGCCATAGTAGAGAGACACGCGATTGCACAAGCGACTGTACTGCCTCATACGCCAGCGCTTGTTTCACTGGATGATCGCCTTGAATCCGTTATAGGCCTGCTCCATGTCGAACGCCAAATCCCTGGCCTGGTCCTCACTCAGCTCCTCACTTGTCTTCATCTGATTCAGCGTGATCAACCATTGGATTATTTTCCCGCGGTGCTCGAAGTCTTGGTCTGTCACCTTGTTTACGCTCTGTATGACGTCCGACAGTAGAGGGTGAAGTGATGTCTTGGAAACCAAGTTCAGGCGCAGGGCGTCGAGGAACGTTATGAAGTTCTCGGTCGCGGTAAGGATGAGTGCGCCGGAGGGGTTGGGCTTGGGTGCCGGTGTGCTCCCAAGGCCCGGGCCTGACGCTGTTTGTTGTGAGACCGTAATAGTGTCCACAGTATTCAATCCGACTCTTAACCTCTCCTTTGCCCGTGGACACTCGACCTCCCACCTCTCGCAGAAAGCGTCAAGGTCTACGAACTCCCGTGCCACACTCTCATCCTGCAGGATGCTGCGATACTGCTTCAACATCTTGTTACAAAGGTCGGCATATTCGCTCTCCGGGAGAGCGTCTTTGATGTATGCTTTCTCGAGCCCGTCGAGCGTGCGGATTATACTGTAGATCTCGGCGAGAGAGTCGATCAGATCGCGTTCTGCTGGCGTAGAGGAGAGTTTGACTTCTTCGTCGAGGGAGATGTGTGCGGACAGTGGGTGCGAGGGCGGGAATGCACCATAGGGTGTAGGAGCGTAGGCTTGGACGGGGTTGTAGTTCGAAGGCGGGCGGGGTGAAGTGGTAGTATACATTGTTGGAGATGCGCTGTGATTTTGCGGTATCCAGTTCCAGTTATGGCCCGGTAAATGGTTCAGCTTCGGCCGATGGAGTAAATCGGATCCGGATTCATCTAACAACTTCAAGATACTGTGTTGTGCGAGGTATTAGTGTAAAGTTGATTGTCGCAGGGCTACGACGGGCTAGTAGTGACGAGGCTGTGCGGGGAAATATTCGTATCTCCGGGAAAACCTCGGTCCGTCATGAATTTTTCCTGAAATTTGGTGCTCCGTCAACGCAATGGTACCTTAACCGACTGCGCCCTTACTCGTCTCCTGCCACCACAAACAAGAACCTCCGCGCTTTCTCTCCCCGTCAAGCAGTCGCGATGGGTAAACAGGCCAAGTCGACTAAGAAGTTTGAGAAAAAACAACTCAAGGGAACGATTGAACGGAGAAAAGAATTCGCAAAGATCAAACAGCGACACCAGCTGAAGGCAAAGAAGAAACAAAGAGCGGAGAAGAGATCAAAAGCGACAGAAGAAGATGAACAGTCCGATGTTGAGGCCAGTGGAGAGGAGCAGGCGAACATGAATGAGGATGAGTTCTTCCAAGAAACAGTGGACATACCTCGACCCCAGACCAAGACAACATCGAAGAGCAATGGTGTCAAACGCAAACGAAATGATCTGGCCGATGGCGAAGAAGCTGCCGATGGAGAGGGTGACGAAGGAGAGGAAGAGGAAGATGAAGATAATGACGAAGATGAAGATGAAGAACCTGGTATCAATATGGCCGCCCTGGCTGAGAAAGACCCCGAGTTTTACAAATATCTCAAGGAGAACGATGCCGAGCTGCTGGAATTTGACGAGGATGATGATCTGGCTGCGGTGGATGATCTGAGTGACAATGAACCCCCAGCAAAGAAGCAGAAGACCAAAGGAGGCGATGCCGAGGACACTAATGCTCCCGACGACGTGACCTTGCTCATGGTGAGGAAGTGGAAGTCTTCTTTGGCCGAACAATTCTCCATCAGAGCTCTCCGTCAAGTCGTCCTGGCATTTCGGGCGGCTGCACACACGGACGACGAAGAAGACAAGGCCTTCAAATATAACATCCCTAGCCCGGAGGTGTACCACGAAGTGTTAATGACAGCCCTCAAGCAGGTTCCGCAGGTCCTGTCCCACCACCTTCCGGTCAAGGAGACTGCGGCTGGAAAACTCCGTATACCCACCGACTCCCCCAAGTTCAGGACTCTGGCACCATTGATTAAGTCGCACGCGTCATCCTTGCACTACCTGCTAGGACACCTGTCGGATACCAAGACTCTGAGGTTGACATTGGAGTCTTTCGAGCCACTTTTACCATACCTGCTTCAGTTCCGCAAGTTCCTGAAGGTCATCACAAAAGCAGTTGTATCTATCTGGTCCGACAACTCATCCGACGAAGCAACTCGGATCCAGGCATTCTTGGTCATCCGGCGGCTGATGGTTATTGGTGACGCTGGAATACGTGAAGCTGTACTAAAATCGACCTATGAAGGCGTTGTGAGGGGGAGCAGAAATACAACAGTCCACACCCTGGCAGGAATCAACTTAATGAAGAATTCAGCAGCCGAGATCTGGGGAATTGACCAAAAGGTCAGCTACACCGCGGGCTTTACATTCATCCGGCAATTAGCCATCCATCTCCGAGGCAATATCACCAAACCTACGAAGGACTCATACAAAACCATCTACAACTGGCAGTTTGTGCACTCTCTAGACTTCTGGTCACGGGTTCTGTCCACACACTGCAACTCGCTGCTTGAAACCCAGAATGGCAAGCCTTCACAACTCCGTCCTCTGATTTACCCAGTCGTACAAGTCACACTTGGAGCCATGCGACTGATACCCACTTCCACATACTTTCCGCTCCGGTTTCAGCTCATGCGCTCTCTCCTGCGCATCTCACAGGCGACGGAGACCTACATTCCCTTGTCGGCAGCTCTCTTGGAGGTTCTGAACTCGGCGGAGATGAAGAAGCCTGCAAAAGCAGCAACATTGCGGCCACTCGATTTTGCATCCAATATCAGAGCACCGACGTCATATCTGAAGACGAAGATCTATCAGGATGGAGTTGGTGAGCAAGTGGTTGAACTACTTTCGGAGTTCTTTGTGCTATGGACAAAAAG
This sequence comes from Phialophora macrospora, assembly GCA_000835435.1. Lineage (NCBI taxonomy): Eukaryota > Fungi > Ascomycota > Eurotiomycetes > Chaetothyriales > Herpotrichiellaceae > Phialophora > Phialophora macrospora. The sequence goes on along the minus strand of KN846957.1, from coordinate 680,209 downwards.
TATTGCCTACCCCGAACTGCAGCTACCGGTAACAGTCATGCTCAAGCGGTGGATTAAAGCAGCTTCCAAATCCACTGGCAATAGGAACCCCAAGCTCAACCAAACCATCGCTCTACTCGTGCAAAAGTCGGAAGCGAATACAAAGTGGATCGAAGAGCGGAGGAATAAGATCAATTTCTCACCCAAAGATAGGACTGAAGTGGAAGCTTTCTTGAAGGATGTGCAAGGGCAAGACACTCCGCTTGGTGCATTTGTCGTGTCACAAAGAAAGTTGAGAGATGAGAGAAGGAAGGTTCTTGAACAGGGTCGGAAGGAGCAAGAACAACGCAAAGGAGCCAAGGACAGTGATGACAGTGATATCGAGATGACTTGATTGGGAAATAACGACTCTGACTCTGACTATTGTCATAGGATGTATGGTTCTGAGTCGAGGACAATGTTGCAGTGTGCCTCGCCTGAAGCTCGAACCTTTTCACACCTAAATGTCATCGTCGCATTAATCTCTTATTTCACACGAACTGTTTCAAATTCCAACGTGGCACTCGCATTCCATGATCGTCATACCCACTGGTTCGCAATAGTACGGGCTGAAGGTCTGCTCTGAACAACCAACGACGGCAAAAGCGAAGCGATCTAGCAACCGCTATCACAGGAGCAACTGCACAAATGAATCTCGAGCATGAATCTGTGTGATTCTGTAGGGTTCTCGAGGATCTGCATCTGTATGCTTGGAAGTTGGAACAGAGGGATACAGCGTTGAACGCCAGAAGAGGTTGATTGGTGTACCCGCTCATCTTGCACGCCGTATAGCAGCTAGTATTTGAAAGCATACCCTTCCATGGGACACACTGGCATTCACTTCACGTCGGATATCTCAAAAAGGGTTCTGGGCATGAGGATGCCGCTAAAACACCGTTGGTATTGTAGCACGTCGGAGTGCTTGTGCATCCAGAATACTTGAGGATGTTGAGCAAATGGTCAAGCAATCTGACGAAGGGAACAAGCTACGGGGATATCAAAGCTACCGCTCCGGCCACGCAGTCAAATCTCGTGAGCCTACATGTCGAGATGGTCGAGTCGGACTCGGAAACACGAAGACATTCGAAGGCATAATCTAAATGTCTCAATATTTGATACTCGCGGTGATGCGTTGAAACGCCCTCTGAACAGCCAGGCTCTGTTCAAGGTATCATGTGTGCTTTCTGAGTTTCTTAGGACGGGACAGGCCAATCGAAATTTCCTGCGTAGGGAAGACCTCGTAGCCATACAATCTGACAGGTCGTGGCAAGAGGAACGGACGTGGGTTGGATCGGATTCATCATCTTATCTCGCTCATTCATTCTCCTGAAGGTGACGGTTCATTGCTTCTGACTACAACTGCCCTCCTGCGCCTTCCCACCTTCCCAGCCGCAGGCTTTGTTCTTTCATTGTCAGATGCTTCACGGCTTTGGACCTTATCATAGCCACCCTCGGTACTGCCTTGTCTCTGTAAGCGGCAACACGGGCAGTATCTTGCAAACCACCACCAAACGCGCTAGACGCGTCGTTGCATTTATCCCGTGGGTGGGAAGATTGTGGCGCGGACTCGCCGAGTGCCACGTTCCGAGCGGTTAGACATCGTGGCGCAGGAGCTCTTCGAGAAAGGGGCACCGTTGGCTTCTGTAACCTTCGATGCGCGTGACAGCACTCGACGACACAAATCGACCGACACTCTGAAATCGAGGCGGCCGGGGCCGCGCGAGCAGGTGGCAAGCGAGTTGCCGACAGTCTACGGCTCGAGCCTTCACTGTAACGAAACGAGGCGCTGTTAATCTGCAATGATATGCTGGACTTACGAGTACACCGAGAACATTACAGAATGGATTTAGAAAGAGCGTGGGATGTAAGCGTGTTGGCGTGATAATATCGCGCAGCTGCGTCGCGGTGTGAATCTGAGGGTAACATGAGATTCATTCTCGCCATACGAAGTACTTTTGGGTTGGACCTCACTAGGGTTTGGGGGCGTTAACACCAGAGAGGGGCTAGCGCATTTCTTACTCGATGAGCCTCAGGCTTCTTCACCCCCCTGTGCACAAGAACCGCGTTCCTGGATGCTACTGGTCCTGCCATGGTGCGGTAACTTCTCAATCGTGCCCCATGTTCTCTGTACTACTGTAGAACACTTTCCACTCCCACAATCGATCCGTATTCATACTGCCCGGTCGCTTGAAGGAAATCCATCATGGCTGGTCTTCATGCCGTGTTCACTTTTCGATCATGCCTCGTTCTGTCAATCGTCGACGGGATTTGTACTTCGTGCTGACACTCGCGCTGTTTAGGGGGAGTCAGACTTGGAGACAACACTGGATGGATCAATATACGCGGGAGACAACACTTTCGGGCCAGAGGAGAGTTGGACTTTCTCGAAAGGACCCCGTTATATAGATCTTGTGAGCTCCCACTGTTGTGTCAACACAGCTCCCGCCCAGCTTCCCTCGTCGTCATCGTCCATGTCGAGGTAACCTTCTTGGACCACGGTGAAAGCACGTCCATTGACATCAGCTTCCGTTGCAAGCTTGGTTGCGACGTTCACACAATCGTCAATGCTTGCAAAAGAGAATCCATCTCCAGGCATCATGCCGACGGACGCCATCTCAGTCATCTGCTGCTGGGATAGAGGCGTACTTATCCAAAAGGGCGCAATGAGGTTGACCCGTACGCCCAACCTGGAAGTTGTATGCCTGAGACCGCGAAAAATACCACGCACGCCAACTGTGACATTGGTCAATCCATGATTGCGGGTTCCCGGGCTCATACTCACACTTGGATGCATTATAATCGGTATTGCCAGGCATGTCCGAGTATCCGGCGAGGGAAGAGACGAGGATGAGCGACTTCGAAAACGGCCGTCTATATCCCGTCTTCGGGGGAAGCTGCATATAGTATAAAGCGAGCCAAGCGTTCTTGTACAGGCCCTCCAGGTTGACTCGGATTGCACTGAGCGTTGGCTCAGACGGTATATGGCCCGGGTCTAATGACGGTTCGGCGGCCATCATCACTTGATCCGTCAGACTACCTCCATCGCCCGCAACGCCAGCAAAGAGACCGACGACATCCAAGCTCCCGCCCGGGCCGAACAAAGCGGCATGCTTGAATGCCAGCACACTTGACAGCCAGTCTGTCACATCACAGTGGACGTAAGAAACATGATGGCCTTGGAGATTCAGGTCATGAGCAATTCGGTGCCCAGGGATATCTTGGACGTCCGCGATGGTCACATAAGCGCCTGCCTTAGCAAAATGGGTGGCTGTCGCGAGCCCTAGTCCAGAAGCACCTCCTATATCTCTGTCAGAGCTCTCATTGACACTCAGAACTTGAGCTGTCCTTGAACGTACCGGTGATGATGATGGATTTGTCCCTCAACGCCGAGGCGTCGTGCAGACCTGTCATTTGTTCAGAGTTAATACGTCGACTTTGCGTGGAGACTCTGCGTTGTTGATTATGGACTTTGATGGAAGACTGTGACGGATGAAGTTATGTTGCAGAAGTGGTCCAGATGCCGGCACACCTCCGATAGCGTGAGAGAAAAGAATGGTTATCGCTTAGCATGATTTCAATGGAGTCGGGAATCATCCATTTGCCAGTTGAATATTGCTACTGGTTGAGTGACAGGACTACTTTAGAAACAGTGGTGAATGTAGCAATAAACAGTGAGCGATATCCAGGGGATAAACCTCCCGGGCTGAACATAAGTCCTTGATGGTATATCATTCTCCCGACTTTTGTTACAATTATTCCACAATCGGTTCAATAGCCTGAGTGTTAGGGCGTTTTGAGACTCGGTTTGATTACGGTGTCGTGATTTTCGGCAGCACGCACCTTATGTAAGGCACAAAATTATTGTTGACTCTAGCGGGTCAGGTACGAGTATGTAGCTAAAAACTTTACGGAGTACTCCCTGGAAAATAAGCTTCCTCCATTAAAGCACCGGTACCTTTGGCTACTAGTTGGCGTATTTCCAGGCATGCACTCCGCATAAAATCTCGGTCTACCCGTATGAGCCGAGGCCGCGAGATGCACCAGCTCAAGCATCTACATCACCGTTGACGCCATGACCAGCATTTTTCAAAGTTCACGAAGCCTCGGAGTAATCGGAATCTCACCAGTGGGGGGAGTCGAACCCCCATCTCGTAGTTGGTTTCCGGCTTGCAGAGATGGTGTCTCTTGCGATCTTATTGGGACATGCAAGAAACAGTTCTTCTCTCCAATGACTCGAGCCTTTGTACGGTATCTGATCAAGATCTAAACACTTTGATCAACATAATGTAAATAGATTATCTGAGCAGACACGAGCTTGTCACCGCCACGTCAAGCAAGCGTGGCATTAATCTAGACGCCCTGAGCCACCCACGAAGTATCCTGACGCATCAGGTGATGTTCACGTCGACATCGCATAAGCCTCGCTTCGACAATCTGAACCACAAGCTGCCCACACCATTTTCAGGCACGCACGAATCACCGCAGACGGTTTTCACATACCCGAGATATCCACATGGCCCGTCCGCAAGTGGCGGTTCGTGACCGTGTTCAACGTCATCCAGATTCCTTGCTGTCGATCAGTCTCTGTTCCATCAGCATCCTGCCTTGACACCTTTGAGCTCCAGTGAAATTATCCCACGCTGCACTCGATTGTGGCTAAGCTGAGTCTTTTTCTGTTGGTTTCGCATCTCTCAAGACGAAGACTGAGATACAAAAACTGGTGCTCTGCTCCCTCCAAACACTCCCTGAACAAGAGCAGCATTTAACAATCTCTCGTGTGCGACATCCGACCTAGTTGCACCCAATCACATTGTCAAACTAGTCTCGCACACACGGCATTGGCTCATCTCCTCTACGAAAGAGCGCCATTCAGTGTTGATTAAGCTACACCAGAGAACAATTCCCAGCAATGGGCGACCCCGGAGGGCGGAGACTGAGCGTTAGCAAAGAGGTTCAATATGACTTCCAGGCACACCGTTCCAAGTATCGTCGAACTCGTTCGATAAGTATAAAGCTGCCCGATCATCTCGAGATCGGGACCAGCATCAGTGTGAGTGTTTTCTCCCCTCGATGCGGCTCGGCGGACACCCTCAAAGGCCTATGCGCTTGATGATGACCCTCATCTCTACCTCTCTCCCAGTGCAGCTTTGACTTACATCTCCCGTATAGGAATTCTGGGCCGGTCTCGCGATCGAACGAGAAAGCGATCGATGTCTCAAGATTGGAATTGCCATCCATGACGGTACCTACCTCATAGACTTCTCTGTACAGCGCGTGTCACTAGATGAAGAGGAGGAGTCTATCAAGAACGGAGATAGCGATTGGGTTGCAGACCATGTTGTCGACGAACTCGACCGCTACAGAAAAGAACATGTGTGCAAGATTTTGGGTGCCGGAGTCATCGCCGAACTCGATGGGCAGAGCCCGACGCTCTGCTCAAGACTGTGGTCTGAACTAGATATCGTCCCTATGGTGGTAACGTCGAACCCAGTGCTACGGTCTGGAAAGGCAAGAATGGTGTCGCCGAGAGTGGATGAGACTGCCGACTCGGCGGCTCGAAAGTGTCTGGCGTGAGTTGCGGCTCGTCCCCGCTGATGCTCCAAGGCTGACTTCTGTAGCTTTTACGCTCCGACGAAACAACCTCGGTTGTCGATCAGCTTCGAGAATGAAGTTCAAGTCGACCTGGGCGGTCTGATACATCTCGTTACATTAGACGATTACCAGAATTCTGTGAGAGAACCAACATGGAGGGCCGCGCAGAAGTACATAAAGGATGTGGTCGACCGGAAGCTCAGAGTTGTCTTCTTCAGCGCCACACCCCAAGGTGGCGGAGTGGCTCTGATGCGTCACGCGCTGCTCCGCTTCTTGAGACTACAGGGCGTGAGTGTCGAGTGGTGCGTGATCCTCGCCAGCGATAGGAATTGTACCGACTGACCACTTCGCAGGTTTGTACCCAAGCCGAGACCCGATGTTTTCCGAATCACCAAAACAAACCACAATATCCTACAAGGCGTGGTGCCCCCCGAGGTCCGCGCGACGGACGAGCAGCTTGGAAAGATCAAGGAGTGGATCGTTGATAACGCGGAACGATACTGGGTGAGAGATTCGGGTCCACTCAGTGCGCCTGAGGACGGCGGTGCGGATGTCATCATCATCGACGATCCCCAGATGCCACAGCTCATTCCGATTGCTAAAAGAATTGCACCGAACCGACCCATCATTTTCCGAAGCCATATTGAAGTCAGAGATGACCTGGTATTGAATGAGGGCAGCGCGGCCCAGCACGTATGGCAAAATATGTGGTCGAGCATCCAGCATGCAGACGTTTTCCTCAGCCACCCAGTCAGATCGTTTGTCCCGCCTGATGTACGGAAGGAAACCTTGGGCTGGCTCCCAGCGACCACGGACTGGTGAGTATTGGACAAAGACTCAAGGCAGATTGAGGAGCTAATCACGGTCGCAGGCTTGACGGTCTCAACAAACCGATGGCCGAGTGGGATCTGCAGTACTATATGCATCTCCTCCGACAGGTCTGCCAAAGCCAAAACCTACCCCAGCTCGCCTATCCCGATCGAGGATACTTTACACAAGTGGCGCGCTTTGATCCGTCCAAAGGCATTCCCGACGTCATCAAGAGTTACGCCAGATTCCGAGAAATGGTCAAAGACAGGCCCTTAGAACAGGTCCAGCAGCTGGTGATCTGCGGGCACGGTTCTATCGACGATCCCGATGCCACTATAATCTATGACCAGACGATGGCCCTGATCCTGAAGAGCTACCCCGACTTGGTCGACGATATTGTAGTGGTCAGACTCGGACCGAGTGATCAGATCTTGAACGCCATCTTGTCCTTATGCACGGTGGCATTTCAACTGTCAACTAGAGAGGGGTTCGAGGTTAAGGTCTCGGAAGCATTGCACAAGGTGAGTGTGGTCGTAGGTGTACTGGCGAATGTGCTGACGTAGCCATAGGGCAAACCAATTATCGCCACCATTGCTGGAGGTATCCCGCTTCAAGTTGAAGACGGGAAGAGCGGTTATCTCGTCTCAAGAGGAGATCATGAATCCGTCGCCAAGCACTTATACGACCTTGTCACGGACAAGGACCTGTACAACCGGATGAGTGAGTACGCAAGGACGCATGTGAGCGATGAAGTGCACACAGTTGGAAATGCCCTTAGCTGGATGTACATGGTGTCGAAGGTCGCTGGAGGACAACCATTGAAGCCGAATGAGAGGTGGATCAATGATATGGCGAGGGAAGAGGCTGGAGAGCCGTACAAGGACGGGGAGCCCCAACTACCACGGCATCGTTCGACATGAGCCACAATTGCGTTGGGCTTCCTCATGAGGCGCTACTGCAACGGCCGGGAATATTTGGGGGAATCACACATGCGAGGACTGGACTGAATTGGGTGACCATCTCTACTCTCTTCTTTTCATCTTTGTCATGGTGGGAAAGCCGATTCTATCTGGAGATCGACCAGTACAGATGAGGGCTACGAGAACAAGCAAGGAAGAAACTTCTGGTCCTATTCAGACGTTGATAGCCATCATGTCAGAACCTCATCTGCGCAACCCCCGTGCAAACTCGGTGAAGTCAATGTGCAAGCGGATCGTCGTGTCTTTTCCTGTAGTATCTCAATAGTGGCGGTTGAAATCAGCCTTTGGAAAGGGTGCCATCTCCCTTCCGGAGGGCTGCGACGCGGTTCCGCGAATCAGAGCTCGTGATTTGCGGCGACGCGGGATTCCCACACGTCTAGGCGTCGAGGTCGTGATTTCGCTCTCAACCCACAATGATAAAGTTGTTAACTTCCTTCAGTCCTCCATCTCGAGGGACTAAGTACAGCGGGGTTCCTTTGCTGTTTGGTTACTTACCTGCCTCGCGCTCCTTCCGCCAATCCAACCACTCCTTGCCTTGGCCAGAGATGACCAATGAGATTATGACGTGAGAGAACGTGCTTGGCCAACAATTGCGATGACTGTGGCGATGTTCCGCCGCGGCCGAACTGTACTCGTCCTATCCTATAAGGTATGATGATTCAAGGATCCGCGGTTACAGCACCGCCGACTGGGGTGCGGAGTAAGGTAGCCATCCTCGCCCGATGCGCCCGCTTCCGAGCGGAACGCAACTCGACCTCATTGCAATCATTCTGATATCCGGGCCCTGCTTGAGTTGTGTGCTTCGAGAAGCTATGCGTGTGCGCCTCACAACCCATAGTCCGTAGGTGTTCGCACTGTCTGTGTCCCCGTTTCCGGGGCCGGTCTATTACGCAGCGTTCTAGGAATCCACCTCCTTCCCCAGCAAACAAGTATCAACGATGTATCGCAAACGCAACGGCTCCCTCGGCTTCTCCTTCACGCGCTTCGCCAACGCTGCGGTGCCAAACTTTTTCGCAGACCCCACACCCTCCCACCACATCGACCTGACCGGCTACCGGCACGACATGTGCTACATGCACCAGATCGCGTCCCCGGACCCGTACGCCCTCGACGAGCGGTCCTTCTACGTCGCGGGGATCGTCGACTCCGAGAGCGTCTCCAAGAAAGTGTACGCCAAGTTGAAGAAACATGACGTGCTGCGCGAGGACGGCAGCGTCGACACGTTCAAGATCGGCCCGCGGTTTCCACACCAGCTGGCGCTGTTGAATCTGAACCGGCAGAAGGATCTGGTGGGCATGTTGTTCTGGTGGGAGGAGGAGTGTCAGCGGCTTCGGAAGCTCGAGGCCGAGGAGAAGGAACTGGACAGTCTGATCGTGGAGGCGGACGGGAAAGTGATATTGGCCACGCAGGACGAGGATACCCCGGAGAGGGAGCATCTCAAGGGCACGTTGGACCAGTTGAAGTTTGCGCGGGAGAGGGTCCGGATGAAGAGGAGGCAGAGGCCTAGTCAGCGGGATCCGGATGTCGAGGCCGACAAGGATGATATTCTGGGCGCGTTCCATGGAAGGAGTAAGAGTTTGCCTAATGTGGGTGTCGGGCTTGGTGGCGGTAGTGGTGGGAACGGAGAAACGAGTCCGGCGCACCAGCAACAGCAACCGCAGCAGCAGCAGCAGCAGCATTTGGGCAAGCCGCCCGAGTATTTCGCCAGTCCTTGACGGACCGAGGTCTCTACAGAGGCTGCACGGACATGCAACGCCTGCAGGACTGCTTTTTCGAATTGGACCTCCGGGGCGGGGACCATGAGCGTGTTGGCTGCTGTTTGTTCATGTGGTTCCACAGCATTCACAGCCAGGAATCGTCTACAGGTTAGGGTTCCTCTTACCCGGCGCCTTGCATTTCAGGGAGGACTCGTTACTCATGACTATCGTCTAAGCGTTCAAAGGCTCGTGGCGCACCACACTTTGGGAATGGTGAGTCTTCCATAGCTTGGTCTCTCCAGTATAGAGGTCGATATCAATCAACGATTGATATTAGCGACTGACTTCATTCCCGCTGCTCACGAAGTGTTGGGTCCAAGGGGAAGTATGCTATTAGGCAGCGCATGATATCAGGGCGTTTCCCGACTATTGAGCAGGCGGTTAAGCCGCTTTCTGTCATGTTGTCTTCATCCCCACCCGTCGGCGACCTCGGGGCTTGCCATATCCAACGAACAGACCCAACACATCTACTACCTGGCCATCATGGCACCTCGAATACGAGGCTTGTTTGGGGCCGGCTCAGAGCTTCAGAACTGCCCTGTACCTGATCGTGCCGCTCCGCAACTTGCCAATTGCCTCGGCGACACCGGCTTCGTCCATGTGGAACTCCTCGATCAGGGGCTTCACATCGTGTTGGGCGGCAAAGGCGAGCATCTCGGCGTGCGTCGAGCGTGATGCCACAAGGTTGGTCACTAGATTGTAGCAGTTGAAGAAGTAGGGAATAAATCTAAATGGAGCAGACGACCGTCAGTGCCAAGTCAATGGAAGTACGTCGGCAGAAGTGCAGGACTAGCAGGTAGGTATTGGCAACGGAAGCCAACAACTTACGGGACTTCAACAGAGTTGCCGATCGCGCCGAGAACAACGATGGGAGCACCTCTTGCGACAACTTTGTCGCTCATGAACCTGTAGTCGTGGTCAGTTTAGAAACCGTTGATGTTGCTCCGCTTTCACTCTCGCTCCCGCCCCCACGGGAGATAGGATAGTGGTTGTCACGACTTACGTTGTCCAGTCTGGAGCCTTGTGCGAGGTGATGAGTAGGACGTCAACCGGCGCTTCAAGCTTGTCTTCCTGGCCTAGGACCACAAACTCCGAGGCTCCGAACTCCCTCGCTTCCTTCTCCTTGTTGGGGGACGTGCTGAACACCGTCACCGGGGCGCCCAGTTTCGCGGCGAATTGAATCGCCAGATGACCTAGTCCACCGATCCCGAGCACGCCGACACGCATCCCTGTCTGAAAGTACGTCTTCAGCGCTGCGTAGACGGTCGCACCGGCGCATTGAAGCGGGGCAGCTATCTCCGAGGTCATCGACTCCGGAATCTTGTATACGTAGCCCTCGGTCGCGACGTAGTAAGTCGAGAAAGTGCCGTTGTTGTGACCGGCAACGCCGAAAATATCGCGGCTGTAGCACATTATGTCTCTGCCACTGAGGCAGTACTTGCAGTGGCCACAGCTCTGAAGGTTATGTGAGTTTGTAATCCCCGTCGTAGAACGCGTCACACGAGGGACAAGGCCGAACTTACGCTTCTCAGGTACCCCCCGCCGACTCGATCGCCCACTTTATGGATCGTCACTGCGTTGCCGACTTTCTCGACGGTGCCGACGCCTTCATGGCCCAGGGCACAGCCGGGATCAATGTAGAATAGGTCGCTTCCACAGAGACCACTGTGGGTTATCTTGACGAGGACTTCATTGGGCTTGAGTTCGGGAGTCTCGGCTGGGGTCTTCTTCACCGTGCCCCCCACGCCGCGCATGACGAACGTTTGTGCCATCTTTCAATGACGGGTGATTCAATGCGTGCTTGGATGAGTCTTTGTGGCTCCAGGAAGTGATAGGAGATGCTCAGCTTGGTTGAATGAACACAGTATTCGGCCATCGTGTGATTAAGTACGTCGGCTTCTTGTCACGCTCTTGTGCACCAATATTGCAAAGCCAGGCCTCATTGGCGTACGTATGCAATGGATGGAGCTGCAATGCATGAAGCCCATCAGTGAAAGTAAACAACATTGACGCTGACAAAGTGTCTGAAACATCAAATCAACATGTCAACATGTCAACAACGATACCCGGCTCGCCAACGGCTAATGTTGACATACTCGAAAAACCGGGCAGCCGAATGCTAGGTAATGAGACCGTCAGAGCCAGTAGCCCAGCCCACGGAACGAGTGCCGATGCAGCAGGCCATTCAGTAAAGGAGTCTCTCCAGCCGAATCATCTACCGGAACTAGGTTGGCTGCAAAGTGGGCAAATTGTGATCATGGCAGCTGTAGTGAGCGGCGGCATACGTCCGGGACCCGTTTGAGAGCATGGTTTGGGCGGTTGTGGTGTTCTCGTTGTATCAAAACCAACGGGAGGCCCTCCGAAGTGGGAAGTGAGCGACGTCCGAATGCGGCATCTTCACGAAAATGAGAGCTTCGCTTAAAACCCGCAGGCATAACCAAGAGCATCTACTCGTGGTTCGGAAGTCATTGCCGGGTTTCGTGCGCAAGAAGGGAGCCTTCAGGATGATTTCGATAGCAATAGGATAGCAGGTTGTGTTGTTGATTAGTCGTTCGTCACCGAGTCTCCACCGTCGGGCTTGGACGCCACTTCCGTGCCTCGCCATGCCGGGTTTGGACTGCGTCAATAACGCGGCAGCGGAATGTCAATGGCTGCACCCAATCCGACGCAGGCAGCAAGCTATCTCGAATGAACTACAAAGCGTAGAATTGAGTTCGTCAAGTCTGGTTCTAGCGGATCTCGCGACCATCAAACCCTTGGTCCCTGGGGGAAGCTCGGGCGCAACAGTGATTTGTAAACGAATGTGAACAAGAATCACCTGAAAAATCCATCCAGAGGAACTTGTTGCAACTGCCGGATTTCGACTGCCGGTCATCTATGCGGGATCCAGGCTGTGAAAGGCGCGAGCGACGGCCAGACTAACCACTGGGTAACTCATGATCCGGTCATGAAGACCGTGCTTCACAACCTGCTCTCTCAGAATCCCACCACTTCCTTTGTACTCAACCTCCCAACCGCCCGCTCCAAGGTCTGATTTTTGCCTGTCCTTGAGGGCTTCGAGATCGTCAAAGCTCAATCTATCGTCGTGCTCTCGCATTCCGTTCACTGCATGCCAGAACACAATGTCCGAGTGTACCCAAGGAATGTCATAGTCATCCTCGGCATGGATGATGGTGATGTCGTACTTGCTCGTCCTCTCCGCGAGTTTGAGGCCGTCCGCATGACGGACGAGCTCGGCTAGCTTATCCTTCGAAGGCCATTTGCAAAGGATGAAAGTATTGAGCCAAGCGAGAGCCTTGGGCCAACGGGCTACAGGGGCTAGAAGAGGGATGGTACCAGCAATACGGTATGTCTGTGTAAGGAGCTCGACGCTGGCAAACGGAGCCACAAGCACCATGCCGGCGAAGAGAGTGGGAGGAGATTGCATAGCCAAATGGTGTGCGAGGGATATGCCGACTGCGGTGCCGAGAGATTGGGCAAAGATGACAGTTCTTTCGGCGGGAATACCAGCAGTTTTGAGGGCAAAGTCGGCAAGAGTAAGAGCATCGGTCAAGAGGCCGTCTTCTGATGGCCACCCCGTACTAGAACCAAAGCCCCGGTAGTCAATGGCAAGTATGTGCACGTTTGGCACACTGGCAGACAAGGCGCGATAGCTCTGGGGTCGCCAGCCGGATCCAAGAGTTCCCGCTGCTCCATGATAGTAGATGACCAGCCGAGCTGTTGGGTCGTCTGTGAGTAGCCTGAAGCCGAGTCTGCTAGTGATGTTGTGGCAAAGCCCCGAGGGCTCGTCTCTTAATGCTTTCTCGTTCCTGCGATAAGCCTCTAGTGGTAGGACGTGCCAGGCGTGCAGAGTCTCGCCGTCGGGGGTCTTGAGCTGAAAGGGTGTGACCTGGTTCCGCAGGAAACCCCATTGTTCCGGGATGTTCACATCTTTGAACCAAGTCAACGTAACCCCGTGAAGGTATATGGCATGGTCCTGCAAGACGGGGATCGTCAAAAAGCCGATGAAGGCAAGGTCAAGGCTGGCGCTTATTGCAATTGTAGTGACTAGATGTCGAACGATTGCCCACAAGAGCGGCATCGTCGTGGCCTCCGATAGTAAAACACCTCGAATACAGAGGTACAGTCCCGAACCTCCCACCGATTGAATTGCATCCTTTCGTGCAGGGATCGAAATTAAGAGGCAAATACTCACCGGAAAGGAGATGCGGCTGTCCTGGTTGCTGCGGACTCTACAAAAGAACAATAATATGGCACATTCCTGTCCTTGCCCGAAGCACTTCCCTTTGGTGTCTGTGGGCTCAGTGTTGTCGGTCCGTTCCGGATGAGGCAGGAGGTATGTTGCACCACATATGTAGCGCACTGGAATTCTCATATGACAACCACAGGACCATTCTTCAATATGATTGTCCGGCTTGCAACGGATTCAACCATCACATAATAGGAAGGGAAATTAGGCCAAATCCCCATTTCCCTGCTCTCTCTGGCCAAGCCACCGAATTCGACCTCAGTGATGCCATCTTTTTGTCTTGTCCATCCTCATCCCTAACTGTGGTTCCTCGAGACGGCACTATCGACTCAATAGTATTGGCCAATTATTGACTCTCGTCCAGTGGGCTTTTGACAGAAACGTGTTCTTCTATCGCAGCTGTTGAGCGGGACAATGGTAAAGTGCGCGTCAATCTGCTGAAGTGGCTGCTCCAAATCAGTTAAGGCCGTAATGAACGGCCCAAAGATGCATTTCTTTGGCGCAATACTGCTGTTGTCGAGAGAGTATATTGTCGTATGGCTTTTCTGGAGCATATGTCGCTTCTTTGGGTGCGTCCGAATGGATGACCGTGGAATGGTGAGCTTCGGTGAGGTGATATGCAGGATTGACAGAGCGTTACCAAGACTGGTGTTGATTAACCGCCCCCGGGTACCCGTGGCCGTATAGACCTTGGGGCGGTGTTTGAACAAGCTCTCACAGACATGAAATTCGATAGCGTAAGAAGAGATCATGTTAGTGAATCACGCCGATTCCCTCGATATCGTCTTGTTGCAGGACTCTATACCTAGGCTTCACGCACTTCACTGCAACACACCTCACCGCCGCCATCACATGATAAGACCCAACAGGTCCGGTCACAATAATTTGTCTTGTAATATTGTACCTACAAAAATAGGAATTAAATCACGCAAAGACCCCCATACTCATTGTGTCGACCTCTCCACAGAGGCATCAATGAAATGGGCGATTCGAACACGCCGCCAGATCTTGATCTGGTTCCTGCTCAGGTCGAACTACCACCGGGTAGGGGCGTCAGGAACCCGATTAAGATCTGAATCCAAGCGAAGTATCCCTCGATCCAGGTCTTGACAGGACAAACTAACACCGATTAGCAGGCTTCAAGAACCTCGATTGTAGGTCGTAGGCCGTCACAGCCGCAGCAACTAGCAATCAATCAATCAACAATCAACAATCAATCGTAGCAATCAACAATCAATCGTAGCAACCAACAATCAACAACCAACAATCAACAACCAATCGTAGCAATCACTCAATCGTAGCGGCGGTAGCTGAGGTCGGATCATTGGGATTCGACGATAACAATGTGGCAGGAAAAAACCAACTTCAAAAGAAGCGAGTTTCTGATGGTTGGGCCAGGTAACCTTAAGCGACTTCTCCAACCTTCAGTTTTTGCCTTTTTTGTGTCTTGAATTTGATCGTTTTTTGTTTGTGTGCGGGCGTGAAGGTAGCTTGGCAGTAATAGTAAAGTGAAGGTATAGAGTAGAAAGATTAGGAGGGAGGGCGACAACAAGGTCAAGCCAAGCCATATCGTCATTTGAACAACAAAGGTCGCGTCATTTAACATGGACTTGGGAACGGCCATCTTTATAGACATCGTCCGCGCTCTTCAGCCAATTCTACACTATCTACCTTGCGATCGAAAGCATGTCAGCGTTTGCTGGCAGCATGAACATTCGATCCCAGTCATGCCGGAGCAGGTCGCTGATCAGCTAAAGATCGACATCAACAATGAGCCCCCCGTTCCTTCCATTGCCGCGGCATTCCTGGTCAATTTTGACCATCGCAAAGGGTGCGCGCCAGCGAACTTCGCATTTGACATCTACTGAATGCCGGCAGGTATACATTAGGATGGCACAAATCCATCGCCGATGGTTCGTTCTACTGCTCTTAGTAGTTGCGCAGTCGCAAA
The DNA here is from genome assembly GCA_000835435.1 of Phialophora macrospora. Lineage (NCBI taxonomy): Eukaryota > Fungi > Ascomycota > Eurotiomycetes > Chaetothyriales > Herpotrichiellaceae > Phialophora > Phialophora macrospora. The sequence goes on along the minus strand of KN846957.1, from coordinate 664,852 downwards.
CTAACCCCCCTTTGCAGTCGAACTTAGGGGCGTCGTCGAGTTTAAGTCCCTGCCTTCCGGCCTACACAACGTCGAAGAAGATCTGGTGTGAGTGCATACAACGTCTCGGAGGTTCTCTGCTAAAAGATCAAAGATATTTTATCCATGAGGAATATGCCGGCCTCAGCGCATTTATCAATAAACCCGACCAGCAATCCGATCGCGCTGCACGAATGTTGGCTGTCGGTATTCTGGTGCCCTTGGAGCATGGTCGTATAGGTCGGAGCTGGCGTCATGCCGAGAACCTGAAGGAGCTCGCAAGGTATATTTTGCAAGATGCCAACCATATGGACACGTCTGAGCGCAAGCAGGACACAAATCGACGAACCTACAAACACAACCGCACTGGAAGAGTACTGGGACAAATACAGGCTGAAGCCCGAGGACCACCCTCCACAAACACCTCATGATTCTGCAGGAGATGAATCTTTGCAAGGACCGAATGGATACACCAAATCCAGGAGCATGTCTACTACGACGACCTTCGTCTCCTCGCATCATTCTCTGACTCCTCATCATCCCGCCTTAACTCTGATGGACTCTCTAAAGCTCTTTGGTCCTCTTATATTCCCTCTCTACCGGGCGGCGCTACTTCGCAAGCGCATTCTGATTGTTACAGACACACCAGTCGAGTTCGCCTGCAACCTTGGTGAGCGCAAGATATTCAAAAGCGTATACCGGCGCTAACCAGACATCTCAGTATATAACCTTTCCATCTTGGCGTCCATCCCCAGAACGGTGCTGGCTGTCTTACCGGTGGCCGATGACCCCATTATCAGGTTGCGTCCTTTATTTACTGTTGGAGTTTGGGACATTACCCAGCTGGAGCAGGAGAACGCCGCGAGGCCAGGCCAGGGCTTTATTGCCTGCACAACGGACGACGTTCTGGCTTCAAAACCTGACCTCTACGATGTTCTTGTCCTCATGCCCAAGTCCGAGGCCCAGCAAGCCGCAATAAAAGTCTTTCCCCGTATTGTGCTTTCGAGCCCAGAGTTGACCAAGGCTTTTCCGAAGGTTGGGATCAGAGCCACCCAGCGAGATGCTCATCGGTTCTCACATCTGCTAAGAAACATACATTGTTATGAGCCCAGCGAAGCGGCGGCAACTGACAACGATGTCTCATCCGTCTTGTCAGATTCGTCCTCATATTCAGTGAACAAGGAGGTGATAGAACCGTCATCCTGGTCTCAAGTCGCCTATACTTCATTGGTCTGGTGGGCATCTGCTGGGGACAGGCGCACTGGATTCGCGGAAGGCGAGGAGAACGAAAGCGAACGAGATCTGGCACTCTTGCGCGGTGCAGAGGAAGAGGATCAAACCCAGGAGGTCGCAGTCGTGGGATACTTTCGGCGCATGACTGCCGCAATCTTTACCACCCTCGCATCCGCAATTGCAAGAGCGGACGGAGGTGAACAAAGCTCGGAGCAATACCGGGATGAGGAAGAGGAGGAAGAAGGTAGTACGAGCTCGGTTGTGGGAAGTACGCAGGAGGAAAACCAGGCACTCCTAGCTGACGAGGGCGAGAAGGCCGAGGTCGACATCAACCACGAAGATATGATTGAGATGTGCCTGGATAGCTGGAGCGTCTCCGACAAGAAGTTTGTGGAAGAACTGGTGCAGCTCTGGTGGAAGCGCAAAGCAGTTGTGCGACCGGCATCAATCGAATGCTGCGGGCTTCGGATACTTTAACGCACTTGTCACAAGGCTGTTCAGCCTCGTCGCACTGCCGATCCTCGCAGAGTCACCATGACGTCGGCTGTTCAACGTGCTCCGCGCGGACCATGCCACATCAGGGAGCTCGAAAACAATGTGAACAGGCACACCAATCACCATTGTGTCCGGATGCTACTCTATGTCTTCCACTTTGCCAATTGGGCCTCCTGGTGGCACTATAATTGGGAGACATGGCTCGGTGCAATGGATGCAGTCTCCGCCATGAGCTCATCACTCTCATAGAGAAGGACCGACAACAACCAAACTTCGGTAGTTGTGTGAGCTACTGTATCATACATGAAGCTCGACATCAGCTCTTGTGACGAAGTCTTTAGCTTGTTCACGCAGTCACCAGTCGTCAAGCTAAATCGAAGATGAAGCTCGCTCTCGCAGTCCTGGCGGTCTTCGGAGCTGTAACAAGCCAGCAGCCAAGTCGTGATCAAGTCGGCACGGGACCGCCGCTCGAACTTGTGCACCTGTATTTTGACGAGTGGCCAACAGGTGAGACCTAGCCCATTTGTTACTGAAGGCTGGGCTCATGCGCGTGTACAGGTGTCGCTGTTTCTTCGTCTGGGCGTATCTTTTCCTGCTATCCCCTCGGGCTCGACTCCACAAATACCAGATATCAAGTCGCCGAGCTCGGGTCAAACAGCACAGAGAACCCGTTCCCATCTGCTCAAATCAATTCGCCTCCGGGAGGTGCTGTCGACTATTCGACGAATCCACCACAATCAAAGGGCCTCTCGAATTATTTTATCTCCGTTCAAAGCGTCGTTGTCGACCCAAAAGATCGTCTATGGGTCCTTGACACGGGTCGCGCACTGCTGAGTAATGGCACCCTGACGACGTCAAACCCTGGCGGACCGAAGCTTGTTGGCATTGACCTGACAAACAACACAATCTTCCAAACAATCAACTTTCCGCCAACAGTCGCATTCCCTGACTCTTACCCCAATGACGTCCGCTTGGACCTGCGCGCATCAGTCACTTCCTCTGGTCAAGGCATCGCTTACGTTACAGACTCATCCAGTGAAGGACGCAATGGAATCATCGTCGTTGATCTCGGGACGGGAGAGTCTTGGCGTCATCTGAATAACATCCCACAAGTTCGCCCTGAGCCGGGCTTCTACGCAAACGTCTGGGGCGAGTCAGTCTACATGAATCCTGGCAATGGCATGCCGGTTTCCAGACTCGCGTTCGGCGCGGATGGCCTCACGTTATCCAATGACGGCGAAACACTCTACTTCTCGGTTGTCTCGGGTCGTCATTTGTACAGTGTTCCTACGGCTCGGCTTCGCGATCGCAGTGTGTCTTCTGAACTATTCGCTACAGGCTCAGTCATGGACCTCGGGCAGAAAGGCGTCAGTGACGGGCTGGAGAGCGACTCGAACGGCATTGTCTACGCAGGAAGTGTGGAGACAGACTCGATTGTCACATTTGACCCCCAAAATGGCACGGTTCAGACATATGTGAGGGATCCCAGGATTGACTGGACAGATACCTTCTCGGTGTCCGGGAATTACTTATACTTCACCGAGAACCAGCTGTTCCGAGGGCCAGCACAAAAGGGCGGTGTGGATCGGCGGGTGAAACCCTACGCGCTTTACAGAGTGCCTCTGCTGAACAATGCCAGTAAGATCAGTCTGGTGTAGCCGGGAATATGGAGGTAAGTGCGAGCAGCATCCATACAGAGCGTCCGTTAATTGTGGGGCCTTGTGACATGGCAAACGGATGTATATGATGTTATGGAAATTAAAGTGTCGGATATCGACGGGTATGCCACTCCAAGCACTCTAGGGATTGGGGCAGAGATAGACATCGGTGTGTTGTGGAGGCTAGAATGGGGGAGTTCTCAGCTCCTTTGTTGTTACAAGATCAAGAATCCGACCATCATCTCCCCGTCTCGTCAGTCCTGCTTTACCTCCATCATAGCCCCTTCTCTCTAACAAGCCCGTGGTGTTATTATCGGCGTTACTGCGGACAGCATCACCCGAGTTGGTCTCCCCTCGCCATGTCAGCTTGTATGTGCAATTCGCGAATACCTATAGGATATCTCTTTGCTCTTCAGCTCACTTCTTTTGCGCCTTTTTCATTTGTGATCTGCCTGTACGTGGCTTCGTTCGTCCACTGCGACGGTCTACTGGAGTGGCTTGTCGGATTCCCTTGTCACCATCAACATCACTACTGTTACTCCTGGGCCGCTTTGTTTTGCCGCCTGGTCTGGCTTGATGAAGAACGAGCTTTCCGTCGGCAGCGGAGTCTTGTCGAGCCAGTGCCCCAGTAGATCTTCCGTCCCAGATACTAACAATATAATCGAATACCTCTTCAGAGTCCAAATCCGTGCCAAATTTATCAGCAAGTTGATCTTGCCATTCACTCAGCGCAGAGAGAGCCAGTTGCTTGCACTGCGACGCTTCCGTGCCTCTTCCGAGTTTGGCTAGCACAAGTGCTTGACGATATTGGGCTCGGGCAATGCTCTCCTTTGACCACTGGGATCTCCGGCGTTCTTTCAACGCCTCTTTGAGGTCTGCAGCGGCTTCGTCATAGCGTTTGAGGTAATATTCCATCGTAGCCACGGTGTAATACGAGGTCAGGGTATCGTTGTGAATCTCTGATATCACCTGGATCCGATCCCCGAGTATCTCGCGATGAAGCTGGAGCGCATTCTCCGTCTCTCCACAATGATACAAGACGCAAGCTTTCATAAACTTGAAGAAAAGCGTCGAGTTACTCCTGGGACCTTCGGTTGCTTCCACGAGTTCGAATGCCTTCTGCGCCAGTTCCTTGGCCTTGTTTCGCTCCCCACGCGCAACATGTACCAGCGCCATGTTCTTGTAGTGTTCGCCAAAGTCGTAAGCCAGAGTACTCTCGGAGCCCCATGTTTGCTTCAATTTGAGGGCTTCATCAAGGTACGGCACAGCCTCTTCAAACTGGTCCAACGCAAACAGCGCACATGCAACATTGTTATAAGAGTTTGCCAGTTGGATGGCTGCTTCACGCTGCTCCGAGGCTTCAACGTGACGGCTCCCATGGAAAATCTGTTCTCTCAGTTTCAGCGTTCTTGTCTTGCGGTCTTTCCCCTGTTCTCGAGTGCTGATACCAATGTCAAGTTCGAACGAGCCGATCACGTCAATGATGGAAGCATATATGCTTGGTGCGCGGTGATACTGCTTATAGCGTTCCTGGGATCCTTCCAGCTTCTGACAAAGCTCGTCCGCGTCCTTGAGAAGTGGTAAGGCCTCTGCCGTGAAGTTCCGCTCCCACATGTAATTCCCGGCGTCAGAAAGTAATTCTGCAAAGCGAACATCCGCCTCAGGCTGCGGAGACGCTCTTTGCCACATGTCCCACAGACTGATCACATGTTGCAGATATTTCTCGTACACAGACCACTCCTTCGTAATGGGCTCACCCAAAGCCGACTGTTTGGGGAAGACACCCCGAAGCTTTTCAAAAACGCCGAGGAAGGCTTCCTGACGTTTGGATACGTCCCTTTCAAGCTGCAGGAGGATCATCTCCTTGCATACGCGGTGTAGCGAGGCCAGCTTGTTTTTCCGGTCCGTCTGATGCAAGAGACTCTTACTGATCAATTCTGACAAGGCTTGCGATACTCTAGCACACCTGTCAGCATGATCTTGAATGAAAGGTTGAGACAGCGTACTTGGTGTTCTGACTCTGTTGGTCCTGACTTAAAAAAAGGTTGAGCGGGACAGAGTTCGGGTCAAGAAGGGCCAATTGTGCGATCAAGAACCGAGCTTCGTCACTGAGCTTTGCAATAGACGTGTCGATCACGTTCCATACGGTGTATGAATACCCGATTTGGGTAAATTGGGGGTTGTTGAAAACAGTGTTCTTATACTCGTGGTTCTGAAGTTGCTGCTGGAAATCATCAATACTTTCGGTACTTGTATCCATATGTGCCGCGGCCACTACAATCGCAAGTGGCATGCCGTCAAGGTCTTGGAAAAGCTTGTGGTCTTTCGTGGCACCTATATCCTCGGGAAGGGCATGCATGGATTTGAAAAAGAGCTCGAAGCTCTCCTCGGTGGTGATTCTGCTCAATGAAATCACGGCGTCTTTCCGGATGCTCGGCACCACTGTTCGCAGCGTCGTGGTGATGATGATCGAGCCGTGGCGATTGTCAGCAGGGTAGTAGCGTTCCAGGTGCTGATATTTCTCCACGTTATCGAAAACGATCAGCCAACGTTCTTCTACTGGCATTTTCAGCATGGTCTGCGTGCCCACCCATCGATTTGATTACTTACGAATGGCGGCCAAATATCTCAATGCATCATCAACATTGTTGTTCTGCGACTGTTCGTATGATGATGCAGATGTTCTCAACGTTTTGGCGATGCGACCGAAGCCCTCTGTTAGTTTTGCCGTCGTGTCCGCATGGATCCAAAAGATGAATTTGTATTCCACTCGCTTCCTCTGACGAGCGTAGGCGCGTGCAAGCTCTGATTTGCCCAGAGCCGGCATTCCTTGGATGACACAGATATGTGTACGATCTTCACTGGGCCCTTCTAGCAGATTCACCATCAGCTTGAGCTCATCGTTCCGCCCGACGAAGTTCTGGGTATGGTGAAGAGGGTCGAAATACTCGGGCCTTCCGTGCAAGTCGATCGTAGTTTTATCTGGCTCCATTGGTCTCTCAACACCTGATCTGGTCAGTCTGAAGTCGAGTGATAGGCCATGGTACAAAGAAAGGACGAGAGAACTGGGGCTGAGGAAGCATTGGTAGAGTTTCATCTACGTACTGGTACTTGGTACTTGAGCTTGAGGTAGAATGCTTGACACTTTGTCAGGAGACATTCCAATCAATAGCTCCTTGACGTACGCTGCTGCCGAGGCCGCAGCATAGTCTCGCCACCGATCATTTTTATGAGAGTCGGCGTAATCGCTAATTCCTCTGACAACGAGACCCTGAAAGTCGTCCATGATTCCAGCAGACTCCATCTCAACACACAGAACGTCGAAGCGGTCTTCGCCGTGTCCTAAGGAGTCGCGAAGGGCGGCATTTTTGAGTAGTTGACTCGAGGATGCCACTAGTCCGTAGTGTACAACTGGCTGGTTGACCTTTCTGGTGCTGCGCACCTGGACTTCTGATCTGTTGCAGTTCACACAGTCCTTGGACCCCACGTGTTCATACTGGGGATGAAAAAGAACGTCCGCTTCTGCCCCTGGATATGCGTATGATTGTCGCAGGTAGTCATCCTTCAAGATCTCTTGGAGATATACCCAAAACTTCGGGCTCTGGATCTTGTGGTTGGAGCGTATCTTGCTGACGGCTGTAAGGAGGATGTCTGGTGTTCGGTTTAGCGATCCCGTCCGATGGAAACCGTGAGTAAGCACTTTGCCAGAGTCAATCTGAACAACCCCAGGATGCTTATCGTCGGGAACGGCGACTACGACGTCACCGAGCCGGATGTCGCGTTCGTCACTTGGAATGCCTCCTGCTATCCCCACCATGAGGTGTATTCGGAGAGAAGGAAATGAACTCTTCATTTGCATTGCCACTCTGGACGCTGAAGCCAGTCCGGTCACACCCTGAGGCAGCACTGCTATGACGATGTAGTGCTGGCCTATTCGACCGAGAGTGTAGGCGTTGGTGTCGACATCTTTCCGTTGGAGTTGGTCAAATTCTTCATCGAGCATGATTCTGGCGGCTGTGAGCTCCTCGTGGAGGGGGCAGATCCACCCGACCTTAAAGTCTTCATGATTCATGTCTGCGCAGGCTTAATACGCCGGAAGCCACAGGGTTCTAAGTTGTGGATCGTAGTCTTGCGCAGACGGGAGACTTAAAAGACGTTTGGACTCTGGCAAGCACAGCATCCCGGAGTCAAGCATGTATCTCGAGGCATGAGGCAGAACCTGTACCATCCAAAATACCTGGCACGGCATCAAATCTAGGGTAAGTTGGTCTTTGACTGCATGAGAGGCTTGTTGGTTGCCTGGTTTACGGCAGGGTGCTTGACAGCCTGACAATCACCACATCGGCAATCTGCAGTCCTCAGCTTGGCCAAGGCGGTGGTCCCGAGCGTGGGGTTAGTTCACATTGACTCTAGATACTACCCATGTTGGATAATGGGAGCTGTCATGGAACTTTTGCTGTTTGCGCATTTGCAGTGATCCGACAGTACTAATAACCAGTGCACAGCTAACCGCCTCGCGGGTCTCCTCATTGTCCATTAACAGGGGGCCTGGCTGCCCGTTGTTCGTCTAGGATATCCTGAAGACATGATTAGCGAAAAGTCTTCGCGGCTAGGTAGGAATGTGCTTGCGCCCTGCTGCTACCGTGAGGTTCAAACAGACCTGGCCGTGTTGGAAGCTAGTCAAGAACAGGCGAGCAGCTGTCCACATGGCGTGCATGATCAGCGAATGAGCTTGCGTATCACAGTGAGAGTCCGTTCCCCAAAAGATTTCATGATGTCGGAACATCTTGCCCAGCCCGCTCGGAGGAAGCGCTCTCCTTCGACGCCTTGGAAGACAGAGCTAGCGAATGATGACAGGTGGTGGCGCAGCAGGGGCCAATCTGATGGGCCGGACATACTCCGGACCCTGGCTTCAGTGGACACGCAAAAGCTCATCGGGACTACCTTAATACTCATCGATGCACATAAAGTGATGCCTCGACGCAGATCGTATATTGATCGCTTAGTTTTGTGCGTAGCTACTACATTATTGGCAGGATCCAGAAGGACTCACATGCCAAAACAAGTGGTGCGCCCGGTCCTTAAGACAACTTGCATCCTGCACGCGCCTCCCTGCAGCCTGAGGGCTCACCGGTCGCGAAGGGCGCCCACTATTGCCAAGATCTGATTGGCGAAGGGTCTGCTGGTCTCAGGTAACCTTGCTCGCCTCCTGCCCGCGCCTCCCTGCAGCTTGAAGGCTCACCGGTCGTGAAGCGTGTCACTATTGCCAAGATCTGATTGGTGGTGCTATGCAGGCGCTGTCGAAGGGTGTGCTGGTCTCAGGCAACCTTGCTCGTGTAGATGGGAGAAGTCTGCTTCAGGGAGCGACCGTGCTAGTAAGGCTGGTAATTCATGTATCGATTGTCTCGTGCCCTACACCTAACAACACCAACAAAAAGGTTATTCTACCTCCAACCTTTCTCGACGACCAACGAAAGAATGTCTCTTGCTCAACGCCTCCATGAGGTTCAACCTCTCATCAGTCAGATATGCTCTATTACAGGTGCTCCCGGCCTGTCTTGGGGAGTGCAACATGCCGATGACATACCGATGTACGGAAATATAGGATACCGCGATGTTGAACAGAAGCTTCCACCAACAGAAAACACTGTATACCATATCGGATCTCTTACGAAGTTGTTCACTGCAGCAGCCGCAGGAGTGCTTGTTGAGGAGGGCACACTTGACTGGAACGTCCCTATCCAACGGTATCTCCCCGAGTTCTCAGTGCTCGATGATGCGAGGATCGCCAGAGAAGCTACACTGCTGGATCTACTTTCCCACCGGACTGGTTTGGCTCAGAAACTTGACATCTGGCTTGAGGGCGGAAATCGATTGCTCCTACCCAAAACAGAGACTATTCGCACCGTGGGGTACCTTGAGCCCGTCAAACCCTTCCGCTACCAATTCCAGTATAACAATTGGCCATACTGCTTGGCAGGGGAGGTTATCGAACGTGTTCATGACCAAAGCTACGGAAGCTTCATCTCAGAGCGAATTTTTGAACCTTTGAAGCTCTCGCAAACCGTCATTGATCCAGCCTGCAACAAAGTCGATGAGGCTGCCATCGCATACATGCCCCTCAATGATGGCACTCCAGTCAAAATCCCATCACCGAACATCGCAGAGGGCACACTCATGGTATCTGCGGGCGGCGTTCGGAGTTGTGTCAAGGACCTTTTACGCTTCTACAGCACTGTGCTGAGAAGCGGAGTCGACCAATTCAAAAACTCGAGGACATCAACAGCGGGTTCGCCTTTGAAGCAGCTTCCCGTAATCTTGTCCGGCCACACCCCAGTATCTAGCAGCTCTTTCCTCGAGCGCTCCTACGCTATGGGCATGGTCAGAGTTCAGCTGCCTGGTGAGCTGGGTGATACTGGCATCAACGGTATGTTCGTCGAGAGCATGCCCGTTGTGGATGGTAACTCGTCGAATCCTCTGGTATTGTACCATCTGGGAAGCATGCCTGGGTTCCTCAGCTGCGCTATCATAGTCCCCGAGCTTGAATATGTCGTCGTGGTTCTGGTGAACGCTCTTGCTATCTCAGATACTGCAGACTGGGTGGGCCAGCTGCTACTACAAACGATCTTGGACTCTAAGACGAAGAACGACTACGTGCACATAGCCAAAGAGAGCGTCAAGAGCGCGTTGAGCTTCTACGGTCAAGTCGAGGCAGATCTGGCCCGCGAGCGCGTCGAAGGAACCTCGCCCCGACCGCTACAGGAATATTGCGGCACATACTGGAACCTCATCGAAAACCTTCGCCTGGTCATCTCCGAAGCCAATGGAGCGCTTCATCTTTCATTCCAAGGCCTAGAGTCGGAGACATATCTTCTAAAGCACTATTCTTACGACGTCTTCACGTGGCACGTCACCCGCGACGAGGATGTCAGACGCGCCAGGTTCACGGTCATGGACGCAAATTTCTACAAAATCAAATTCGCGGCAGGCCAGGATGGGAGCATAGATCAATTGATCTGGGCACACGAGCCAGATCTACCCAGCGGCGAAGTCTTCAAGAAACGGCCACTGAAATCCTCGTAAGTGTCCGACGCTCTCTACGAACAAAAGGGCTTACCGAAATGGAAGGATCTAGATTTCGATACGTCTTCTTGGTAACGGCAATACTCTCTCTGCTTGCTTCATCTATTTGGACTCTGCTTGGTTGAAGTTATGGCAGCTGATTCGGCCAAGACCATGGCTGCATGCGTTTCGCTCAGATGTCGATACGCTTCCTCTAGTGTTTCAAGGAAGCCATCCTTGATCTCCAAAGGCATTGATGACGCCCCCCGGGAAGCGTCGAGGTTGGCAGATAGATGATCTTTATTACCACAGCTTGTCAAAACCTGCACTGAATCCATCCCACTCACCAGTGCGATCAATGCCGTTGAACAGCTGATATCATTTTCCTTCGCATACCACCGGACGATCGCAGACTGCTGCAGCAGCCTGTTGCTCGTCAAAACCCCGAATGCTTGGTAGATGAGATCGTGTTCTATGCAGAAGTGACGGATCTCGCTGTCAAAGGAGTTCCACCAGGAAAACCTGTTTTGAATGAGTATGAGACGCTGAGAAAGGCGTCGCTCCTCCAAATGTCGCAAAACATCAATGCTGACATTGCTAAGGCCCAGGCTACTTATCCAGTGTGGAATGTAGGGCTGCAGAATCTTGAATGCGGTCTCCACCTCACGGCCTGTCGCATGAGGCACATTGAGAACAAGACAATCCAGCGTCTGTAGCCCGAGGCGACTCAGGTGACTGCCGAGGATGGCCTCAAAATTCGCGTTCTCATTTCGGTGCTCGAACTGGAGAACAACCTGTAGAGCAAGCCTGGTCTGGACTGCAAGATCACTTTTGACCCGGTCCTCGACGGGAAAGGATTGCCGTAGTGCATTTCCAACTGTCTCCTCATCCCCATCAAAGGGGGCGTGGCTTGCGTCGATACGATCGTAGCCTCGAGAAATCGCCCACACGATGTCGGGCGTTCTGGTTGTTTTTGTGCAGCCTAAGACTAGGTTGCTTCCTCTAGATTTCAAGCCCCGTAGGTAACCACGGGATGAAGACGTGATACCGTGTTGAGCTTGAGCCATTGAGTCGGTACAATCAAAGAGCAAATTGATCGCAGTCTTCTGTGATTCTGGCTCATGACTGGAGTTAGGTACGTTCTGAAGTGGGCCGACAATTTGCTCCGGGGGAAATAGAAGCATTGCCTCAAATAATGCAATACTTGCAGGGATAAAACGTCGTCCGGGGGAGAAAATACTACCCTCCATGATGAAATGCTCAGTGTGGTGCATTAGGTCGCAGGTGGTGCAGGATGATCATCGCACTAGGACAACTGCCAGGGTTCCTCTGGTGGTGGACATCCATAGAAATGAGGCAACAAGTAAAGCGTGCATCATATCATCTCTTCAGTCTTCCATGGGACCCCTGGAGGAATCAGCCTGGAAGCGATGTGATATCTTGCGCCGAGACCCTTCTGTAACGCCACGTCAGTGTGACAAGCAAGGGTGTCGCATCCACACCCAGGCAAACCTCCTGTACCACATACTTACATCAACCGGGCGCAGATTTTCAAAGGCTATCGATGGTCGTTGTCGGCGGGGTAAGGGTGGATTATAACACTCAGCGAAGGACTCTCGGTTGGGCTGACACTGTTGCCGACTGCAACATTTTCGTCCCTCCATTCCTTCACAGGTCTTTTTCTCTCCCCAAACAACGTGTCCGGCAATCTGGATCTGAATCTCTCAGCAATGCCTGCTCTCAACGATAGCAACAGCTCCACCAAAGCCTCGACTACCACTCAGTCTTGGATCTCAAAAATCGAAGCCAGCAATAGACAGGAATCTCGCTCGCAGCCGTGGAAACGTTGGCTAGGAGAGACTGTTGATACCGGCTTCGATGATGCCGCCAAGGAGGATATCATCCACGCCCTCAAAAACAACGTCCAGCACAACAATGTGGCAGCCTGAGTAAGTCGACGAGAAGGCCCCTTCCCAGCCTGATTGATCGAATTCTGAGACATTGAACCAGAGCAGCACCTCAAAGCCAACTACAGCGTGCTTCATGCCCGACGCCCGATTGGAGAATTTAGTTTCTGGCTGAGAGGGAGGCAGCCATATCCTATAGGTCATCTGTATGCCCCAGAAAGGTCCGCGGCCGAGACGATCATTTGCCCTGGCCAGGTGAAGAACGAAGGAGGTGGAAAAGTCGAGTGCCCATCTGCAGCCGTCACATGTAGCCGCATGTAGTTAATGAAATTTAATTAGTGCATGTCTTTTGTGCTCTTGCATGAGTGCGCATTTTTGACTAGACAAGGGGCATTCGACACAAGACCCCCAATCCGCGCTGTCGTCCTAAGTCGAAGAACCTGCATACGCTCGCCCCTTCAGCATCAGCAGCAGTTCCGATTGTCCCAAAGGCGCCAAAGAATATGGTCTCGCTAGCTCGTTTTAAATACTTACAATGGCAAAGACTGTACAATGAGGAGAAGCCGTTCCAAATCTTTGTCCCTGTTGATAGTTCTGGCGATAAGGACATGCGGGAAACCAACCTGGCGTTCTGCGAAGGCGAACCCGTCCCTGTCGAAGACATCAGGGGCCATGAATCCAGCTTTTCATTGCACAAGAACGGTTTCACGGTCAAGAAGTGCTCGGGACAAGCATATATGGACTGGAGCTCCTCAGAGAATATCGAGAGTCGATACCTTCCGACTGTTGAAGGACTGATCAGAGATGAGGTTCCTGAGGTGAACAGAGTGTTTTTCTTTGACTGGAGGGTACGTTCTCGACATTCTTGAAGTTCCCAGCGACACCCACCGCTAAAAGCGGTGGACAGATCCGCCGCTTTGAGGTCGACTCGAGGCCAGAAAGAAAAATCGATTTGAACAACAAGCTCGATCACCTTGCGCCAGCCATTCATGTTCATGTCGGTGAGTTCGAGCAGTGCCGAGATAGATTGCTGATACAACTCATTAATCTCGATTAGATCAAACTCCTGGCGCGGTCTTGAAACGCGTCAACGCCCAGTTGAAAGAGCATGCACAAGACTTGCTCGCAGGGCGAGTGCAGGTCATCAAGTGTGTATGACAACACCTTACACAAAGACCGCACCTAACAGTTTTCAGTGCATGGAAACCCTTGAGATCCGCCGTGAAAGACTGGCCATTGGCCATCTGCGATGCCAGGACGGTACAGGATTCAGATCTCGTAGCTGTCGACCATGTGCGGCGGCATTACACAGGCGAAACGTACTATGTTCTGCAGAACAAATCGCACAAGTGGTATTTCCTCAGCGAGCAAGAACCAGAAGAGGTCCTCCTTTTCAAGAACTTTGACTCCCACGAGCCTAGTTCACAAAGTGAGTCGACATGGTGATGGCAACCCCAGATCGATGCTGAAGTCTGAATTGTTGTAGGCTGCCCTCATGCTTCATTCAGGACCTCGGTACCTGAAGAACTCTGCCAGCCTCGCGAGAGCATCGAGGTACGCGCACTCGTCTTTAGCGGCCGGCGTTCATGATCCCTTTCGTCTCTCCGCGAATCCGGCCTGCTCAACATCGGAACGGCTGCGATAATCACCAGCTGGACTATCCCGTTGGCACGGACGAGGAGGATTTTGGTCGTGGGTAAGGCATTGATGGCTAACGGTTGTTTTGTGTCCTTCTCTTCGAAATGTCTAGGTTTGGCACCAGGTGTTTTTTGCGTTATACTGGGTGACCCTCTCAGACGAGCTCAAGATCCAGAGAGCCGACATCCGAGTCAACGAAAAGGTACTCATCTACCTGGTGAGAGGGATAGATGTGACTCTCTGGGATGTTGAGACACGCCCATTGCTTCTAGCCTTCTTCCGAATCCGACTGGAGCCCTGCACGAGTGTTTTTTGGGTTGGATCCACGAGGACAAGACGACCCTCCAACGAGGAATCTTTGTGATGATATTTCGAACAAGTCACTTAATACTCGTCTCCCTGTAGCTCAAATGTCAGCACTGTCATTTTGGTTTCGCCGTGGATTTTTCCCTATATTGTGCGGTGATGTGACCCAGGGAAACATCCTACAAGAACAAGGTGATCAACACCAAGCCATCCTGGCCGCAAGAATACCTTACAGAACTGCCTGTGGGGTTGAGGATGAGGACATGGCGCATAATGAGAAGACATGTCAAGAAGATGTCGTAAGCGCTTCCAGATTTCTTTGGTCAACGAGATGCCCGCTTCACTGTTGTCGGAGAGTTCCGGCTGCATGTCACGCGGGTTTGGGATTTCGTCGCCTGCCACGGTTTTGATGCCTCGGCCCGGAATTTCCAATCGGCTGGAGAGCATTTTCCCCATTTGTCCGACACGCTCATCACATCAGCGGTGCGTTCTATTGCCAGGCGTGTATACACGGCTCGCCGTCTATAGGGAACTTCCGAGTTCATCTGGCACCCAACGGTCTGCGCGTGGTTGTTATGTTCGTTTTATTTCGTTGACTCCCTGAACTTTCGACCTCTGTGGACTTGATTCATTCTCCGCCCAAGTCTACTTGATCCCTGACGGCTCAGGATGGCGGCTGTCGGTCCCAGTGAGACGCCGCCGGTCGTGCTATTCGGATATGACTGTGAGTGTCTGCTGTGAACAGGTGGATGAGCCCGAAGACATAACCCCCGCTAATCGCATCGGCCTGCAGCGTCTCCGTTCACACAAAAGGTCAGGTTGGCGCTCAGACTGAAACAGATACCATACAGTGAGTACCATGTCTCATGACTCGTTTGAGAACGATGCCCAGACTGGCTGGCGGACGTAACCCTGCTCGTATGGGAAGCGTCGAGGGATACCGCTGCTAGTTTTGGCGGGCTGTCGCTGACGGAATAGCCTTCGTTATTGTGCCCTCGATGATGCCACGGCCGATTTTGAAGGACAACTTCAACGTCACGTATAGGAAAATTCCTGTCCTGGCTATTGGGAGAGAGGTACGTGCATTCGGTGGTCTAATGAGACCTCTTACTGAAGCCATTTGTGCCACGGCAGATCTACATCGACACGTCCCTCATTGTGGAAGCTCTAGAACACTATTTCCCTACATCTCTAGGCTACGGCTCTCTTTACCCTTCTGGCCACGCTGCAGCATACCGCTCTCTAATCCGGGGATTCACCTCCTACTGGACCGACCGTCCTCTCTTCCGGGTGACAACAGGTCTCATCCCGGGCGCCGTCTGGCGTACAAACTTTGGTCGCGACCGCGCCAATCTCATCGGGCACACTCTTGACGCGGAAAAACTCGAGCGGAAAGTGCCGCAGAATTTGAGTGGGTTGGACCTACAGTTGAGTCTGTTGGAACCTATACTCGCCGGAGGTGGAAAGAAGTGGGTGTTTGAGGGCGAAACGCCCAGTGCAGCAGATGTGGCAGTGTGGTATCAGCTTGATTGGGGGGAGAAGATCTCACGAGGGGCGGGCATCAGTGATCTGACGGGCGGAGGAACGAGGGATGGAAGTGGCGAAGGGATGAGCAGTGTGTTCAATAGGGAGCGATACCCCGAGCTGGTCAGCTGGTTCGAGCGCTTCAAGGACTATCTTGACCGGCTGCCGAGTACGGAGACGAGGATCGAGCGGGCCGATGATGCGGGTATCAAGAAGACGCTAGAAAGGTTGAGGGACACGAAGCTGGCGGAGCAAGTGCCAATGCTGCCTACTCCGGCTGGACCTCATCAGGAGCTCGACAAGCGAAGTGGGCTTGTGAAGGGTGCGGAGGTCAGCATTGCGCCTGATGATACAGGAAGAGATAGCCCGACTGTCGGAACACTATTGGCTATCGGGCCAGAAGAAGCCATCATCAGGCCTCAGACGACAGGCGAGGAAGGCCCAAGGGTGGGAGATGTGAGGATACACTTTCCTCGGATCGGGTTCGTGATAAGACCAGTCGGGCAAGCGAGGCTGTAATATCCTGTAGAGACGTTCGCTAGCAGGCCGGGCGCCGTTGTCAATATTGACCCATTCAATGAGTTGGCGAAAGGAATCTGAACGGTTTCTGGGCACACCGCTGACTAAGGCAGGACACAATTACGCCAAAGCACCGGATTCTGACTCTCCCCTCGGTTCCCCCTCCTCCTTACTGCTGTCCTACTCCTCGACTCACTTCATAACTCGGAGGCAAAACATTACTAACACTCTGATATACCCCACCAGCATCCTTGAGGACCTGATGATAAATAATGTCTCTGCAGCCTGGCGAGTGTTCTTTCTCCGAGGACCGTCTACGCGCCGTTTGGAGCGACCCCGAAAACGGCCGACGACGTGGCGCATACGAGCTTCAGAGCCTCATCAACCACGACTCCGAGCACGGCCTCCCGAATGCTGCACAGGCAAAGAAACTTTGCCTCAAACTGTATGAAGATACTGCGGATCCTCAGCTCCATGTAACGCGGCTGGACAAAAGCTACAGCGACACGTACTGGCTAGGAAACCTGGGAAAGGCGGTCGCAGTAGAGCAGCAGGCATGTCCGCCGTTCATATCTCGGTCTGATCATGGCACGGCGTGAAGGGGTGCTGACGCCCATATGCGCGAAGATCCTTGATCGGGCAACGGAGATTCTCCGTCAGCTACCAGCCACATCGCCGACAATTCTCGGGGGCCTTCCATTTCAGGGCCCGTTTGACGACGGATACTTGATGCCAACTGCGCGGGATAGTCGTCAGTCTGATATGACCCCGGAGGCATTGTGGGAGACGTTACTGACAGTCAGACACGTGGATACGATCGTCCTTCGACTTGTTTTGTGTATCGCCCAAGCGGAATTTTCCCGGCAAACAGGCCCACCACCTCTGGTACGTCTCCTCAACGCCACTATCTACCTCATAAGGGTGAGTCTAGATCTGGGACCCGAGAAGTGTGGAAATGACCAGAGGTGGACCGTGGTTTGTGCATTCCTGTGGACGTCCTGGCAGAGGATTCTGATGCTACACTTGCGATCTGTTGTCGGTCGCCAACTCCAAGGCTTCGATTACAATATCAGGGGGCTGAACTCGATACGAGCTCAAGACCTTTTGCCCGAGATATTCGAACACCGTAGGAGTGTCCAGCGAGCTGACCTCAAAGCCACTCCCTATCTTTGTGCGTGGGCTTACCGAAATCTTATCGAAGACCGCGCATGTATTTCGACGGATACGCGCCACATTGTGCAGGATCTCCACGACTGCTTTGCTGAAAGAGAAGCTGCCTGCAACGCTGGGCATAAGCAATGCGATGGGCTGTCGTCGGTCTCTTGTGGTCGTTTCGAGAATACGACAGTCGTTAATCAGTCTATGCACACGCGGAGATGTTCAGGAAGCTGCCAAAGGCTATATTGGTGCCGAGAGTCGTTTGTCACAGTCTTGGGGCCGAAAGCCATTGACATCGTCGCTACAAATGAAAGCGGCTTGCGCTATTGCCAGGTCGCGGGGAATACCCTCGCAATATCACATATCTGGAGCCACGGCCAAGGGGGTCGACCGGACCAGGATGGGCCCGAGGGTACGGGATTTAATATGTGCTTGCATCAACGGTACTCTGAGATCGCCATCTCCCTCGGCTGCGCGTCATATTGGATGGATACTCCATGCATCCCGAGCGAGAAAGGCCTGAGAAAGGAATGCATCGCCAACATCAACCGGATATTTACCATGAGCGAAATCACGCTTATCTGCGACAGAGATCTAATGTCAATTGACATCGCCGGCTCGAGCGTGGACGCATTCGAGAAGTTGCTTGCAACCCTCCTCGTGTCCGATTGGAACATGAGGGCCTGGACGTTGCTCGAGTCAATGCGCGGAAGGAGCTCGCTTTATCTGCTGTGCGCCGACGGCAGAATCGTCAAGCTATACGACGTGCTACAAGCTGTGTATCAGAAGGGGAGCATCGATATAGTTGTCCCATACCTAACTCGGGCGTATCTTCTTCCATCCGATGATATAACGGACATCGAGCTCTTCGAGGGCGCAGGCTCCGTGGCCACAGAAGAAGATCGTCAGCTCGCAGAAGGTTTCATCAGCGTGGGCGAAGCCGCGGTCCTGCTCAGCCACCGTCACGCGACTCGTGATGAAGACGACGTGCTCATCTGGAATTTGTTGATCGGGGATGTCCCCAGGCAAGATGCCGCAGAAATGTGGAAACGACAAATAGGCATGAAGATCTCGACCGGTGCGCTGGTCTCAAGCGCCCCACGATTGCGAGACGTCGCCGGTTTCCATTGGGCACCATCCCGCCCGACCCTGCCTCGAAGATCTACGACCAGCGCCTACCCGACCGCGCACGATGAGACGTTTCTCGCATACGACGGCGGCGACGCCAAGGACGCAGAGATCACGCCCGCCGGCCTGCGTGGCAAATGGTTGACATGTCGTTTCACCACGCCCACCACCCCTGATGTCCACGACGGAATGCATTCGGTGGACGACAACAGTGCTGATGACAAGCTGGCCTTGATCGCCAAGCGCTACACTGCAGACTTCGCCCATGGTATCCTGCTACAGGTGTGTCCCACTCGAGGCCCCAGCAACGTTGCTCTACCGTACCAGGGCTCCAACAACCACGTCCTGGTGGTCTGTGGATCTCACAACGCCCTGGGATGGGAATGGCGCGGTGTATACGAGTGGGAAAGGACGTGCCCGCTGCCGCCCTTTGTCGTCGAGGACATTTTGCTCGTTTGAGGTGGTGCCTCCCCGAGGTGTCGTCAGCAGCAGAGCGCAATGTCACGATTTCACGACGACAAATCTAATGATATCAATGATAGAAACAGACTGCCCAGTTTGGAGGGGGCGATTCCTGGCATGATTCTTTTTCTCGCAAGCCTTTCATCCGAACCTGCACTACGCTGCTTGCCTGTCTGCCGTTTATCTTCCACTAGTCACCATACCATTTCAGCTAGGCCATGAGACATTGCCTCTGGGCTGGCACAGTATTTTCCAATGAATCCGTTCTAACAGGCTAATTTCATCAATCATAACTCACATCATCATCATCATCGGGAAAAGACTCCCTAAAATCCATCCACAAATCGCGATGTCGTGGCTTTTGAAAGAAGAGTACCTTCTTGCGCCGATGAACGAAACAGACAACCCTCTCGTTATCTATGATGAATCCCCCCGGGGCGCAGATATTCACGAGACGAGGCACAGAGCTTCTTTGATGATTTTGGAAAAGAGCCAAGTATCGATCATCATACCATATAATATCATGTCAGATCATATCATATCCCTTGCTATGTAGATGCTTGCTGGCGTGGGATTTTACCCAGCCCTTCAGGAAGTCGAGGAAACACGAGGAAAATCGGCTTTTCGGGAACATACTTCTACAACGTGGAGAAGTAGGAGGACGGTCTCGCTGCTCTGCGTGGGCCTGGTGCTAAGAGACAGCTTAGGGACCGATTGGTGAGGCCATGCCTGGCTTGCTTCCTCCAATATACCTGCAACGATGTGTTCGTTCTGCTGATCGGTGCGTTCGTGCATGTCTGTCCCTTCTAACTCCCCCGGACACTGTCAGGACCGGGCAGGTGCTGCTGCAAGTGAATGGAATGTGTTCGTAATCATCATCTCGTGAGTAATGCTCTATCCTTCAGCGACTGTGCTCCTCCCCTTAGGCATGCTCATGCTGAGATAACCGCTGTGCGAGTGTGCAACATCTGTCAATGCAAGACACTCCACGCCACGCCGAGAAATATCACTCTCCGGTCTCGCTGTGCTGCAAGATCGACGCCTGGAACTCAACCACACCTCTTCCATTGCAATCCGCTGAACCCCACGATCTGGCTGAACACCTCATCTCTTCGTGCTACATGCAGAAAAGTCCTCTTCTCTCCTTCGTACGGCACAAATTGCAGTCCTGCCTCCTCCCCGCCATGGCTGTTCTGCTCAGTGATCTTATGGATACTTTTGATGTCGCTGAACAGTAGATTCCATCCTCCGTCCTCTTCGTTATTCTCAGCACGAGAGCTTGAGGTCAAGGGGAGATGATGCTGCGGGTGATTCGGTGAGAAGGAGACGGCTGTTACCAGGACGAGGAGCTTGCCGCGGATGCCATTGCTGTCTTTACATGTGTAAGTACCTATCATTTGGGCGTCCTTATCGACGGTTTGGAGATTTTTGTCGGAGGCGAGGTACTGGCGGGCTTCGGCTTGAAGGCGGGAGACGGCCCATTCAGCTGGTCACCTGCGGTCAGCCAAGTCTGCACCTTGTAGAGTAAGGATCGAGGGGAGGCACGCTTACCATGAGTCGGGCTCTTCCAAAACAACCAAGTTATCGGACTGGTGAGCAGTCGATACCGAGGATACCGGACTGCTATCGGTGTCAAGATGAAGAATATTACTCCACCACCAAGGAAGCTCATTTGAACCAGGAGCCAGGTTGGCACGAGAGTAATGACAATGAATCCAGTGAAGAGGAATCCCAGTGTGATACCGGTATAGCGCGGGTTCCGCCATTCAGAAAAGCTGGATGCCACAGATCAGCACGGGGCTCTCGAAAATGGCACAATGGCCAGACCGGGCCAGACGAGAGTTACACATACTTCTGTGTCATTTCGAGAACGTCAGCGAATCGCTCCATCAACTCGAATGCCGCTGGTCCAACTTGCTCGATGGTGTGGTCGATCCATCCACGAGTGCCATACTGCGTGATTAGATCGCCCAAGTTCTGTACCGTGGCATCTTGATTTTCGGCGTGGACGGCTGTTTCCCGCATTTTTTCCAGAGTCGGAGGATGCCAGCGTCGGTATAGGACTTTCAAGAGGACGTAAAGGATCTACTCCGGTTAGCCAGAAAAGGAAAGGGATATTTCGACACGTACAAAAGCACGAGTGATGTAACTGTAGAATAGCAGGAAGAAATAAAGACTCATGTAGCCGAAACTTTCGTAGGGGTCATCCCAATGTGATATATTTCGAAGTTTCATGATGATTGTCTGAAGTGACGTAGAGTCGACGATTATGCGTTCAACGCTTGATGCCAGTAATTTGCGGTCAGGCATGGGCATCTCAAAATCGGGGTCGATGTAGATCTGCGCATTTCTTTCCAGTTCGTACTCCAGGAGCTAAAATATGTCAGTCCAGGACAAGATGTTGGCCTTTGATCTCAGCCTTGCCTTCGGAATATATGCCTTCCAGGTGACCTGCTTGTCCTCCGTGCTCGTCTTCGTGAATAGCGGCGGTCGAGTTGGAGGTGTAGGTGTGGCATTTATCCTCCCTAGTATCCTCACGTGTCGGTCGATTGTCCACCGCACGAAGAAATCCTGCCTGAGCTGTTTCATCTGGACAAAGATCTTGTATTCGGCTTCTTCCTCGGGCTTACTCGCGGCATTCTCGATCTTGTCGGCCTGGTGTAGAAGCTGCACATCAACCCCGTGAGCAATTTCCGACTTGGCGATACTCTCGGCGAAATCACTCCCGCGTTGGTCCTGCACCGTCGTAATGACAGATTGGACTGGTTGGTGGATGAATTCCTTGAACGGAGGGAACTTCGGCTTCTCTTCATAGTCCTTGTCCAGTCTCTGGTTTTCCACGGAGCTGTCTGGCGGCGGCGGTGCGAGTGTCGGCGCATAATCATGATGAGGATCCTTCGGCTGGCTGTGTGATGCATCATGCGTCTCGTCTATGGCCGCTTTGATTTTGCTGAGTCCGTAACGGGGGTGCACAGCGGCTGAGAGGAGGTTGTCCTTAATCGCCTTTCGGATCGATGGTTTCTGGTAGTCCATTGCCTCCGATGAAGGCCGGGGATTGGTGTTGTCATTGCTTTGAGGCCCCACATCGATCTGCGCTCGATCGAGGCCGCTGGAAGTCACACCGAAGTTATTGATGCCGGACGCCATTTCGGAGAGGGAATGAGAGGAATGATGATGTTAAAGTTTCATTGAGCGCAAGCTGAAGTGCTTGAGCCTGTGTGCAAAGAAATATCTGTTCGGGTTCCATCGTGACGTCTGGTGAGAGCAACAATGCGGTCAGAACGGCCTCCGTTTACATTACATCTTCACGGAAGTGCCTTCCGACGTGGCCAACCCCACGTGTTCTCGTTTGGAAACCACTAGCGCCATCGGTCAAGCCACATTGGGTCAGTTGCGGTGAAGTGCCCACATCGCGGGGATTGGAGCGGTGCACCTACGCTCAGCAAGAGCAAACAACAAAATCACCACAGACGAAAAATGAAATCATTGGCTCCCACGGATCGTCTGCGCGCCTTGGTAAACAGCCTGCTGTCGGAGATTCGCCAGCAAAACCCCGAGACCATCCGTCCGACCAATTTTCGCGAGCGTAATGTAGGCGGCTGTGAGAAATGGGTGCCGTGGTTCGAGGAGTACGGTGCTGTGGTACGTGCAACCCCCGTCCCCTGACACACGCGGCCCTCGCTCACCATTCTCACCTAAGTTTTCTACTCTAGACGACGCCTTCGTCGCCGAGCTAGACTGCGACGTGAGAACCGAGATTCCTAACGGCGGACCGTTGCTCGCCCTCGTGCAGGCCGCTACGCCAGACGGGTTCGGGCTTGCCGTTGGCGACAGCAAGACGAAACTAATTGTCGTCACCCTCTGTGCGATGGTGGGCAATCTTGAAACTACCGTGCTGGACTACGACACACAGCAATTCCAGACCCAGCTACAGTGGAATACTATCGAGGAAGGGACCAGCCTTTTTGTCTCCCCTGGGTCACACCTGAAGTCGTCCGGGGACGGAGGAGTCGTCTGTCTCATTTTCAGCTATGGAGACATCTCCCCTGTTGCAACGCCCGCCGCTACACAAGATAGAATGGACGAAGCTGCCTAGGAAAGTTATGTTCCGCATCGAGGGGGGTCTAAGTGTCGGAGCCCGCATGGGGCTGACGGCGATCTATAGTTTGGAGTCGCTCTCGAAAGAATGGTAGACCAAAGCCGGCTAATGCAGGCCTGATGCCCCAGTTTGCTCTCCCAAAGTGCTACGTACACTATCCTATTCTTGCTATAAGCTGGGCAGTATAGACGCCGGCAACAGCTCGCCAAAGAGTCACCCGAAACGGCTGGATTATTTACTGGAAGCAGGTACGACGAGCTAAACTCATAAATGAAGGATGATACATTGATTTACCTGGACCAAATAGTAATCGAATATTCAGTCTGTCCTATGGGCGTGTGCGTAGCGCTACAGTATCTCCAAGTTGGGAGAAAGGAGTTGGGTTTGAAGGCTATTTCTTTTTCTGCGTGTCTTGGTATGGATACTCGAGGACCATAACCCTGTGCTTCAACTAATCTCGTTCGTCTCTGCCGCATTGATGCGTGCAGTGCGAGCGAGCGATTCATTGTGTTGGTGCAGATTCCAAAGTGCACGAATCCGCATTTGGAGTGCACCATCGCGGGGTTGCTTGCCAGTGCGTTTGCGCTTGGATGGTGATCGTGGTGGGAATGGAATTATCGTTGGCAAAAGCGTATCAGCTAGTGTTTGTTCTTGATCGGCCTTCTGATCAGCGATGTCAATAGACAAGGGATTGGTGTAAGTGGATGTGTTAAGGCATGCACCTGTGTTCGGGGTCAATTCGGCATCGTTCAGATATTCGGGTTCGTGGCCTGTGTCGAAAACTGGAACGTCGGAGTCATGAACGCTGCTAGTACCCCCAAGAGCTGGATTGTCGAAGTAGAACGCATCACGATTGGTCCAGAAGGATTGGACGTGATCATCGTAAGCAGCTTGGAAGCTGTTCCACTCATCCTCCCACTCACCTTCACATTCCGAAGAGGAGGAAGAAGACGACGAGCGGGAGGAAACTGGTGAAATATCACCATCGTCGGAAGTAGCGGAAATATCACCGCCAGAGAGGAGCGTAAGGCCTTCACCTTCGTCGTTGGATACGCTTCGAGCACGAAGCTCCTCAGCAAGTTCCTCGATTGAGCCGAGAGGGAGACCGGAAGCCATCCCAGGTCCATGAGTGCCTGACCCTGCAAAACCACTGTCGGTATTCCTAGCCTCGCTCTGATCTGGAGAAGGCATGGTTATTGGGCTTGGCAAAGTGAATCCCTCTGGGCATCAAGATCAGCCAATTGAGCCTTCACTCGAGCCCTGAGGAAGCTCTTGTTCACTCTAAGTAGTCGAGAGGTGAAGGCACCCGACGGCCTGGCAAGAGAAGGAGGTGCTTTGTTCTGGGACGACACAATGGCACAGTGACATATATCCTAAACCCGCAGGACAAACAAAGTGGCCCTTTTGCCATATACAAAGACCAAATTCGAGGTACTGGGTGGTCGTGGGTTGGCCTTTGTTTGATCGCGTCACGTAAGAACCCTCCAGTTCGAGATAAAGGAATCGACGTTGCTTTGGTTGTTTTTTGTGCTAGCGAAATGAAGCATACACCTCGTTGGATATTCGATACTGGCCGACGCGGCTCACACCCGCGGATCACGAGCAAGCTCAGCTCCTCTGCCTCCGCCCATAGCAACATAATCCTGCCAACGGTACTCAGCTAGTGCTCGGTTCACTTAACTTCTGGCTCATTTGATCACTTCCTTGCTCGATATCTGACGTCCTAATGATTCGTTGAATCCAGCCGACAGCCGCTACCTGGTTGGGACGGGCAGCTCGAAGGGTGTGTTGTAAATGCTGATAAATTCGCAATCGCTAGTAGTTGTTGTCGTCATATCTCGCGTCGTTCCGACCTTGATCATAGGCATTGTCCATGTTATCGCCAAATCGCTCGACATCACCGACTTTGCGACCAGCCCAACCTGCGATGTCATCAGGTACGTCCTCCACATCCTGCACCGCATTATCCCATTTGCGGTCGATATCTTGGGGAATGTCTTCAACGTCTTGCAGTTTTTCTCCTGTCCAGCGTGCCGCATTCTCAGGAAAACTCTCGACATCCTGAACTCCGTTACGGACGTCATTTTCAACATCGTACTTGGCATCGTCGAGCTTGTCCTCTATACCACTATCAGTGATGAACCAAAGCAAATATGGGCAGACGACCACTCACCAACTTTCTCTCCCTCATGCATTAAGAGAGCACCGCCCAAGAGACCAGCAGCGGCACCCAAGAAAGCATTTCGAACAGGGTGATCCTTCTTTTCCGGCTGTGGCTCGTCGTAATCTCTCTGCTCTTGTCCTCTAGAACCCTGGTTGTAGCTTCTCTCGTCGTAGCCACCACCACCATATGATGGCTGAGGTTGTTGGAAAGTGCGTTCTCCGTTCTCGCGATTGATGTAGAACCATCGACTGTCGCGATCATCCCACTCGGCAACCCAAGGGTATGGCACCTGTGGTGGGCGTCCGTAGGCCTGAGGTTGGTTCTGGCCAGAGTAGCCTTGAGACTGGTCGTTGTAGTAAGACATTGCGATGAGTTCTGGGTCGATGAGAGGAGCTGTGTTAGGTTAGATGAGGAATCGAGGCTAGAGGGCAAAGAAGAAATACTGATGGGGAGGGTATTTTGGCAGGTGGCGGTTGAAAGTAAGCGAAATGTGATACGCCAAACAGAGCAGGAATCGGAACGCAGTGCGTGGCACAAAACGAGAGGTGACCGCCATAATTAGAGCTCCTGATCCGGAAGTTACCTCTGGAGGCTAGGAGGGGCAAGTGAATCTCCTGCTCACGTCACTTGGCGGACCCTCCTCACTACGTTCTTGCTGTTTGAGTGCGACGGATTCAGCTCACAGCTTTCTCTATCCGTAGTATAATAATGTGTTCGCCCTCGCTTCAAGCTCGGATTGGGATGAGAATGATACTAGAATCCAACGACCGGCTCGTCCCGAGTAAGCAGCTCTGCACTACCTTACGTCACGGTGCCAGTCAAGCTCACTCAAGCTTTTGCCCAGCAATGCTTGGTAGACAAACTACCTAGTACTAACCGAAGTACGAGGAATGAGCACGCCCCGGTTGTCGACTCCAACTTGGGCAGGCACGGAGAGCAGGAAGTGTGTCGACAATCATGGTGAAGGGAGGTGCGGCCACTGTTTCCGTGAATCAGTTATCTGAAGTCTTCTCAGCGTGTCGAGACGATCTCCTCGCTGACTATGCCGTTATTCTTCCTTTCTTCTGCGCTCCTTTTTCTACTCAGCCCCTCGCATCTATCTTTCGTCAACGCTCAGAAATTGACCTAAACACATATTTACTCCGCCTCGCATGACGAATCAGCATTTGCCCTTCGCTCATTCACATGTACTCTGTTGGTCTGCATGAATTCCGCAACGGCGAGCTGGCTCAGCGCCCCAGCACTTTCGAGTGCTGCATCGGCCGCTGCCTCTGATATCACGCGCCTGGGTTGTGGAGATGGCGCCAGTGGGGAAGAATCTGCTGACGATGCTGGTGTGATACTGTCCCAGGGGATGGCTCGAACAATTTGTGATTTAGAACGTCTTGTGGCAGAAGCCGTTGAGCTTGCCGAAACGGCAGGAGCCCCAGTCAACCAATCCTTACCGGACGAAACGCGCCAGCATTTGTCGCGTCGGCCGACGTTAGGTCTTGCCAAGAGGATTAGCCAATATCTCCAGGACATATCTTCGAAAGTAAACGATACCGATCCTACACAGAACAGCGAGCCTCCGAAGTCGAAGCCGTCTCCGACTAAGTCGTCGTTACCCCAGGACAAGAAAGAGACAGAAGTTGAGACACGTCGTTGCCAAGGAGCTTGTAGTACTGAAAATCTGGTCGTACTGCCACCAGAACCAATTGCCGAGCCCTGGTACGAGAAGAAGACAGAACTGTTACGAAGCAGGGCATCAGCGGAGGCGAGCTCGAGTTCCCCGAGAGTAATAAGACCCTTTCTCTCAACTCCTCAAATCGGACCTCGGACCACTTTTACAAGACAAGATAACGAGGGCCGTCCTCTCACACCGCCTACTCCAGCCATCCAGTTGAATGGCGATAAGCTGAAGGTTCACTTCGAGGAAGACAAGGACCCCCTGCTTCGAACACCTAAATATGGTCATGAAAGACACTTCAGTCAGATGTTTGGAGTCCCTTCTCGACACGTGAGCATCAATATGGCACATCCAGCGCCATACCCCGATTACAAGATCGATCTTAAGGGTGCGCGGCATGTCGATATAGCTAAGAGCCCAGACGACTTCAACGTGCACAGCACTTGTCATCATGCTCCAGTTGCACGGAATTGGCCAAGCTCGCGGAAGCGTTTCGCTGCATGGACGAGCTGCATCAACACCGCGTGCGTCGGTATACTCATCGGCATATATGCAGGAGAAGTGCCGGCAATACAGTACGTTATTGTCGACATCAACCGACGGGTCATCCTTGGGAACGTATTCCTATACTTAGGCTTGGCCATTTCCACATTGGTCTTCTGGCCCCTGCCTCTCTTGCACGGAAGGAAACCGTACACGCTTGTATCCTTGGCGTCAGCATTGTGCTTGCAGATACCTCAGGGCGTCATGGTACTCTCTTTCAGAGATCCGGACGTGCAGCGGTACCGCATCGTCTTGCTTTTATCCCGTGGTCTTTCGGGCTTTGCTCTTGGATTTGCAAACATCAACAATTTCGCAACATTGCTGGATGTCTTTGGAGCATCGCTGCAGAGTGACGAATCGAAGGAACAAGGCAGTCCATACGACGTCCGCAGACATGGCGGAGGGATGGGACTGTGGCTAGGAATCTGGGCTTCTTGCTCTGTTGGCACAATCAGCATTGGTTTCTTGATAGGAGCGATCATCATCAACGGCACGTCAGTGGACTGGGGCTTCTGGATCTCATCGCTGTTGCTGATGTTGGTCACTCTCGTTAACGTCATGGCACCGGAAGTACGTCGATCTGCCTTCCGTCGAACCATTGCAGAGATCACTGGGGAAGGAGGCAGCTTCAGCAGGGTTGCCCGTGGCGAGATCAAGTTCCATCTAACCGGAAATGGGCCGTACTGGTGGGGGGAGGAGATTCTGGCCGGTATCCGGTTGAGCTGGCGCATGGTCAAGCAGCCAGGATTTTTGGTGCTCTCAATCTATGGCGCTTGGGTTTATGCGCAATTTATCCTGGTGATCATGGTGAGTTTCAGGCAGTGCTGATTGTGCCGATCGCTAATAGCAGAAGTTGCTCGGCGCCTTGGCCTCGACTCAATACCGACTCTATGCGAATAAAGTCGGCCTCTGCGTCTCCTCTCTCGCTCTTGGGTCAGCTTTAGCAATACCATTTCAAACTGGTTCGTGGTTCAGTCGGTCTCGTTACCACCCATCTCGGACCGACAGCATGACATTCCAAAAGACAATGGTCTTGTCGTCGCATGCTGTACGACGGATGTTGTACACCCTGTTCCTGCCGCTCACAGCGATTGGATACTCACTTTCCTCGAGAGACCCGCCGTTTCCAATTGCAGTGCCGTGCGTGTTCGCCGGTCTCGTCGGCTTCGGCGCGAACCTAGCGATCGCAGAGTGTTTCGCCCTACAGATGAACACATTTGATACATCAGACTTACAACCGGGTATGACTGGACGTCCAGCTCGAAAATCCATTACGGGCCGCATTCGGGAGCAAAGGACCAATTTCTCTTGCTATCCGCGCGTCAGTGCCGGCATTGCAGTGACTCAGTTCCTAATGTTTGTATTCGGCGCAGTCGCTACAGGCATCGGTGGTCGCGTGGAACGAAGATATGGAGCGGCGCAATCCGCCGGTATTGTCGCGGGTGTTCTTATGGCGATAACACTTGTTCTCACCATCGTACTGTACAAGTGGAAGAGCATTCAAATGATTCCCGCCGGTCGGGATCGTGCCAGGGAGGAGGATGCGGAGGTATGGGAACCTGTGGTACTGGGCCTTCCAAGTGGATTGACACGCAAGATAAACACCCTTGAGGCAGGCGATTACAG
This sequence comes from Phialophora macrospora, assembly GCA_000835435.1. Taxonomy (NCBI): domain Eukaryota; kingdom Fungi; phylum Ascomycota; class Eurotiomycetes; order Chaetothyriales; family Herpotrichiellaceae; genus Phialophora; species Phialophora macrospora. The sequence goes on along the minus strand of KN846957.1, from coordinate 635,643 downwards.
CCGATGGTCAGAGATTCGACGTCGGAACCATTTGACGACGGAGCTTCGAGAGGTCGAAGGGCTCTAGAATTTGTGCAGGGAGTCTTCAGATAGTTGGACAAATGAACGTCGCTTCTGACCCTGCTCCATCTGAACTGTAGCGTCGGCTGTTGTATGTGCTAGTGGAAAGTCCTCGATGTATTCAACAAACCCTTCAAAGCGTCGGATTGTCCACGAAAGGCCAGAGCTCGGAGAGCTTGACACTCGACAAGCAGACGCGGCCTCGTAGCTGGGGGGAATTAGTGTTCAATAGCTGGAGTACTCAGAGAGATCTGATCGACGACGCCTGTATCCTGGACATGAGTCTCTTTTGTTTGGTCTGCACGCGGCTTTGTCAGCGGTTAGTCCGTGAGAATTAATAAAATCGGCGCCGCCGCAATCCCAGCGGCGCCCAAAAAGGGGTTACACTAGATGATTCAGCTTGCATTTCGGCGTGCTGATTGGCTTCTCTGTGGTGCAACTCGACAAAACACTGGCGATACCCAGGTAAGGAGCTTTCTAGCGCTCCGTGTCCACAGTAGACAGTAGTCGCCGCACTGGTACCGGCGCAAATCAGATCGGACGGAGATGCGCCATTCCTTAGAGCACCCGGGAATCTCGCAGCTTAAATAATAACGCGCTGCTGTTGCTTGGTTAGCCGCGCCAAGCACGCAGACGAGCTTATTGCGGGGGCAGCGAGCGGGCACGATGTCATAATTTGGCAGTCGCTGCGGCGCCCATGCCGTGTAATCACTCATCCTTCTGGTCTGAAAGCTGTACCACGCTGCGTCGTTGCGGCCGTCAAGCATCATAGATACACTCCTTCCGATTGCATTCATTGCCGGCTTTCTTATTCCAGACCTACGTCCATCGATTGGGGCTTGGATAAAATTTACGCCCCTTCGTTTGTGCCTCAGTCCCAATCGTACAACCTCACCCTTCATTATCATTCACCCGTCGCTCGTCTCACTCTCGCGCTCGCTTGTACCCTCCCGCCGGATTGGAATCCCTTCTCCACCGGTACCTGGTTGTCGGCTCTGCCGAATGTACGACGGCCCGAACGAGCATTTTGGTCTCACATAGCGATACGACGTACAACGACCACAACCTACCGTTGTTAACCGCGAATCCCAACGAGCCTCCCTAGATAAAAGAGACACTCCACTACTTGCGAAAGTAACGATCTCAGAACTCTGCAATCATGGATATCGTCGATCGGGACATGGAGCGGGCAGAAGTCCAAGCCACTCGACAATGGTCCCACGAGAGCAAAGAGCGCCGTTCATTGCGCGGCCAGAGATCTCGATCGATAGGATCCAGCTCGTCTGGATCCAGTACCGAGTCGACTCCTGATATGGACAGGATAGCTACCGCGGGGGCCTCGAGCGCGACTATACCTTCATATCGCGCTGCAAGAACAAGGACACATCCGATTGAAGACCTTAGAACGGAAACACATCGCTTGCAGCATATACAAACAGTGGGTGCCAGTGTGAAGTCGAAGGCGGACACGAGGCCGCTACCTGAGTTCGGAGGTGGGAAACCATACCCGCCCGATCTCCCACCCCAGGAGGAGTATGTGGTCGAGTTTGATGGAAAGGATGACCCTTTACATCCCCAAAATTGGCCTTTTAAGAGAAAGTGAGTGGCCAAGGGAGATAGCGTGCGGGACTGGGTGCTGATTGAGCTACAGACTTTACATGGGTGCGATCCTGGCATACGTGTGCCTATGCAGTACCTTCACGTCCTCCGTCTTTTCTGCCTCTACCTTCAGCGTAGCCGCCCACTTCAAAGTCTCCCCCGAGGTAGCAACGTTAAGCACGTCTTTGTATGTCCTCGGTTATGCATTCGGACCTTTGATTTGGGGCCCTTTCTCAGAATTGCAAGGTATAGGATCTCCTGGCGGACGCAAAGTGTCGTGCTAACGAACGTGACTAGGCCGAAAACTGCCAATCATGATTGCAATGTTTGGGTTTTCCGTCTTCTGTTTCGGTTGTGCCACGGGAAAGGACCTTCAGACCGTCATGATCTGCCGATTCTTCACGGGCTTCTTCGGGTCATGCCCGTTGGCCGTGGTTGCCGCCGTATTCGCCGACATGTTCGACAACACCCAGAGAGGTACCGCCATTGTGATATTTTCATCCATGGTTTTCATGGGTCCAATGCTTGGACCTTTCATCGGAGGTTTCATCAACAAATCATCCCTTGGATGGCGCTGGAATGTGTACATACCAGGCATTATGGGCTCAGTTGCCGTCATTCTGGTCATCGTCTTCATCCATGAATCCTACGCGCCCGTTGTGTTGGTAAATAAAGCCGCCGAATTGCGTCGCCGAACGAAGAATTGGGGTATCCACGCGAAACAAGAGGAAGTTGAAGTGGACTTCAAGGAACTGGTGACTAAGAATTTTTCCCGCCCACTTCGACTTCTCATCTCCGAACCCATCATCCTGGCAATCACATGCTACATGTCTTTCATCTACGGCCTACTGTACTGCTTCCTGACGGCATACCCGCTGGTATTCCAGGGCGTGCATCACATCACACCTGGCGTGGCAGGCCTGCCTTTCTTTGGGATGGTCTGCGGCATATTTATAGTGGCGGGCTATATCATCTGGGACTCGAAGAACTACAACAAAAAGCTCGCAGCAAACGGCGGGATCCCGGTGCCAGAATGGCGACTTCCTCCGGTCATGGTTGGGGGCGTTCTATTCGCAGCTGGTCTCTTTTGGTTCGGCTGGACGGGGTACAAGGAGTCAATCCATTGGATTGTCCCGACTCTGTCCGGCCTGTTCACAGGCTTCGGTCTGTTGGCCATCTTCATCTGCTGTTTCAACTACTTGATTGACTCCTATCTTATGTTGTAAGTTTGGCCCTGTCTTACCTGTGGTATCGATTAACACGGTTCAGCGCGGCCTCTGCAATCGCAGCAAACACCTTCCTCCGATCCTGCCTGGCCGCAGGCTTTCCGCTGTTTTCCCGGCAGATGTTCAACAACCTTGGAATCGAATGGGCAGGTACACTGCTTGGCGGTATTGCTGCCCTCTGCGTGCCGATTCCGATTTGCTTTTACTTCTTTGGCAAGAGACTTCGTCAGAAGTCCAAGTTCGCCCCGACCATGCAGATTAAGAGACCGATAGACGAGGAGAACGCCAGCGACGAGAGCGACCAAGAGGTTAATATGGCCGCGTTGCATGCGACGAGGAGCCGGGCACACCATGATCTGGAGGTTAGAAGCAGGAGAACTCGAACAAACGGAAGCATCGTGACTGTGCCCAGTAACGCCGCAGCGGAGGATCCAGAGAAGCGTTCATAGCGTGGGACGGGAACTGACGATATGCATTCAGCAAGTGAATATATTCCGGACGCACCGGGTTGGAATTTTGCAACCTCGACTTCAGCAGGTTAGGACAATGTGGACCCGAGAGGATTGTCTTCTGCGACAACTGTTGCCTGCTGAGCTCTAGCCTTGCAAGATGAGACTGTGGATAGATATCGCCAGGGTAGCGGCCTGCAGTGTGCATATTCTTTCACAGTTGAAAATAGATCATTCTTCGAGGAGTAGTTCGCCTGCTGCAGCAACAGACGACCCTGGTGGGAAGCACCGATGCCTCATTTTCCTGCTTTGTTAGGCGGCCGCAGGAATTCGCACAAAAGTTGGCCGAAAGCGCGAGAACGAGTTCTGAACATCTACGAGGATATAGTCTCGATCTTCGCCTTGCTCTGCGCTTGTGTGGCGTCCTCACTCCACCCCGCCGCCCTCATGCTCATGATCCTGTTGACATGAATTCTGCGAGAGAGATGAGGACTTTGGTCAAAGAGTAGGCCCCACTGGTCGCGAGCACCTCTCCTTTCCAATGACTCGTGAAAGTCGGTTCGCTGCTGAGTCTTTCGACGTACGGGTCCAACACTTCCCGAGGTGATATAGATCCGAAACATCAAGGCAAACATCGACATCAAGACGGAGAAGGAATGACGAAGGCTCCGCGCCGTGACCTGGGATTTGGCGTTCGCGAAGATGACTGGCGGAGGTTCGGAGTGTCCCAACTGCCGAAGCGCCACCAGGAAGGAGCTTTGTATGGCTCCACATTGTGGCTCTCGAATCAATCAGAGCTCACCAGGTGCTCAGGAACAGGTGAGGCCTGGGCATGGGGCGAGGTGCGGTGGACTGGTGAGCCACAGTCGCCGTTCTTTATGTTCGATGCCCAGCGCATTCCTGCTAATCGAGCCTCTTGACGCAACCGTGGTGCTTACGGCATCATCACCAACCACAACTGACAAATCGCGGAATTGGCTCCAGCCTCGCCCATTGCGCTCCACCGGGAATGCGCGCCAGCAGTGGTACAAACCCAAGTTCGAGAATCATCCGCGCCAATCCGCACGATTCCACGACATCGTCCACATTTAACTGCGTGTTGCTGCTATCTGCATTGCACTATAGTTCGGCGTAGATCCGACTTTGAAAACTCGGCAGGAAAAAATGCGTGTCCCAGCGTCTCAGACGTACAGATACTTAAGCTCCCGATCTGTCCGTCTCACCACCACCTCACTTTCACCTCTCACACGACCCATCACCAAACGAACAGCACCTGTCGCCAGCCTACCCCAACCCATTCTACAGACTCGTCAAGTCACGTCATCCGCCAGCAAGATGTCCTCAGACAGTTTCTTGGAGGCGGTCAAGTCTCGCCGCACATACTACGCCCTCTCCAGTGAATCTCCCGTCTCAGACAAAAAGATCCATGAGATCGTTGACACAGCCGTCACGGACGTGCCAAGCTCGTTCAACTCGCAATCCACCCGTGTGGTCGTCCTGTTGAACGAAGATCACAAGAAATTGTGGGGCGATATCGTCAGCCCGATCATCAAGTCCGTTGCGCCTCCGGAAGCATGGCCATCGTCGGAGCAGAAACTCAATGGCTTCAAGGCGGCTTATGGCACAATTCTCTTCTACGAGGAGCCAAAGGATGTCGCCAAGCTGCAGGAACAGTATCCGCTATATGCCGATAAATTCCCGCAGTGGAGCGAGCATACGAACGCCATGCATCAGATTGTCTGTAAGTATTCATCCCCATCCATCTGACGCGTGTCGTTCTATGGTGCTGCTGTCAGTCCGTGGTCGATTGAGATGCTAACTAACCGCGCGCTAGTGTGGACTGCTCTAGAGAAGGAAGGGTTCGGTGCCAACCTGCAGCACTACAACCCTTTGATTGACGAGAAGATTGCCTCGACATGGAACGTTCCCCAAAACTGGAGTTTGAAGGCTCAACTCGTGTTTGGCAAGCCTGTTGCCGACCCGTACCCGAAGACCTTCAAGCCTCTCGAGGAGAGAGTCTTCATTCATGGTGCGAAAGAATAAATGTCAACCAGCATCCGATGTGATTCGCCCAGAGTAAGGGCTCTGCAGCGTGTTTGACGGCGTGTGGAGAAAAGCGAAGATAGATATGTAAAATCGCTCGGTTCAACTGGTGGGCTTCGGCGAACAACTTCCCAAGCCCATGACCACTTTATGGCTTTGCTTGATGAAGCACTTCTCTAAGATGATAAAAACCCTTCCTCATCTTCTCTGCTTTGCGATATCATGTCTACGTTTCTAACACCCCGGCACCGTCTCTGCTCACAGACTTCAAATATTCACCGTTCTTCCGGAGCAGATGCCGCTTTCGGAATGAGCACCATCAACGCATCTAACGACTTGCTCGCATGCCAGCATCATCGACGAAAATACGGGCCCGGTTACCCAAGCGAACTTGGTCCAACCTGTTCTTCAAAGCGGCCCGCCGACTAGGGTGGCCACGACGAGTGGAAAGACCATTTATTGTACTCCGTCCTGATACTTCACGCCCCGTAGCCTCTATGAACCCTCGAGCAGAAGCAGTTTCGTATGGGGATTCCCGTGGTCAGACATCCACCCAGTCGTAAGAGGGCAGGTCCCACTCCTTTTCTGGCCCTTCCCCAAGTAGTTTGTACAGCTTCGTCTTGCTCAAAACCCACAACACAGAGTCCCGCACCCCAATCCCCCACAGGCTCTGCGGGAACATTATCTGAGGAAACCCGGGAATCAGATCCTCCATCTTGGTGTAAATGGGGCGGAAGACCTCCTCGTATCCCTGCAACGCATGGGGGATGTCGGCGTGGCTCTGTATCTTCGATAGTTCCCCGGCGAGTATATACGCGCCCCCAATGGCCAGTGTTGTCCCAGCACCAAAGGTCGCCCAGGCCGCGTCCCCCAGTAACGCACCCCGCCCGTTCGTCCACTTCGGCAGCTTCACCTGCATCGCTCGGGACATGTAAAAGTCCGGCGCGGAGTCCATGGCCTCCAGGACCCGCTTTGCCTCCCAGCCGGCATGGTCGAAGTAAGTGTGCAGCATTCTCTTGGTCTCGTCTACGCCGCTTTCCAGGGCTTCTTCAACAGCAGGATCACGTCGTCCCCGTTCAGGCATCGTAATGCTCAAGTATGCTCCCATGGTGGCTGGGTTCCGGTGCGGGCGGATCATCATGCAGAGCCCCGTGGGCAGGCTGTAGATCTGCCACATTCGCGAATCGTCCGGGCGGCTCGGAATACTAAAGAAGGCACTGTACTGGCCTAGGAAGTTGTAGATACCCTTATCCTTGTCCTTGTCGTCATGCCTATGCTGGCGGGTTTGAGCGTCTAGGATCATCGGCCGAGTCCTCGACGTGGATCCATCGGCCGCGACGACCAGATCGAAGGTGTCTTCCGTCCCGCTGGCGAATTTCACCTCGACACGAGTGTCTGTACCATTCTGGGTGAGAGAGGTGATAGAGTCGCCGTACACGTACCGGATGTTGTCGAACGGCTTGGTCGCCTCCAGGAAGAGTCGCGACAGATCGGCCCTCAAGATCTCGTACTCGGCCGTGAAGGTCTCGCCGGCGCTGAACTGAGCAACGGGCTTCCCCATGCGGTTCAAAAACACGGTCCCCTCCTCGGTGGTGTAGTGCGAGCGGATGGCATCGAGCAACTTCATGCGTCGAACGATTTCGATGGCCGGCCCATGAATGTCGATCGCCTGGCCTGTGGCTCTCGGCACGGGTGATCGTTCGACAATCGTGATGGATGCACGCAGACGTGTCCTGGCAAGCCAGTATGCGAAACAGGGCCCCGCGATGCCCGCCCCTGAGATGAGGACTTTCAGGTGTGGTGCCGACATATTAATTGCTGGACTGGGTTGTTATTTCCCTTCAGGCCGAAGAGTAATCATACGCGCGTGTATATGCAAATCTGGTTGAAGCACGCGGACATGGACATGGGCGTGAAGAGGATTTTAAACAAAACCATGGCAACGCCAGAGTCTCGCACCGAGCAGACAGATACTAATTGTGCGCTACTGTCGTAGCAGGGGCAGGCTTCCAGTGTTAGCATCGTCATGGACTTTTCTTTCAGAACTCTCGTACGCAGAGTTCTTCAATTGCAGCGTCGTCTGCATTTCACAATGACCCTGTGTAGCGACCGAAGATACTGAAAGAGGAAAGGGCTCGGGGCGGCTTGGTCTTCTGGTGGTATTGGACTCGGGGGTGTTGCTCCTCGGGTGATATTGGTCACTCGGACCCGAGCTCGAAAATCGCCGCCAATTGCCATCAATCACTCCACTCCCGCCCTGGTCGTGTATATTCTCGATGACCAGTCAGCTATGGCATCGATATATTGGATCTGATCTAATGTAGCTCATCCGCTCGATCGCTTTATGTTCGGAGCGGTTAAAATCGCATGTTTAGACTTACTGTGGGCCTTGCCTTGTCGCCGAGGATATGTGGATATGTGGATAAGGCCCACCTTTCGTCGGCGTGCACTGGTACATAGCAAAGCGACCGCCAAACCTAGTCACGAGAGCACTCTGGTTGAAGATGATACATTTTGTTCAGGATTACTTTCGACCATAGAATTGGAGCAATGGACATGGTCCCGACCTGGCCATACTACTCTAGCTTGCCGCTTCCAGTAGCGGTTAGGATAGGATACACCAACTAGTCACAGGAATGCTTGCCTTACTATAGTATCCTAGACCCGATGAGCTCAAATAGTGGTCCAAATACCGGATGGTGCCTGGCAAAAACACTGACGTGTACGCTCTGCTGTTAAGGGCCAGGCATCGTCGTACGATCCCTCAGCTGGATGCGTCATGCCGGGCCGGAAAATAATTCTTCCGTCGGGCGGACGTTGTTGTTCTTCGCCGATGAGCTACTCTGCAAGCCTCCAAGGCCCAACAAATCTCAGATCAATCATGTTCCTGTCAAATGATAATCTACTAAATGCGTTTCGGTGAGTTTGCCGCAACCGTCGATCGCGGCTGCTCTCCGGCTCAACGGGATCTTAAGCCGACGGACGCGGGGTCTCATACCAGCGGGGACAACTTACAGATGGAGAGATGAGGAGACATATATTCCACCTTTCTTCATCGGTACACGCGGCGCCCCAGAGTGCAACAAATTCGAAAATTGAACGGAGGCAGCAGTCATGGTTCTCACAACCTCGCACCCTCAATATCCACCCTTCGCTGAAGGGGTGACAACCGCACCACTAGTCTCGATCTCTCTGAATAAGCTGGAAGCCAATGATGCTGCCGAGTCTCGCGCTTTCTTCAAAGCTTCAAAAGAGCTCGGCTTCTTCTACCTGAGCATGGAAGGTTCTGCTCTCGGCGAAAAGCTAGTGTCGCAAGCCGAACAACTTCACATCGTGCAAAAGGAGTTTCACAGTCTTCCCAATGAAGAGAAGGACAAAGTAGCTCGAGAAAAGATCGACCCCTTCTTCGGATATCGCATTCTGGGTCAAACTGAGATGGAGGATGGCACGGTGCAGCGAACCGAGAATTACAATGTCAATCGGCCTATCCTCCGTTTCATTTGTCTGCCTATATCGCTGACTGTCACTCTAGATGCGCAAGGACGACCTTATCGGCAATTGCAAACCTCTGCCGTGCCCGGACCTGATCAAGCGCAACTGGGATCTGTTAGGGGATTATGCCCGGAACTGCCGAGCCGCTATCGACCTCATGTTTACGCATCTCGAGAAGAACCTGGAGCTACCTATAGGAACATTCACAAAACTACATCGTATCGAGGAGCGGTCCGGCGACCACGTCAGGTTCAATAAGACAGCACCAGGAAAATTCAACGAAGAGAAAGCCCGGCTCGGGGAGCATACTGACTTTGGCTCGCTCACCATCCTCTTCAACTGGCTGGGTGGACTGCAGATTCGCCTTCCGGAAACTAGCGAATGGGTCTACGTACGGCCTGTCCCTGGCTCGGCAATTGTCAATCTTGGGGATGCCTTGGTCAGGTTCACGGCGGGGTTGCTGCGGTCCAATGTTCATCGGGTCGTTCCTCCGTTGCCGCCGCAGGACAAGATCGACCGCCATAGCCTGGTGTTCTTCTCCCGGCCCGAAGACGCAGTGGTGCTGCGGCGGCTCAAGGGCGGGCTCATCGACCATCAGCCGGAGTCGAAGAAGGAGGAATTGGAGTTGACAAGTGAAGAGTGGATTTTGAGACGGAGTGTGGGCGATCTCAAGGGCGTGTATACGCACCAGGGCGGTCTGGAGCTGCGCCTCCCTCTGGTAGCAGGGAAGGCTTAGGCGATGATCACTGCATGCTTCAGTTCCTAACTACACATCTAGTTTCTGATTCGACGGTCTTGATTCGGTGGTCATCATGGTATTCGGCTGCAGTATCCTTCCACCGACGCACATGAAAGTACTATCCCCAGATGCCGGCTGAAGGCTCAATGCAAGCATAACAACGTCCTTGGCCTGTATTTGTCCAAGTATTTGTCCTCTGATTGTGGGCAGGTTGTGCTGGCCATCCCACGTCCATCACACTCCCTCACGCAAGCACAAACCAGTCGTGGCCTTTACGTCTCTCTAGCTGGCCCGAGCACATCAAAGCTGGCTGGCTGTGGATGCCCTTTCGCTAGACGGGATCTCTGGGCATGCAAAGGTGAGACCAACCCACAATGCTCATTAACGGCGGATTCAATGCGCATGCAATGATGAGATCAATCGCGGTCAGTGTCGCGTTATTTAGACCGACTGCGGACACACTTCTTCCCATCCCCACCTTCTTTATGTATTCTGGTCCCCCTTGACATCTTCCCGGGCCCCTACCTTTCCGTCGGCCCTGGCTTGGACAGGTTCGTCGCCCCCAAGGTCTTTTACTGACCTCCTGACGACTGCAAGATACTCATCATCGACATGCTCGCTAAGCTCCGCTACTAGTCCAATCCTATAGGCGAGAAGAGGCTTCATCAGCTGTGCGAGCCTGCCCTGTTCAAAGGTTACCACGGCAATCTTTTCAAGTCGCGTTTTGGCAATAGGGAACACGCCGGGACATTGAATGTACTTCCCAAGTCGATCTTTTTCTTTTCCAAGCTAAGTAAGTGCACCATCATGTCCATGCTTACATGTGCCAGCCAAAAAGGGGCTCCCAAATCACCCTATCGTAATAAGTCAGCTTTGTAATGTCTACCACACACCGGTGCCACAGCGATGAACCAGCTATCTCAACTCAAGATCAGCCTGCGCGACAAAACCATTGTCTCTTCTCGTCTCTGCAACGAGTTTCAGAGGGCGCACGCCATATTTCCACAGTCATGGTATTAGATCTCCCATTGCTACCTGGGTCAGAGATCATCCGCCTGGCTTGTCCTCGACTGGAGACATTCGTCGTTGAAGACTTGACGCGGGACTGGAAGCGCAAACGAGCAGCTGTTCCTTCTCTCAACACCTACTGCAATCCAACTTAGATTCCGACCAAACATAGACTCTTGCATCGGAGTTCCAAGCTCTCCCTCATCTCTCAATTCTCTCTCACGTCAACACAATGGTTCAGGCCAGACTCCCGGACAAAATTCGAAGGCGACATGGATGATGGAGAACGGTGGAGTTACTTGCTGAAAACGCAGGACAAACATCATCTACTTAGCGAGGACCCAACTGAGATTTCAAGACGGTTCCTGGCTCTGTGTCGACACCTGACTCTGTTACATATCCTCCATGTCGATGGAACGAGAAATACCGCTTTTAGCGCGACCGAGATAGTAGTGTTAAAGCCATCAAGCATATTGAAAAGTGCACATGACTGGGATGGTGGTCCAACAAGGTTCTCGCAAACATGTCGGTTGCCGGCGGCTCCTTCTGTTTCAGCCTGGTAGCGCTCGGTGCCTCTTCCGTGGTTACCGCGATATTGCTCTCTCAATGCCTTCTCTCTTGGGAGAAAAACATGGACAACTCACGGATCCCTAACTGGCACTAATGACGGCAGACACGAGCTCCCAGATATTGAAGATGGTTGAAAGAAATTCTTTATCTTATCTCGTCACGGACACCGCTGCTATGGGAAACAGAGAGGCCAAAGATCTTTGAAGAGCTGGACTACCTCTCTGGAGACACAATGATTGCCTTTCTGAGAACAAGAGCTTTGGACAGCGACGATTGCATGAATCACCTTGCTTGGAGCGCCACGCTATTGTGGTGGCATCCAGAGTGCAACTGGCGAGCAGGTTGCCTGGTACTGAGCCCACAACTACCAGGACGGCAACAGGACAATCTGGATAGTACATGAAGGGATATGGGCAGTTCGAGCCAGGAGAGTTATTGCATGCCTGTCGTTGGTTCCTCAACTTCCCAAGTCAGTGTCGAGCGTCTTCGGCGGTATCTGAGCAGGTCGATGTATCGGACGTCCGCACGACACAGGCAGTTGAAGTGAAGACAGCCGATAATTTCCCGGACTGGCCCGTCAAAGTGTCCGTCCAAGATGATATATCTTCACTGTTCGAGACAGCGCGTGTTGTGCTCTGCTACGTAACTTTCCTCTGTGTCCTCATCCTGTCCACCGATCTTGTCAGATCGGCTCATCAACAGAGAGCGAAATCCCCTATCTTCGATATCATATTCTCCAATACACCCCTTACACCCTTACACCCTTACACATGGAGCGCGCAGCCATGGTGAACATGATGCAGCCAGCGCTTCCCGATCTGGCGTCGATACCACCAAGACGAATCAAGCCGTCTCGCGCCACCAAGAGTGACCCGTTGCCAATTGTCACCGACAAGGCTGCCGTCCTGTCTTGCCAGAGTCCTTCTGTCTCTCCCACACCCTCGCGCACGAACTCTTTGAGCACCTCGGAGCCACAACCGGAACTCAAATCGATAGATCCAAATCTTGGCGCCTTGCCTCATCATCCATCAACGAGCACTGAGGAGACCCATGACCCAGTCAAAAACACCAACACCTTGCAGGGTACTGTCCACAAGAACAAACAATCAGCTGGCTTCACCGTCGTTAAACGAAAACTGTCCAAGCTAGCACCGCAGCCGCAGCCTACACCGAAGGAACATGCCCCTGACGACGCCATCGGCTCCAGATACAGTGTCTTGGCGATCGAAGAACCCAAATCAGAAGACGACGTCGATTTCAAGGCCCCAGACACTTCACCACCACTAGTTGCTGAGAAACAGCATACCAACAATGGGAAGAAGAATCGGAAATCGAAGAAGAACAAGAAGAAGCGCGCTGACGCCAAGCCCCCTGGGAGTGAAGGAGTTGACGCGGAGTCAGACCGATATGACGGAGACGTTGCGTCCTTGTCACCACAGCCAGATCCGAACGCAGCCGCGGAAGAAGATGCAGTCACTAATGAAGACGAAGGAGACGAAGTGAAGGATAACGACAATGGTGGAAGAGGCTTGCTCAACATTATATTCCGGCCAGAGATCCTGGTCCTCTTCGCCTGGTTGGTCCTTGCGGAGCTGGTCAAGAGAATTCTCAAAGTACAGGCTGGACAACAGTAGGGGGAGACACATCCAAGGGACAGAGTCGCGAAGCGTCGTTGTCGTTGCCGTGCCTTGTCTGCGCAGACGATTCTTCCAGAGACGGCGCATTTAATGCCGCAAGACACTACACGCGGGAACAGCTTGTCACGGAGGTGGCGACGAGCGATTGCCAATGGACAACCGCAAGCTGCTGATTGTCTTTTTCCTCTTTTCAAAGTGAGACCTCGGCTTTGGATCGGTAGCCATGTTCGCTGAGTCTTACTGTCGACTGACTTGGATGAGGGGTCAGTCAGATGGAGGATCTCTACCTCAGCAGCAGGGAGCAAATAACGCGATCAATCAATCATCCGATTAATCAACCGTTCTTAGGAGCACAGCCCTCGCTTGCCTTTGTCGCTTCACATTGTCTACTAGTGTCCGCGTTTTCTCAGGGGACTTTCTTTGTTCCTTCTCATCATGATTTACAAGCATGATATCATACGCGAGGTTATGAGCACCCCGTTTTTATTGGGTCTTCAGACTCTGTAGCTGCACAATAACCACAAACCCCAGATCAGGAATCACTCAAACATGGCGTGGATTTTCGTGGACCGGAAATAAGTAGAGGGAGATGAAGCCTCATGTCCAGTCATTTCTGCTGTCTTTGCGCAAAGGACAACAGACATGTTCTTGATTTCTTGATTTCAGTTTAGTTAACTTATCTTCACCTCAACTGCGCAGTAGACACATACGCAACTGCCTCTGAGGTTGATCGTGATATACTTTGTGCCTTCTAGGTCTTCTCCCTGCTCACTTCTGCAGTACGGTTTTCTTTCAAGCTTCAGACCAACTTCTCAGAGCCAACATATTCTTAAACCTCTCTTCCAGAGTCAGTACGTAGTACTTCGATCGTCATCCAAAACTATACGCAATTCGAGATGGCTCCATACAATCTCCCGGTAATTTCTCTCTCGACTACTCCTGAGTGCATCAGGAGATCTACATCAACCCCGAATCTGCTAGTATGCCCTCTCGACTCTGAACACCCGAGCAGCCAGATATACGTTACTGCAGATCCACTTCCTTTGCTCGATTATGCCCCACTTGATGCCAAAGAAACAATACAACATACACCCCATGCTCAGATTCAAGTATGCCACAGATCTCAGCCAGGCATATCGAATCCACGCTCCTCGTTTCGGTTTTTCCTCCATCGCCATTAAACCCGGAGAACAAGAGATTTGTCAGAGCCTGACTCGTCGTTGCAACGGGTCGCCATTCCAAGATGTTGTCGACTAACTGAATAGCTTCGGAACGTACTCCTCCAACCAGTCCATAGTCACCGACATTACAGTTTACGACTTCATTAGGCACATGGCGCAGATGCGGGAACACTCAAGGGACGTGTCTGACGAGGTTATCGCTCACGAGCGCAATATGACGCACACGATGCCTGAAGACCAAGGACAGGATGAATATGCTGCAGGAAAAAAAGACGGCTGTTTTGAATTTGTGAAGATGAGGACGTTACAGCAGAGGGGCGCGGTACCGCAATAACCGAGGCTACAGAAGTTGCGACATCAGGAACTGATGTTACTGAGGGTAGACCGAAGGAGAGCCAGCATCAAGTTGATGACACCTTACCTCAAACACATTCACAGCGACAGCCACTCATCTTGATGGGATCCGCGCACAATATGCTGTTTGTTAAGGAAGTGGAAGACAACGTCGATGCCGAAGATGTCACCACGGCTGAAAGAGATGATGGTCACGAGAACCCCCCGTCAAGCACCCCAAAACAAGAACAATGACAAGAGACGCAGCAACAAATAAGGAAGAAGTCAGAAGCCACGGGTCCCGCATTGAAGCAAAGCATTCAGTTGTACGTCGTTAGAATACCGAAGCGTTGTCACAGTGGGGCAGTCTCTGGCGGAGCGCCGGACCTAGAGGACCACGAGGACTCAGCGTCCCCTGAAGTCAGAATTGGGGCTTACTTGCGTTGTCTATCCACTTTTACATCCTGCCACTGGCTATAACTGCTACGTGGTTTTCAATTCTGGCGATTTTACCATTGAGCAAAGTTTTGGCGCGGATGCAGCAGTGACTTTTTGACAAGGCTCCAATAGAAAAGGGGGGAAGGCTTGGCTGACGCCAGCGCACACGAAAGAATATTGTCTCCGTGATTGTAACTAGTTGACACAGACGGTGATGGCATAGAGGACACGATGACAGGTAGCAGGTATAGAACACCTTGTTCTCACCATGACCATCCGCTTAATCCACGCTTTTCCACTCATCCCCATGTTCTCATGTTGTCGAAACCGAACCGGTTTGATCATTCACTAATATTATCTCACCGGCGAACGACTTGTAGTTATTACCCTCCCTGCGGCAGCAAGAATCTCAGAGCATGGCGGCACCACATTAGAAGTACGGCACCAGTGGGAGGGGGGGAATATGTGTTGTGGACCTGGCTGGGCTGGTCACTTATTAGTTCACCTAGGATATCCCGAGTGACGTGATGAAAGATTTGCCTGACTTCAGTTTTCCCAGAAGTCTCACCACCATCAACACTCTTGAAATCTACACTCTTCACCACGTCTTCTGATATAGAGTCCTATCGCATCCTATAACACATTCACTCCATACCAACCCGGTCCAGTCCCGGTCGGGCCCGACGGGTCTCGAATAAAGTCGATCCTTCTCGCACAGGCGCTCAAAGGACGGGACAATTCCAGCATGGGAAGATGTACATTGTCCAAGCTGAGGTAAAGGGCGGGTCTTGTCCAAGGTGTCGACATGTTGTAAGGCGTTTCTCACCGCTGTGGCGGGCTGTCGTCCGGCCTAGGTGGGTGGGATCCCGATCAGGAGATCACCTAACTCTTGCGACTTGGATGCCTGCAAGTTAACAACCGCGGCTGATGCCTTGTGGTTGCCAGATCCACATACATACTGTACGTCTGGAAGGATAATCGTTGGACCGACCACTCGAGTTCAACATTCAGATCTATATACACAGTGGTTGACATTCAGGGCGGGCTCAAACGAGAAAGGGGGATTTCCATAGCACTTTGCACATTCGCTAGTGGCATTCACTGCCACTAGACCTTCCCGACGTTCTCCACCAGAGTCTCTACGCCGTGTACGCTCTTTGTCTCATGATCCGAAGCGCCAGGCTGATCGTCTCCGACCTTTTCCCTCACCAGGTTGGTAACGCCGAACAGATCGTCCATTTGCTCGAGCGACATTCCTGTACAGGGTGGTATGGTTAGCTTTTGCCCCATTCATTTCTCCTCTTCGTGATGGCTCAAGACGTACCCTTGGTGTCCGGAACGAAGAACCAGACAAAGATAAACGAACAGATGCAGCACACGCTGAAGAAGATATATGTCCTGGCGAGCACCACTCTGTCAGCCAGTCCCGACGAATACGAAGTCTGAAACGGTAGAACCCACCCGTATCCGTTGGCCCCCATGTTGACCAGCATGTTTGGCACCGCGCGCGCGATGACAAAGTTCCAAAGCCACTGCGAGGAAGCCGCGATGGAGACGTTCATGGACCGCAGCCGCGCGCTCGGGATTTCCGAGACGTAGATCCAGGGCGTGGCGCCCCAGCCCATCTGGAAGAAAAACGCAAACATGTAGATGCACACGAGGGCGAAATAGCCCGCGCCCGAAATGGGCACGCCGGCCTTGGGCGGAGAGATCCGCACATAAAGCCCGATGTACATCATGACGCAGGCGATGGCGATGGCGGTCCAGAGCAAGGATCGACGCCGGCCCAGCGAATCCGCGAAGAAGATCAGATACGTGGCGCACGAGCACATCTTGACGACGCCGTAGACGCCCGTGGCGAGCAGACTGACCGACGTGCCTGTGATGCCGATGTTTTTGAAAATCGTGGGCGCTGGGGAGATCCGTCAGTCGGTACTTCAGTATTACATTGCACAATTTAACGAAATCTTGGAAAAATCCTGAAATCGACAGGAACATACCGTAATAATTGATGGCGTTCGAGCCGGTCGTATTCTGGAACAACATGAGCAGGAAACTGATCAGGACCCTCTTCCTGTTGCCCGGGATGGTCCACATCTCGCGTTGCAGCGATCGCCATCCCGCGCCGTTGATCAGGAGCCGCTCGCGCTCCAGCTGCAGGGCGATGTCGTTGAACTCGCTCTGCACGTACGGGTGGTCCTCGGGCAAGTTGCGCACCAAGGCGAGCACCTGCTTTGCCTTCTCCCATTGATCCTGTTTGGCCAGGAAGCGGGGGGATTCCGTCATGAACAGCATCCCCACGATCAAGAGCACGGCCGGCACGCCCTGCAACGCCAGGGGCACCACGTACGAGGCCGACCCGGAGAGGTGGAGCTCGGCCCCGTAGTCGATCCAGAAGGAGAGCATGACGCCGAAGGTGTTGAAGAACTGGAATGTGCCCGTCAGAGCGCCGCGGAGGGCGCGAGGCGCGTTTTCCGACACGTACAGGGGCGCGATCATCGAGCAGGCGCCTGCTCCGAGCCCGGCGAGCAGTCTGTGGGTGGAAACGGGGGGACTGTCAGAACCGTGCCTTCATGCAAACATTCGATACGATGCGACGCGATGCGTGAGGCTTGGGGGGGATCGGGAACTGGGAACCTACCGCGCGGTGTACATACAACCCAAGTATCCCGAGGCCGCGAACTGCATGACGATGCCCACCAACGCGACAACGCCCCAGCCGATCAGGGAGGCACGGCGCCCATATCGATCCGCAAAGGGATACGCGAACAGAGCGCCGAAGACGCAGCCGAGCTGGAGAAAGGAGACGATGTTGGCCGACAGCGTGGCGGCGTCATTCTTGCTCAGACCGTCGAAGTGGTATTTTCTGTTTTTATCCCCTTGCGTGTCAGCAACCCCCTTCGTTGTCCTTTGTTGGCTTCGTTGGAATGGTCTTGCCCAGTCATACTCGGTACATACTTGGTAAAAGCAGGAAGCACGATCACGCCGCCAATGATACCCGTATCCATCCCGAAGAGCATGCCAGACATGCATGCCTGAAAGGGCCGATTGAGTCAACCATCTGTCTCCAGCACTCGCGGCGCGGGCGAGGGCACTCACCGTCAGCGTCAGCAGGAAAGATCTCGCATTGTAGATCTCGGTGGGATCTTCTTTCATCGCATCGTTGCGGATGATCTTCTTGAGGATGGAAGTCATCTCGTCGTCGTCGTCGTCGTCGTAGTCGGGTTCGGGTGGTGAGCTCGAGGGGATTGCGGATGGAGTGGAGGCCCTTCCTGTACGGGAGGAGATCTATATCATATTAAATTATTCGGCCACACAAGTCCGGGGTGAGAATTTAGCCCTTTTCACCCGGTCAGAGGCTTTGCAAGACTCCGCACAGGGGCGGTCGAGGCAGACCTGGAGCAAGAATCGGCAGTGCCTCCGTGTACCCCGACCTCGTCACCCCACAAACACAAAATATTACGACCTGAAGGTTGGACATTGGGGAATCTAGTGACGAATCATGCGTGGTGGGATCGTCCGGTGGCGTGGCGCAGGAAAAGGGGAAACATATCCGGCGAAGGCGGACGTTCTCCGGGAGAGCGTCGGATTTCGATATGACTGGGCACCGGACTGGGTCACTGAGTCTCTGGCTGTTTCCCCAGATTGACCCCGGACAGTGCACGAATCCAGGCGGGGCTCCTTTCTTGGACTAGAAGTACAGCCGTAGTATGCTGATCCTGGCAAAGAACGATCAAGCGGGAGCTGAGTCTGGGTAGGATATGATGCGTGCATGTGGAGGCGAGTTCGCACCACGAATCTTTTAATGGATACTTGGATTGGTTGGAAGCGTGGATATTACTGCGCTCTATCCATCTGTATATATCTTCCTGTAATTTCAATAGCGGTGCCTCAATCATCCCAAAGCTTTGAGTAGCATCTGTTCATCCCTTGGCACGAACCTGGCATTGAACCTTTGCGGCTGTGCGACTAGTTTGGTCGGATCAGCAGTGCCAGTGACCGGATCAGTATCCACGTCCCCCTCGACTCCAATCTTGAAACAAATGATGAGCCGCATCACGATGAGATACATCTCGCGGTTGGCGAGTAAGAAGCCGGCACACATACGGTAGTCGACGCCGTATGAAAATAACGGTGCATCCGGCTGTTCGAGCCAGCGGCTGGGACGGAAGACCTCTGGATCATGCCACAACTGGGGATCTGCGAAGAACTTGTTAGGGAATGAGACACGGGGACGAGATCGGGGCACTCACCCATATTGCAGGCGTGAGAATTCAGGAAAAAGGTTGTCCCCTTGGGGAAAACCATGCCATCGTACGTGACTTCTTGGATAGAAGTGCGCGGCAAGTTGAGTCGGAGCACAGTGTACATCCTCAGTCCCTCCTTCACCAGCGCAACGATGTATGGAATCCTCTGGTCATCATTCGCGTCGCAGAGCGGGTTTTCCGCGCCGTGCACCGCTCGGATTGCCTCGTAGGCCGTCTCTTGAATGTCGGTACGCTTGGCCAAAACGGCTACAAGCCACGCGACGGCCGTGGTCACCGTATCAAGACCGCCAGAGATCATGGTTAGGTTGATACTGGTGACCTCTTCTTGGTTGAGCTGGATCCCTGGGTCGGTGATGATTGTGGCTTGGATACAGTGATCCTGAACCCCTTTTTCCATTCGGTCGAGCAAGCCTCGATTGAGTTCGTCGAGGTAGGCATCTTGTCGCCGGCGAGTGGCCTTGGCCTTTACCGTCTTTTGATTGAACGGGTTTAATCGCAGGAGTGGAATATAATCTTGCAGATTCCCAGTGACACTTCTGAAGCGACTGACCTGGTCTTCCACCTCAATTACCTCGTTGAATAGCCTGTCATTGCGGGAATCCAGCTGAACACCCCAGTTCGTCGTCAGGGCGAGACTCAGGGCGAGTCGCTGAGCAGCTGGATAGCAGTCGAAAGCCTCCCTTCCATTCTGGCCTTCGGAAAGGAGTTCTCTGCAGAATTCTCTTGTTTCCAGATCGAGGTGTGAGACATATTTTTGCGCCGATGGACGGTTCAGGGCAGTTGCCGTGACCTTCCGTCGCCTTTTGAGACTCTCGCTATAGGGGGTAGTGCCGACGGTGGTTGCGACTCCGGTAAGGACCTCGTACATACGTTAGCGCTGAGAATTGCGTGGTCCATATTTTTGATCGTATACTTTGTGAAACGTATAAAACTCTGGTCTCGAGCTCAGTGCGGAAGAATGCTGCCCAAACAGACCCTTTGCCGCTGCGGCAGAATTGACCACGACGATAGGGACATTGCCTAATGAAACTTGATAGACGCCTCCGTATTTCTTGGACCAGATTCTGTACTGTTCGGCGGCGTTTTTCCGGAGCGACCATAGATTCCCTACCAGTGGCAGACCAGGCGGCCCAGATATACCTGGCAGTCTGGCCGAATAGCGAATGAACTCGTTAATCACCACATAGCATAACGGAACGAACAATGTCAACACTGCGACAGACTGTGCGGCGGACCCCAGGGACCATTCCCGGGTGGGATCAGAATTGAGGGTGTCGAAGGCCATCTTGCTTGGAGGACCTTAGGACGAGGCCACCATAGGACAGTGCCAGCGATCAATGGGCAACGCCATTGCGATGGAGTAGGAGCCTGATATAAGCCAAGCACCGAGTACCGAAGATCTCGACGCCGGCAAGGTGGCCTTGCAACAGAATCATGAGCAATGCTTCGGTCAATTGCCTGCGACTTGAAAGTTGAAGGTGGAAGGTTTGCCAACTTCCCATTGGCTTGCGGAAAATTATCCGCCACGGCAAGTGGCCGGATTCGCCATGGCGACAAATCCGACGCCTTTTCCCCGCCCACAGGCACTTTTCCGCAGCCGGAGAGACTGCAGATGGAAAACATCAGGAAACTCGACTCTTCCTTCCAACGTGGCCGTGGTTCTCTGCAGAGGTATCTGCGATATGGAGACTGGCGGGCCATCGGCTGGATTCATGCGGCGGTCCATCCACTCAGCACAAGCGCTTAACTTGACCTCTGTCGCCTCGAGCTTTGCCCATGAGATTGCCACGCCCGATGGCGGTTTCCACGAGTTGGAAACGCGGCCTGACGTACATCGTACCGCAGCGAGGACACAAGGCAGCAAAAGGAAGGTCCCAAGATCAAAAGTCAGCCGGGCCTGTGATGCCTGCAAACTGTCAGTGGCTTGTTAAACGTGAGACGCGAGAGTCTGTGGGGCTGATCCAGGTCACAGGAAAAGAACGCGCTGCTCAGGCGACCAACCTTGTGTGCGCTGTAGGGGCCTGGGTATTTCCTGCGACTACTTTGCCCTCTATACAAGGGGCCGTCTACCTTCGGTGCCAGCTTCTGAGTCTCCAAATCGGACTGATCCCCCTCTCAGACGACAATGGGAACCGAACAACATTCTGAGTCGAAAGGCCCTTTTCTCAGACCCCCTCCGACAATATGGGGACAAGTCTGACGAGCACTCGAGAGGCGGAGCACACGCCTCGTCTCGAAACTCGCCAGTTCCAAGCGCAAATATTGGCGGCCAGTACCATGGACCGTCATCGCCAATCACTTTTCTTCAGAGAGCGTGGAAACGGCTCAAGGATGATCATGCATCGGGCACGTCAAGCGCGCCTGAGCAAGAGATTTCTACGGAGCAGACGATGCTGGTGATCAGCGACGGTCATCATCTACGACTCTCTGACGAGGAGTTCCATATGCCATCCACGTCGGATGCACACGCATTGGTCGAGAGATATTTTGAACTGTCAACGCCGTTCTTCCAGTTTCTCCATCGTCCTACTGTGAAAAGTTTGGTCGATGAACTCTATCAACGACCAAGCGGGGGTCAAACTCCTCAAGTTGCCCTCTCCCAACAGAAGGTCACGCTTTTGCTCATGATATTTGCCGTGGCCACGCTTGACGACATCAGAGGGCATGATTCATCGTCTATGTCGGACGGCACACAAAGGTATCTAAGGTGAGCCCTTCGGCGTGTACCCTTATTGACAGTTGAATTCCAGTGAAGTCTTCCTCGAAGCTGCGCAGCGGCGCCTTCAGACAGAGATTGCATCTCCGGCTCTGGATTCAGTCCAGGCCAGACTCATTGAATGCTTTCATCTGCTGTCGACCCGACACGCAAACGAAGTCTACTCAAAGTTTGGGACCACGGTAGCGTTGATGATCACACTCGGTCTGCATCGCCGCAAACGACCGGGAGGATACAGATCGGAAATGGGGGTCATTGAGCACGAATGCCGGAAACGCACTTTCTGGGCTGCCTATGTTCTGGACAGATATCTGAGTGTCATGGGAGGTCGTCCCCGCACGCTACAGGACTTTGATACCGATCAGGACTTACCGGCCAGGGTTGACGACGATGAATTGACTTCGGACGGCATCAAGCTCCAAGATGACCAATTTGACTGTGAAATGGATGCTCCAATTATGCATATCAAGTACCGCTCCCCCCTATCTATGTACCCTCTCCTAGCCCAGGTCATGTGCTGACTGAGACATGCAGACTGGCCGGCATCAGCGCCCAAAGCTCCGCCCAAGTCTATCCCCTCCAGCGAATCACTCAAGAGGAAAGACTTGCCCAAGCGGATCGTATCGCGGCCAATCTAGCAGACTGGAAGGCGCATCTGCCACTGTTCATAGGCTTGGTTCCGGCGTCGAGCCTTATCCCTAAACTCCAACGCCAATCGATCACCCTCCGCCTCGCCCACGCCCATGCAGTCATCCACGCCAACAGGCCATTTCTCCTCAGCAATTTCGCCAACACGTCGAAGGAGTCGGAACTCCCACCGCGCATTGTCAAGTATATCCACGACTGCATCACTGCCGCGCGCAACATTGTGGATATCCTGGCCAGCTTCGACGGCAACGGCATCCCCTTCAATCCGTGGTGGTTCACCCAGTACGTCTCGTTCTGCGCCGTGGCCGTCATCTACATCTACACGATCCAGCAGCACCAGAAGATGATCTCGACTCCAACTGCGTCGGCGTCCGTCGCGGGCACATCTCCTCGCCACACGACCCACGCCCAGAGCGGAGACAAAGATTACTTTGAAATCGCCGAGCAGTGCCAGCAGCGGCTTGCGGCGGCCGCGCGAGACAACTCTCCAGGGAAAAAGTACGCCATCGTGCTGGAGGAGCTCCGGCAAGAAACATGCCGGTACCTGTCTGCGTCGGGGCCGGCAGTCGACGCAGGAGAGTCTGGCCTTTCAGAGCAGGGCGGGCAATGGACTCGGCAGGCTGATGACTGGACTGTGGAGATCGACACGGATTTCACGCATATTTTTGACGACTGGGGCATCATGGACGAGACTTCGCAGTTGGATGGACAATGACATGGCGATAGGGTAGAGAAGTGAAAGCCACAGCTTGCGCA
Organism: Phialophora macrospora; assembly: GCA_000835435.1. Lineage (NCBI taxonomy): Eukaryota > Fungi > Ascomycota > Eurotiomycetes > Chaetothyriales > Herpotrichiellaceae > Phialophora > Phialophora macrospora. Next base: position 612,480 of record KN846957.1, on the reverse strand, counting down.
GGTGCTGCTTGATACGCGCCAGATTCTTGATGTCCTCGGGGGCACAACACCGACTCAAGATACTCCCGAAGCAGAACTCGCATGAAAAGATGGATAGGAACACGGAGAAATTAGGAATAGGAGCAGTACTGCTGTCATTGTCTGAAACCACACTTGAGGTCAGTCGTCTAAGTATCAAGCCCGTCGATTGTACATCGGGTTTACAAGCACTTGACGATAGCCAACAGCGGGGCCCTCTGGATTTCTAACCGTACCATCTCTCGTTCCGTTTGCGGATCTCGGGTTCATGTCGTCGCATGTCCTGCACGCATGTCTTCCCCAAGTCTGTGTAAACCGTAGGGTCGATGGCAAAGGTGCCAGCAATAGTGCCTATTCATAGATGCGAAGGCGTTGAGCTGTCGTAGAGAATTCAACCCTCATCATGCTGGCACTTGGTGGTGTGCTGGTATGGACCGATATAACTGCAAAGAGCCAGGGTGTTCAGATCATCACCCAGTCGATCTATCTCTCTTCAAATCAGATCACAGGGCGTCCTTCTTGATCACACCGCTAAAGCGGCCGGTTCCTCCTTCGAACATGCCATCCTCAACGGCAGCCCATCTGCTCAGATCATCGCCCCAGCCAAATTTCATCTGCCAGGCCTCTTCAAGAACGCGCTTCTCAATGGGGTGAACACACTGGGTCAGCGTCCCAAGCCAGGGGAATCCCTCAGTGCTGATCATGATCCGATTTGCCTTGTCGTGGAGTTCATTAGCATAAGTGGCGCGCTCGCGTAGGCGGCCGTCCGCGTCCGCGTTATTCGGTGAAACTAAGCCGTGGAAGCGAGCTCTGCGGATTTCAAGGCCTCGGTCCATAGGATACTCGTAATGGATAACAGCCGATTTCTGGTTGTACCGCGAGGCCCGACCATCCGGCAGAGAGATCGTGACGTAACCGCAGCTGTTGAGGATGATCTGTTGAACGTGGCCACGGAAACGTCGCGCTGGTGTAGGCTTCCCATCTCTGTCGATCAAGCCGGCTTCGTGCTTGTATTCAGAGAGTGGTTTCCCTGGGGTAATGGCGTCTAGAACACGAGCCCATGCAGCGCCGCTAGGCAGGATCTCGCGAAGCCATTCCTCCTTCGAGTGGCGACAGCGAAGGCTATCCGTGACGGTCGTGAGAGGTGCTGCCAAATTGGCATCATGGATAGTGGTCATGCTGACGGAATCCAGGGTCAATGAATGAAGACTTGTGTCTCTACTGCCCTCCATGAATCCTTTGAGCATCCAGGGAGTGAACCAGCAATTCTCGAACTTGAGGTCTCTGACGTGGTCGAACTTGATCGGAGGCGGGGCAGCCTTGCCGCTATGCTTATGCAGCCACTCCCTCGGATCGTCAACGATGGGAGCTGGCAAGACATGCTGATTGCGGGCGAACATGCCAACAGCATGTTCGCCGCCACCGACGTAGCCGAAGGTTAAGCTGTGCAGGTTCTCGAGCTTCGTGATATAGTTCCTCAAGAAGTCAGTGAATCGTTCAGCAGCCTTTGCGGGAGAGATAGGCATGTTGTGCATAAAAGATCTGTCACCGATGACATGTTCTTGGCGCCAGTCGGGGCTGAGGTAGATCTCCAGCCGTTTAAGCCCAATCAGAGACTTCCAGAACTCACGCTGCTCGAGAGATGGCAGCAGACCAGAGGACAGCCGGCTGATGCGCAGAGTGTGAATGTGGCGGAAATTGTTCTTATTTGTAATGATAGCCGTGGTGTATGCTACCAGAAACGCTCGCTGAGCCCACACCGTCTCCATCAGCCATTGAGCCTGTGCTTCGGTGAGTATTCTCGGAGTGAGGGGCGATATGAAGGGATTGGCAGTTTTGCTTTGGATGAACGAAAGATGGCCACCGTGTTCCGCAGCAAGGTTGTGGCCATTAAAGATCAAGGGCCATTGAGGTAACTTGCGGTTAGAGTTTCTGGCCCGGTTCAGAGCCCGGATGTGACGCTCAGCTTGGTTCAAGTTCACGAGGTTCTGCACTGCAGCACCAAGCGGATTCCCTTGTGGGTCGACGGCGGCTGCTGGGTCCTGGTCGAGGGCGGGGCCGATGCCTCCAGTATGGCACTCTGGATCGAAGTCGTACTGTTCACTCTGACACGTGAAGCTTTCCATGTCGCGGATCTTGAGTCTATCCAAAAACTGAACCTCTTTAGCATCGGACATTGGTGGTGGCTGCCTAGCCAGAAGAGACTTCAAAGTGGTGTTGATGGTGTTCTGTTGACCCCATCGAAATAGCTCGTTGCGAGCAAAGGTGGTCCAGACGTCTTCGGTCTTGAAGGTCTTGCCGAATACTTTGCTCCCTCGTCCGATTCGTTTGTTGAAGAGAGCCAAGTCGGAGATATCGGGTCCCTCAATCCAGCCATGGCCGCTATCGATGCACAAGCCAAGCTCCGAGGCATTGGTGATTTTGGCGAGAGCCTGTTTGAGCAGAGGGCGATTATTGTCAACCAGGTCCTCGATCGCTTGCAGCTCCGGAAAGCGAGGATAATTCTCGGTCGGCCAAACGAACTTTCCGAACCAAGCGTCCTGTTCCCGCTCGATGACCTTTGGGCTCGCGTACGCCAGGCCTTGTAGGTCGTATTCAAACGAGATACCAAAGCGATTGATGTTAGGACCATGGTTCTCGAATATGGTGGTGTCAAAGAATGTCGGACCAAATTTGGCCACCACATTTCTGAGCTGGATCGGAGCCAAGATTTGCGCATGCAACCTGCTGACAAGACGGAGGTTCTTAACGTCTTGAGTTGAAAGGAACTGACAGATTGCACTCCACAAATTTTCGTCGACCAGCCAGATTGCAACAGGTTCGCCGAGAGGTACGGTCACATCCGCGGGTGGTCGAGATTTGCTGGATTGCGGGGGGGTGGGCGGCATCCCGGGTGTATTGGAGGGTTTCCAGAGGCGCGGATATTGCTTCACCTCAGAGGGTACGGACTCCTCTTTCTTCTTCAGCTTGCTCGACAGTCTGAACCTGGATCTGCCGCTGGGTGGTTGTGCATCCGGTCCAGGATCGGATGATTGGGTTCGCTTGGCCCGGGCGATCTTGCTGAGGAAGCTCTTTTTGTCAGTTGCAGGGATATCTTCGGGGATAATCTTAGCATAATCGAAGCTAATCTTAGTATAATCAAAGGAAACCTTAGGGCTGCGCTGCTGCTCGTCCACTTCAACAGAGGTACTGGATTCACCTGCGATCGCCGGTTCGGGGGGATAGGGAACTGTACCGTCCGCAATACCCGCACTGGTCCCAGTCGAAAAGCCAAGAGTCCGTCCAAGCAGATTCGCGCCCACCTTCTTGCGGATAATGATGTTTGCAGCGCGACTCAAGAACCCGGTAGAAGGTCCCTGCTCCGGGTGTTCCACATGGTGTTCCACATGGTTGTCCTGCAGGGTCAAGTCTGACAAGTCGCGCGTACCCGAAGCAACTCCAACGAGACCTGGGCTCTCAGGAGCCGAAGGCCCGGGATTGCCCCCACCCCTAGAGAGTCCTGACTGACGCAGCTTAGCGCGCAACGGGCTGGTTAAAGACTCCTGCGTGTTGTTTCTGACAGCGTTTCTCTTGCTCTGGGTAAACTGTTCGAAGGTGGTTGTCCGCGTGGACTGGGTAAAGCCGGTAGGCTGAAAGTAAGGTGGTGTTGGAAGGTGTGGCATAGAGGTCGAGACTACAGGGTTGAGTGAGTTAAAGGGAGACGAGTCTGTCTGGGAGAGTCGCAGTGAGCGGCGGGTCGTAGGACCTGAAGCTACCTGGCTGCGGCTGGACTGGTCCGGCAGTAGTGGAGTTGAAGGCAGGAGAGACGATGGTGCAGAGTCTGGCAGACCCAAGGCCGGTGGAGCAGCAGTCTCTTTCTGTTTCCCCTTGCTCTTAGCCCTAGAAGCCTCACGGTCGCGGCTGATCTTGTCCATTTCTTCGCGCATGAATGCGATCAGCGTTTCCGGACTGAAGGCAGTCTGGAAAGGATGAAGCGGAGGGAACTCGTTGAATTCTTCGACTGAAAAGGGCTTCCTCCGGTGCCGCGGCCATAGTGCAAAAGGTTCATCTGGAGGGAGAGGAGGAGCAACGACGTCGGAATCAGAGTCAGTGACCTGGGCCGGCGAGGCTACAGCAGGGGCCGCATGAAGGATTTGGACGGAACCGTCCTCGTCGGTTGAGAAGCCGTGGTCATTGTCATTGTCGTAATCGTCATCCGGGTCCCTGTACAGTCGTGCAGGGTGTCGAAGAGTCATGGTTGCAGCGTCTGCGTGTTGGTTGTATCAAGGCAGAAGCAGATCGCAGTTTCTCCCAGGAAAGCCATCACCAACAAGCCCATCCATGCACGCCATGGCAGGATGACCGCCTAGCGGGTCTGGCCGTGCTAGCCCACTTGGTGCCGGCTGCACTTCGGCACGGATCAAATTAATTCCTATTCCGAGCCTGAGCCTGAGCCTGAGCCCGAGGCCCAAAGCTTTCCTCTCGTCACCTTCAGAGAAGTAGCATTCTCTCGAAATCAAAGCCACAGCGAAGTCAAAATATGCAGAATGTGACGAGCGACGCGAGCGTCCTCTTTGAGACATAACGGAAGGAGGTATAATCTACTGCTCACCTTGATTGTCAGAAAGAGTGATTCCTCAATGACGCGGAGCTGCTACTCCGATCTAGTAAATCTCAACACATTACGCCATGACAGGAGGTGTGCTGCGAAAGAATCAGAATACACTTGATGTACTCTTCAGGTCCATCAGTACAAAGAAGGTAGTCGAATTCAATTGCCGGCTCAGACTCTCCATGCTCTGCAACGTGGGATTCTGTCGCATCGGTTCTCACTGCTTGCAATCGAGCTGTGTCTAGCATCTGGGCTGAGTAGATGCCTGTACATGATCGAACTTATGAACTACTGAAACGAGGAGCTTTGATCCTTCTATGGAACTGAGAAGCCGACGCTTATGTGGAGTCTCACGAACACTCAGTCTACGTGGTCGTGAATGCGAAATCATCGAACCCCGGAATTTCCACGGAGCGTGGACGTCAAGCAATTGCGAAGCGCACGAGGGGAGCAGTTCTTAGCGGAAGTCTTCAACACATTCAAGGAGGCTGTCCGTCCACATTCAACATTGCGGCAGTATCTTTCGGTCCAGGGGGTGAAGACGACACGCTCCATGAAGCAATCTAGATCTTCACCGTCGAACGCTGGCGCCATGACTAATGCGGGAGGCCAGTCAATCTTCCAGTGGCAGCCCGCCAGCTGCTGACCGAGTTTTCATAGTTGACACGCTCTCAAATTGATCGAAACGAAAAGTAGTTCACGAATAGTACAAGCTCACTTCGATTGTACACGCTGAAACGAGGCAAGCCCCTCCCTATCCTTCTCGCTAACCCCCACTCGTATATCCTCGACAAGGCTAGCCTCGACTCGTATTCATGTGGAGTCAACCACCCTTATGTATAGCCACCTGCGGCAATCAGGAGCACCGGACCCCATGACTTCGTCGGGTAGCGGCTCATGAATGAGCCTTAATCGTATTCATCTCGATATTATGCTAAACCTCCGCTCGTATTGAAACAGGAAGTCTCAACTACTATTAACACACCAGGGTCGACTGGAAGCAGCCATGCCACCGATCATCCCTTCCCCTACCTCCCCATGCATTTCTCAATGTCCATGATCGGCCTGAACGCCAACCTCCGAGGGAAACTTGAGTTTCTCAAGGAGTCAACGCTTAAGTCCAGGCCCGGGTCCGGACCAGAGTTCGCAGTCGGAACGATCACAATGCCAGCTTGCCATGATTGAAGAAGAGTATATAGCCAACTACCTCGACCTCGTCCGCTCCCGGAGTGTAACCATTCACCCAACTTCGCCGTCAATTCCATTTCCAAGCCCATCCTTATACCTTCCCCACCTAGTCCGTTGCGTCTTCTATCCATCCACCAATATGTCTCCCCACAACAAGGCTCTCATCCTCTTGACACCCAAGTCCCCCACCCAAACTATCTCGCAGGCCCCCTATTCTTCCCCGTCCTCCAACGAACTCGTGATCAAAACCCACGCCGTGGCGATCAATCCGGCCGACTGGAAAATCCAACGCCTCGGCGTCCTCATCCCCGAGGATGCATACCCCTGCATCCTAGGCTGCGACGTCGCCGGGGAAGTGGTCGAGCTGCCCGCCAACGCACCGAACGACTTTATTTCCCAATTCAAGATCGGAGACCGCGTGATCGCTCAAGCTGGACCACTGCATACGAAGGAATGGAAAGAAACGCACCAGGACCAAGACCAGGACCAGGACATGAGCCCTGAGGCAAAGACCCTCTGGCAGGGCAAGAAGATCTACGCGTACGCCGCGTTCCAGACCTACGTGGTTCTGCGCGGTCCGTTGATTGCCCGGATTCCGGACCCGATCAGCTACGAAGACGCGGTGGTTTTGCCGTGGGGCACTGCGACCGCGGCGTCGTGCCTCTTTCCCGCGACGATGCTGAACATGGACTTCCCCCCCGCGGACTGCAAGGCCGATCCGAACGGCAAAGTCCTGCTCGTCTGGGGGGCGAGCTCCAGTGTGGGAGTCAGCGGCGTCCAACTCGCCGCGCAAGCAGGGTACACTGTGATTGGGATGTGCTCGGAGCACAACTTTGCCATGGTCACGTCTCTCGGCGCGGTCAAGTGTTTCGACCACAACTCGCCCGCTGTCGTCGACGATGTCGTCTCATATGTGACTACGTCGCACGCGGAGCAAGAAGTCGTCGGCGCGTACGACGGCATTTCCACAGCCCCGACGCTCACTCCGCTGTGCGAGATCCTCCATCGCCTGGCCGCTACAAGCATCCCGACCAGGAAATTCATCGCTTCAGTCTACCCTGGTGCAGAAGCCCACGCGATTCACGGGGTCCAAATCATTGTGAATCTGACACAAGGGATGGAGCAGTTCTACCGCGTCGCAGCACGGCTGCCGCCCTGGTTGGAGCGCGCGATGGCAGATGGAAGAATGAAATGTGCACCGGAGAAGGATGTTGTTGGAGCGGGGTTGGAGGCTGTGCAGGAGGCCATGGATCGGCTCGCCGAGGGAAAAGTTTCGGGGCGGAAGTTGGTTATTAGATTATAGAAGTGGTGGAAAATGTTCCACGGGCATATTGGCCGTGAGTCTCACCACAATGCAGCGTTGACGGGGAATGAAAACAATATCAGGAAATGAAGAGCTTCAATCGATTAGCTTCCTTCAATGACATTGGTTCGCCCAGCTGGAACTTGTAACAAGTGACGAGGACGAAATTCACGAAGTCCACACTCGACTTCGACGCTTGATCATTCAAATGGTTTCTTTGTTCACTGTCGCTGTTTTGTTCTCGCCAAAGCTACGACCAAGGAATAGCTCAGCTAATATCAACTCCAGCAATGCAATGCACCTCTAAGCCATGTGGGTATCACTATGCGCATGATAATTGCAACCAATACCTGCGCCGCGGCAAACAATCCATTGTGACAGCATGTCCCGCGATGTTTGATATTCCATAATCATGTACCAGCCTGTTCGCGTCTGTCCCGGCTCCAAGTTCACATTGCACATTCCAATACTATTACCTGTTTCATTGAAGTTTTGTTGTTGCAATTTCCTATCTTGAATCCATGCTTTTGAGACTTTACCACCCCTCCTTCCCTGAAGTGTCAAATCAAGTCTCGAAGAGCATAACCGTCTGCCCGAACATGTTTTCGTGGTCGGCACCGATCGCCTCTGGCTGTCCGTTGACGTTGACCATGTTGATCGAAGCCTTGGTTGTTAAGCCGAAGAGAGAGATGTTCTGGGAACATTGGATATCAATCATATTCTCTTGGCAAGACTCGGTGTCCAGGCAGGTCTGGATGTAATTGTCAAAGAAGCTGTAGAGGCCACCACCATACATATGGATGTCGGACGAGTCAACGATTCGCAAGCCCCAGGACTTCTTGCAGGACTCGGTTGTGCAGTCTGCGAAGGTCGGATCGGAGAACGACGAGCTAGGTGGGAAACCGCCTTGCAGCGCATCTGGTGCAGATTGCATGTACGGAGTTTCTGTTTGAATAGCACCCATGAAAATGTCACGAGCGTTGGCAAATTGGTAGTTGTAGAGCTGGTTGTGCTCGGAGGAGGTTCCATACAGCCAGACGGGGCCTTGACTCTCGACGAGTAGGCCTCGGCCATTGTAGATATTCGTCTGATTGTGGGTAGCAATATCGAGCTCATGATCCGCGACCCAGAACCAACAGTTCTCGAAATAGCCAGACGCTTGTTGGGTGATGTGCATCAAGAGAAAAGCGCCAGCACATTGCGGCTTGAACTCAAAGGATCCAGTGACGTTAGCCTGGCACGTATCCTGCTGGAGCTGAGTACCGGCAGATCCACCAATGCGGAAATTGACATCCCACATGCCGGCAGAGCCCTGCGATTCTTGAGCGACATTCCATTCCAGGATGATGGCGCCTGGAGCAGGGCCAATAGTCTCAAAGACCAGATCCGACATCTCAACTGACCCGACATCGCCGGGTTGGCCAATCTGGAAAGCAGGCTTGGGGTTGTTGATGTCCTGAAAGGCTGATCCTTGTACCATGATGAGGGGCCAGATTTCACCAGTGATCTTGATATTTGATGGGACTCGGACGGTGTCAGAAATGACGTAGGCACCATGGTCAAAGTACACGATCTGGCCAGGTGTAGCCGAATCCAGGATTTTCTGGATCGCAGCAGTATCGTCTGTAACACCGTCGCCCTTAGCACCTTGAGACTTGACACTGATAAAGGACGACAACGGGAAGGTCTCATATTGTGGCTTGGAACGCTCAAAGATCTTGCTGCCGTTCATGAGCGATGATGGCATGTTCGGAGCAGTCAGTCCTTGCTGGACTCGTGCAGACTGAAGGGCAGGGGGGGAAGCAGAACATGCAGCTGCAGCGGTTGGCGCTGGAAGAGTGGACCTAGTTGAAGATGTGCCCACAATCGCAGTGGCGTTGGAAGGCACGGATGGAGAACCACTGGATCCAGAAGGTGGAAAGGGTAGGATAGTAAACGAAGGAGGACCACCATTCGAAGCTGGAAATGCGGTAACAAACACGGTGGTTGTTGTCAACGCTACATCAGATGGCGGAGGAAGAGCCGAGATCGTGAGGGTGGTTGTGGTTGTCGAAGAGTATGACACTGGCGGGGCTTGAGGATTTGGAGGCTGAATTTGAGGCGCACGCTTGACAGGCTGACCTGCTGGAACGCCAGCAGGAGTGTAGGTATCGCCCTGACCCCAAGCAGCGACAAGTTGTCCGCCAGCAAGAATGGGAGTGACGCCATCGGCTCCAACGATAGCGTTCTGAGTGCCAGTGAAGTCAACATTCTGCAAGGCCATAGTACCACCAGTCGCAGGTGCGCTGGTCAAATTGTAGGAGGTTTTGATGCCAACTGGAGTCCCGCTCATGACACTATCAAGGAGAATGAGGGAGCCCACCGTCTGGTTGACACCATCCTGGAGATTCGACATATCGATTCCAATGTCGCAGTTGTTCACGCTGACGGATTTCAGCGTCCAAAGCCAATTCCAGTTCATGAAGATAGCAGTTCCACAATTGTTGAAGGTCAGGTTGCGGGTAGTAAACTGTTGATTTCCGAGGAACATACCGAACATTCCTCCATTGAAGGTGAGATCGGACATGAAACCGCCCGAGCCATTATCCATGAAGATACCTTGTTGTTTGTTGGTCGGAGACTTGGGGCGCATATTGAAGACAATGTTTTGCAAACTGGTAGCCTGTGCAACCTGCCAATGGATGCCAGCTCCTTTGTCCTCTGGCATCTGTGAAATGTCGACGATCAGGTTGCGCATCTGGCGGTAGAAGTTGTTCTGATTGGTATACCATTGTGCACCATTACCCCCGGGGATGTACGGATCAGTGTCAAGGACTGCTAGGCCTTCGAAGCCAGGCAAGGCAAGGATCGTAGGCAAATTGACAGCATCTCCGACAAATTGGGTATAATAGAGCTGAATTATGGGAGCCGAGACCGCGTAGGTACCAGGAGGGAAGTAGATGATCGCCGGTGTGGTCGTCGAGCTATCGCAACCCTGACCGCAACGATCCCCATCGGTAATAGCATTGTTGATCGCAACAGTGTCGTCATTGGACCCATCGCCGACGGCACCATAGTCCTTCACATTTCGAAAAACCTTGTAGGCGGTGCCTGAGGTGTACGCAACCGTGCCTTGACGCTGGATCTGACTCAGCCAGTAGGAGGAAGTCGCCTGCCGAGTCTCAAGTTCAACAGGTTTGGGGTTTGGAGCCGCACTCGCCAGCCAGGGTAGAGCGAGCAGGAGGTAGCCGAATAACATCTTGATGTTGAGGAGTGTGTTATTCCTAGAACGTGGAAGTTGTCGATATCGAGTTGCCGGTGTTGGATTTGTCGGTCCTGCTGGCGGAAACTCTGGAAGGAAGAAGCTTTCGAAGTATCGAAGAGAGACCTTTATGCCTCCGAGCGACCAGCGCTGAGACAAACAAAGGTAGGGCAGTGATAATAGCAGTGACGCTGGCTGCCGCTGCCTCCTAAGCTGATATAGGTGAAGGAGTAAGGTGTGGAAGAGGCAGTTGGAGAGATGTCTTGTGATCGACGCGTAGCACACGGTGCTTCAAAGAGAATTCTTGTGATCTTGAATGAATGGGGAAACTGGTGAATGAGGAAGCCACGAGTTCAACCATGCGGGTGACAGTAAATTGGAGGTGACGGATCAATGAGAGTCAGAAGGCCAGCCGACAATCGCAGCTGCTCTCGAGACAACAAAATAAACAAGAATTCACCGGAGAAATTTTCAAAGGCGGTCGACGTCGGTCCGGTCGTTGATAGTGACAACGAAAATTCCTTGTCCCAACTCTTTCTTCTTTCTTCTCAAAACGAATGACAAAGATGAACAAGCCACGACAACCAGCGTGCAGGCGACAAAGCGAATGATCAATGAACAGGAACTTGTTGGACTGGGAAGTGGAGGAGATGGAATAAGGTCAGAGAGACAAATTTGCAACGAGGTGGTATGTGCGCTGGCAAGCGTTCGAACCCACAACCGCACAATCGCAGCACAGTGAGGTGAAGTCTCACGAGATCCAGGACGCTTGTTCGCCGAGTCTGTGGTCCCAATCTCAATTTCGCAGTCAGCTTGCGGAACAGACGAACAGTTGTACGTACTGGCACCGCATAGACAATCTGTTTGGTGCTTCTCTGGTTCCCTTCAATCTCAAAGCTGAGTACCCCAGGCACTGCCGCTGTGGGCTCTTCACCATCCTTTTTATTTCCGTCATGCATCATTGACAAAGAAGACCAGTACTACTGTGTCGACTGCTAGCTGTTTCCAGTCTTTCACTGCCGAGAACACGCCCTGGACCAGATCATCCGAGGAATGCTTGAATCGTTCGCGCCGCCCCGTTGGGAAGCAGCCGCGTGGCAGCCCGAGTCAGGTACAGGTTAAAAACGGTGGTTTCCGGCTCTTCATTCGTGGGACGTTCCCATCCAGAACCCTCCTTGTCCGAACACAGCTGCCATGGCCCCACTACATCTACCAGGTGGGTGAATTGGGAACGAAGCGATGCAGAACCAGGAAATAAGTTGTGGAAGCGAAGAACGAGAACAGGAAAAGGACACAGAACGATCTCCGAAGTGCTGCTGAGCTGGCCGTTGCGGAGCATCCGATTGGGCGGGCAGTCATCTGATGAAACAACACCGAAACGAGCCAAGGTTTGACAACGAAGAAATCGGGTCACGGCGGTGGCGCTTCGAGGCTTGAACTGTGGCTACACAGGAGAGTCTCAGCCGATCATCCGTTAGAGTCAAACTTGGTCAAATACCAATAAACAAGAGAGCCAGCCGAGCCGGCAGGCCAGGCTAGCTATCTAGTCGACAAAACACAGTGCCGGTGACAGCTCACATCCATGGTCAACGTCTCATTCCACTCCTCATCTGATTTGATCATTTTCCATTTCGCGTTTAATCACACGAGCCAACCGGATGACCCCTTCCTCGAGCACGTCCTGGTCTTCCCAAGCATAGCACAGACGGAGATCCTTCTCAAACCGGGTGTGCTTGTTGTGTTCGTCGCCGTCGACTTTGAACAGCGGTCCCGTAATTATGGTCAGATTCTCCTGTTCCAATGCCCGCTTGTAGATCCGGGTTGAGTCCAGCGACCCTGGCAGAGTCAACCAAATGAAATATCCACCCGCGAAATCTTTATCTGCCTGAGGCAAAGTCAAACCCAGCGGCAGAAGATGGTGCTTGACTGCTTCCATCATTTTGTAGTATCGCGTCGAGTACGCAGGCTGCAATTCCTCGTAGATGTGGCGAGTCAAGACACCTGTAGCCAGCATTTGGTAGATGAAAGATGCCACCAGGTGCGAAGGGGCACCTCCTGATCGGGTAGAGCCTGTTTGGGAGATGCCATATGCCATCGCTGGCGTACCTTCTGCCCAGCCTGTTCGACAGCCAGGAGCAATGATCTTGCTGAAACTACCATTGCTTACTGCATTCCCAAAATCATCAATCGGCCCACCATCAAGTTGCAGATCAACGTCCACGATCCGGGGCAACAGTGCTTTGTCCATCCGACGGGGTCCTTCCTCGGGATTTGCTGGCCACTGGAGCATGTCGTATACGTCATCTGTCACGACAAGAGCATCATACTTTCGTGCCAGACGTACCAGCTGTTGTCGATGATGAAGGCTCATGACTCGACCCGAGGGATTAGCAAAGGTAGGGACGGCGTAGATAATGTGCTTATAGATCTTCCTCCACGCCTTCGGGGGCTTTATTCTGGGTTCTGTGTTGTTCTCTGCCAATGCTCGCTGCTCGCTTTGCTGAAGGCCTTGCTCTAGATACTCAAGGTCGATACCTTCTTCGTCCTCCGGGACTCCCTTTAGCCGATTGTCGAAGCCGGCATCAGCGAAGATTCTACATGCCAGATAGTAAGTAGGAGCTACCATCCAGATATTTCGAGTATATATGGGATCAGTGAAAGTCTGCAAGATGCAAGCCAAGTTCTGACTGGCGCCGCCACTAATGCATATTCTCTCGCTTGTGATAAGTTTGCTTGGGCTGTAAAACTGATCGAGCCATTTAGCTATTGCTTTCCTTAGTGGTTCGTATCCTTCGTCTGGACCATAGAACAAGACGTCCGTATTGGACGGGTTAGATAGGATGTGAGTGGAGGCCTGATCCAGTTGCTGAGGCGGCAGAAGACTCGGATGTGGCCAGCCTTTGAGGAGATCAATACGCCTCGATTGTGGTATGCTACCAGCCGGATTTGTTCGAGGGGTCGCCGCGACCGTTGCAAATCGAGTCATCTTGCGCAAGGAAGTTCGTCGACAAGGGAGTCCGGCCAATGGTGATAGGAGCGCTGACCAGCTGGTGGACATGTATGTCTGAGCATCTACTAAGTATATGCTGTGTCCACGCAAGAATCGTACTGGGTAGATAAGGATTCGCCGAAGGGAAATTTTCTACCACTATCGCAGCTCCGCTGCTCTCCACTTGAATCGGACCTTTTTCTGGGGGCGCTCGGCGCTCGTTAGGGTGGGAGCTTGACTTTAGCGGCAGTGCCCGTCCCTGGAACTAGGCGACAACAGGCAAGCGACGCAAGCTTTCTCGGCCAAAACTGGGGAAAGCGACGTCAACAGAAAAAAAGTGAAGGCCGGGGGTGACGCGGGCACAAAATACCGGGCACAAGCGAGGAAGCTGAAACCTGAACATTCCTGAATTGCTTTGTGCAACAGGCCCCTCAAGTCGTCCTCAAGCATCCATCAACACCAGTTCACCTGATTACCTGCCCCATATCTTCATATCCACTCCCTCAGCAACGCGCGGCCGTGCCAAACTAAGGCCATCCTACTCGCAGAACCTTTCTCCGCGCCACTGCATATGATCTGCAGTCGGTCGGGGCGTCTGAAAGGACATCCCCTACTATAACTCCTATATTTAATACATTGCAAAACATGGTGGCACGATCGTGACACCAAACCGAGCGTCTCGTGAAACTGCGTGTTGCTGCTGAACGCTTTACAGCGCAAATGGTATGGAGCAGTAATACCGGCTGCGGGCTGACTGACCTACACATCACATTCGTTCATTGGAAATTCAAATCGTCACCTCTGTGGTAGACGCAATGGCGAAAAGAATATCGTCTCTGTTTTCTTTGTCGCGCGACGACCACCATAGCCATCACCAGCACCAGCATCCCGAAGGAACGCCCTCAACGACTGGCGGGTCGCCTCAGGTAGCTCCTCAATCACCTCGCAAGCTACACAAGCCCCTCTTCACCCCTTCCTCCCAGATCGATCTCAACGACGGCCTCCCTCCCCTTGCTCCTCCTCCCCTCTTGACCGAGTCCGGCTCGGTGCGGCCTCCAAGCAGCCATCGAAGCGAGCCAGACAGCAGACCTGCTAGTAGGAATAGCAGTCGGCACAGTCGAGATGGCAGCAGGAGTCGGCCACAGACACCCAATCTATTGATACCGCCGAGCACTACAAGCTCGCCAGGACTTCCCGCGACTCCTCCGTTGCGTAAGCTCGCCAAGAAGAAGAGTTGGCTTACCGGAAAACCGGACAAACACAGATATGAGGATGGTCCGGGATCATCTAAAGCCTGGATCGCTGGCATCCGGGATCATATGCCATACGACCTCGCACCTCTGCTCAAAGGCGAGAGAGTCCCCGACTTATGGAATGACCGGGGGGATACTGTCATATATCTTTACCCACCTTCCTCAGGCAAGGGCCCTTGTTTTCGGGTCGACTCGTCTCTTCTCGCCGACTCTAGTTCGCTCGTGAATCTGCGCATGCAGTCCCCTACTTCTCCGATGGATAGAAACGGGGACATTCTACAAGTGCAAACTTCCTTCTCAGCACTTGCAGTGAGTCCCAGAGAGATCCGTCCGCTGTCTCAGGATTCGAGCTCAACTTATCGCACCACCAACTTCTCGGTTCCGAATATTGTCACCTCATCCACCGAGGAACGGCATGTCTATTTGCCTATGGCCTTTGATGCGGATCTGTCTCAGCCGGGAGCAGAACCACAAGGCGATGACTTCGAGCTCGTCGTCCTATACCGCAACTTCTTTGCCTTCCTCGTTGGCGGAGCTCTTGTGTCGACCCACAGACAGCTGTCGCTGTTTTCCATCTTCATGGGAATCACTACCATCTTGAAGCGGTTAGGGTTCTCAAATTCCGATGGCTCTACCTGGGGTGATGTTCCTTATAACAGCTTTTCACGGTATTGCGATGAGCTGAGATTGGCAGATGTACGATCGAGTCGAGAAAAGACCATCGAGGCAATCGTGCTAGGGGAGCATCTCAAATCTTGGCCATTGTACAATGAAGGCTTTTGCCATGCGGTCGGACGGCTAGCCGATCTGAAAGCGATCAAGAGCCCGAAGTATGAACTGATGTCCCCTATCACGAAGAACCGATTGGAGCGTGCACAGATCGACATTGAGCAAAGGTTACTGGTGGTCAGAGGCAAGCTAGAGGATTTCGATTTCCCCTCGATGTTTGCGGGTATTGCGAACTCTCAGACAGCCACAGAAGCCAAGTTGATTCGATTCAAGGAGTGGAAAGCAGCTTTTCTCGACTTCCGTCGCTTTATGTTGTCGTATCTGCGGCGGAGATACGGTGCTTGGCCGCCCAAAGCATCCTCAAAGAAAAACAACTTCGAAGAGAGCGGGCTGAATCGAATATTGCTTCAAGAGCTGTACAAGGATCTTACAGACTTGTACGACATCCTCGTCGATCGGTCTTCTGTCACGACGCGCACAGCAGACATGCCGCCAATGGATGAAGACGCAGAGACAAGCGACCAGAATGAGACCATTCAACATGCCATCAGGCGAATTGAGAGCGAGTATGACCGCGCAACACCACCAGTGCTGCCACCCATTCCGTTCGACACACCTTTGGTTCCACAATTCTCGAATAGTTTCAATCGCCGCCACGTGCTGATGTCTGACAAGTCAGCCGCATCAAATAAGAAACTGAAGGAGAATGAAATCAATGAAGTGCTCTTGGGCTCATACAATCGCGAGTCAATCAATGCAAGCACCTTCATTCAGGACTTCTTCAGCTATGAGCGCCAACTGGGGAAGGGCAAAACGTTGGAACAGGTCGTAGACGCACGGTGCGGGCAGTGGCTTTTCATCTACGCTGTACTTCAGGCGCTTCCAATGACCGTGGTAGATGCGAGAGATCTCAAGCATACCGAAGGAGTCGAGTACTTCCTTTGCGTGGCGCCGTGGGGAGGTAGGCCATGGATGAAGGAGGACCAGTCGGTGTCGCGAGCGTGGTACAACGTGAGCAACAGTGGTGGCTACGTGAGTCTCCCTGCGGATCTGATCGATCATAGTGTGGAAGGTATTTATCGGCGCAGTCACTGCTGGACTGCAGCGACGAAATGGACCGAACAGTCACCTCATAGTGCCGTGGTCGACACGTTCCATCGTGTCAATGCGGACGCCCTCCATCCCCGGCCCGTCAGTGCCCACGTTCAGTCGCCATATGCCAGCCCGGCACAATCACCATATGTCAGTCCTCTACAGTCACCACTCTTGCGGCCAACGTCCCCCCCTGGCTCTCCCGGGCTGGGGCCTCTGAGCCGAGAACGAATTTCAGTCAACCTAGGCTTGGAGGCTATGGATGCTCCGCCGTCGGTGCGCAGCAGCTCACGACCGCCACCTGTAATCAATCCAAACATCACCTTTGACGCAATTTTGGGTACGACGGATGATCAGGCGAAGGGCAAGGGAAAGAAAGGGAAGAAATAGCCCGAGGATATTGGAATGATCTTGCATAGCGGAACTAGGGGAGTTTTACATTGTGGGTATTCCTTGGAGGCCTAGTTGTGAGCGACTGCACCAATTCAAGCATTTCACATTCACCTTGAAGTGATAAAACCTGTCGGCCAATCAACGTGCATCTCAGACCAGTGACGTCAAGCACAGTTGACGCAGACGAACAATACTTCAGTCACTGCTCAACGTCCATGCTAAGGTTCAATAGATCAGCGACTCTGAGGTGAACGATCCAAGAACAAGCGTCACGTTGATGTTCTAGCCCGCCGATACTTGATCAAGCGCGAAAATTTCCTGCAAGCGAGAAAGACGAATCCTGCCCGCTCGCTCATTCTTATTACCATGGCTTCAAGCGAAGATGGTTCGGTCGAGAAGCCGATCAACAGGGAGCCAGATGCCGGAAAACTCACAGAAAGGTAAGTTAAGTGGCCTCCTAATCAGGGATCGAGTCGACTGTGCGGAATGGACAAGTTGGGTTGCTCTGTGATTTTCGCCTCAAAGGAACTGACTATCCTTGCTCTTCTTTCAGCTTCCTAACGCCCTCTGAATCACGATCGTGTCCACAGCCTATAGCATATGATCGCAATCATGGGCCCGTTCAACACCTCGACGCCAAGGCCTACAGATTGAACGTCAGGTCCGATCCATCTCTGACATGCAGCGATATCATCCCCGGCCCCATCGATGTAGTCTTCTCAATTGACGACATAGCATCCAAGTTCACACAGACCAGCATCACGGCTGCGTTGCAATGCGCAGGAAATCGCCGCCATGAAATGCGCGAGCGCGTGGCGGAAGTCCAGGGAATCGACTGGGGAGATGGCGCCGTGATGAACGCCATCTGGGGAGGCGTACCGCTCCGAGAGGTGCTCCTTTCGGCCGGTATAAAGGCACCAGCGTCCTCTTTGCCGGCGACTGAGGAGATATACCAAGGATTGCACGTCCAGTTCGCGTCCGCACAAGAGACTCAAGACGATACATACTACGGGGCCAGCGTCCCGCTTTCCACGGCCCTTGACCCCGAGAGACAGTGTCTCCTTGCAACCCATATGAATGGCGAGCCTCTTACAGCCAAGCATGGATATCCGCTGAGAGTGATCGTCCCCGGCATTATCGGCGCTCGATCCGTCAAGTGGCTCGATTCCATTGTCGTCTCGGCCGAGGAGTCGAAGAATCACTATCAACAGCGAGACTACAAGGTCCTGTCTGGGGAGATGGCCGAAAGGATCGAAGCCGCCCGAGATGAGGAGGAGAAAGGACGGATCAAAGAGGAGGCTGAGCCCCTGATGGATAATCCCATTAACTCCGTTGTCGCGGTCCCGGGGCAGGATGGAGATGTCTTGCCGAGGGACGACCAACGGCGAGTCTATGTACGAGGGTATGCGATCCCTCAGGGCAAAGATGGCCCGGTCGTCAGGGTTGAGGTTTCCATAGACCGCGGGGAGACATGGCACGAAGCATCGATCCTTGATGAAGGGGATGAGAATACTGCGTTTTCCTCCATGATTGGCAAGAACAGGGAGAGCCCGCAGAGAGGCCGGTTCGCTTGGGTCCTTTGGGAGTGCCGCGTTCCTGTTGACGGCGGATTGCCACATGAGGACATAAGTATCTGGTCGAAAGCGACAGACAAGGGCGGGAATACCATGGACGTCGAAAGGTCCGAGGGAGAGTGGAATCTGAGAGGAGTGGGGTATAATGCTGTCGAGGGAAGGAGAGGCATCAAAATTGAATGAGGAAGTGGTGAATGGAATGGATTGGAATGGAATTGAAAACCTGACCACCTGAGAATTCCGATCCGCCCCGTAATATTTGCTCCGACCAGAATGCGTTACAACTTTGCTCCCTTCTTGCTGTCCCAGTATTGGACCTCCTTCCTCGACCGCCAGTCGGCCGGAAACATTGCAGGACCCAGCATCTTCTTCTGCACCTTGCCTGTGCCGCCCTTGGGTAACTCATCTTGCACAACTCTCAGCATCGTTGGAAGTTTATACGCCGCTAAGTGGCTTCTCAGTTCTGTGCGGAGGCGTTGGATGGTAATCTCGCTGGCGTCGGCGGAAGACTTCACGCCGATAATGGCGGCGACGCGCTGTCCGAACTCCTCATCCTCCACGCCGACCACGGCGACCTCGTTGACATACGGCAGTTTTTGACACGCCTTTTCAACGTCAATAGCGCTGATCTTGTATCCGCCCGATTTGACAATGTCTACGCTCTCCCGTCCCACGACGAAGTAGTAATTGCCCTCTCGCCGTAGGATGTCGCCCGTCTTGAAGAAGCCGTCGCCATCGTGCGCTTTCCGGGTAGCCTCGGTGTCGAACAGGTACTTGCTGAACATGTAGGGCGACCGGACCAGTAATTCGCCGTAATCTCCTTCCGAGAGTCGCACCTCGGACCCTGGCACCGGCAGTCCCACGCACCCTTTGGGTAGATCAGTAGGCGCGTTGGCCGGGACTTTCAAACAGCCCGGGAACTCCGTCGCGCCATATCTCGTCAGGATGGCGCGCCCTTTCCGTAGACTGGTCCAGAACTCCTGTACGTGGTCCTGCAGGGCCGAGGACCCGCACATGATCTCGCGAAATTGGTTCGCCGCATCGTCGTAGCGGCGTCGTTCCGGCGCAGGCAATGTGGCGATATGCTTTTCGTAATGCCATTGCAGGCGCAGCAGGATCGTTGGCACGGCGGAGAATATCGTCAATCCCCCCCCGACCCAGCGGTTCCAGACCCAGGCGGGATCGAAGCCCCCGCGCTTGAATTCTATACACGCGCCTGCCACCAAGAAGACGAAGAAAGACGTCTGCAAGCCTGTTGTGTGATGGACTGGGAGAACATGGAGAAGGACATCATTGTGGGACACGTCGAAGCCTTCGCCGATTGCGAGGGCCGTTTCATGCACGTAGGAACGACGCATCACAGCGCCCTTCGGCAGCCCCGTGGTTCCGGAAGTGAAGATCACGATCCCGGGAGCGGTGTCGGAGAGGAAATGGGTCGACGATATGAGCATGTCGAAGGCCGTGTATTTGGACCGTTCAGGGAGGTTGGACAAGATCGGGATGACAGGCAGATTCGGTTCCGTGGTCGTATGGACGTGGCGCTGAACATTGCGGCCAAGTTGAACGGTTTCCTCGCTCACCAAGAGGAGCACCTGTTTCGATTTGGTGACGAAGTAACAAATTTCGTTCACGGGGGCGGAGATGGAGATTGGCACGACAGCGGCCCCAATCGCCAGCACCGCCAGCACCGCGACGGTGAACTCATACCCGCCCGCGGCAAGCACACCGATGTAGACCTCGCTGTCGCCGTCCTTGAGCGCTCTCAAGCGTTCCGAGCTTAGCGACCCCTCCAGGACAGCTCGGAACGAGAGTGCGTCGGAGAGGATTTCGGTGTACGTCTTCTCCAGGCCGAGGTCGACATCCCGCAGCGCGAGACGGTCTCGGCGCGCATGGCGCAGGAGTTTGCTGAAGAACGGGTTGTTAGGGAGCACATTGGGGCCGATGTGTTCGGGTACGAGGACCGTGCGATCCACGTTGTCGTGGAGAGGCTGGGACGGTGGTGGTGACATCTTGACCACCGGCGTTCATCTGGTGTGGGAGGAGACTGTCGTGGCAGGCCCGCACGACGTGCTAGGCGTTGTGGAGGCCACTTACCGATTACATGTTCAATCTGGCATCATCGACTCATATGTTAATGTCTCCATCACACCTCGAAACTTGGAGAAAGGCGGAGTTTGCCCGGCTCCAGACGACTTGTAGAATTATATGATGTTGGTGGTTCAGCCAATGACGGGGGGTTTGGCAGTGCGGAGATTATCAACACCTCGGTGATTTCTACTTTGTCTTCAGGCTGACCTGGAGATGGCCATGTTGAAGGCGGCGTCACTGGTGATCCAGAAACGATGGAAGCCATGTTTCGAGGGTGAGGCGTGGCTGGATGTCCTACTCTACCAAGTAACAGGATCTGATATTAAGGACAGAAAGTGCCGGGTGCGAGGCATACAAGCATTATTCGTTCACTCTGTACTCACTTAAGCTTCACATCCAACGAATGAATCGAGGAGCCGACGACGGCGTAGTAAGACGACACATATACACAAGGTCTTCAGGCATATAGGTTAACGTGTCGGCCCTCCCTCGTGTCTGGGGCCACATTATCAATGGGAAGCGAGGGAAGCTTGTGGTGGAGCAACATCACCATGTCATGCTCTTGCGGAGTTTACGGAAGCCAAGTAATGAAGGTATGACATTTTGCACTCGGTCGCCTCTCCGCCTACCGTCCATTGAATGCGGTTGATATCTATTTGTGCATCAATTATAATTCTCGTCACGCACTTCCAGACAGAAATGATCAAGGCACTGCTGGCACTATGCGACTACCGCATTGGATCCCTGACTCCGTATCTGTGAGCTACTGTACCAAGGCCGATATGTTACACTTGAATTCCCAAGTGACCGGGTATATTGCTCTGCCGTTCTCGAAGCGGTCCTGCCCTTAACAGCATATCTCAAGCCCCCATCAATCTCCGCAACCAAGTCCAAGCCTTTCTCCCTCTGTGGAGCATCAAGACTATTTTGCTCTGGCCCCACAAGGAGATCATGTGGATATAGAAGATTTCGAGGGCCATGGGCGGTGACGGAAGAACGATCGGTATTTGCTTAGCCTACGCAGAGGCTTTGAGGACTCCACTTCTCCGCCAACAAGCTTCCTCGACCCCAACCTACCCCCCTCGTACAACTGCCGATTTGTCGTCGACTTCCTCCATACGGCAAACCGAAGCGACCGCAAATCCGCTTCCCTAATCTGAATGCGTTTTCGCTGTCGCTGGACGTTCCGCTTCGCATGTTTGTCCCCAAGCGACTCCACGGCGGTCTATCCTTTCGCGAGCATAGTATGTTATTTGTCATGGCACATTCTTCCTCTTCATTGGCCCTCCAACGAACTGGAAGAGGCTACACAGCTTCTACCCCAGTGGTTATATTGCCGGCCATGTCTGCCGGTGACACATTATGCCATAGTACCGCTTTACACCTGCCTTAGGGTGAACGAGTCTCCCATGACATGCCCGTCTGCTTCGGTCAAGCGAGCTTCTGCTCTAGAGTTGGCCAATAGTTTCAGCCCCAATTGGCCGATAAACAAACAGTTGGCCGTTCTAACCGTTCCAAATGGTGACAATTGGACAGATCTGATTCACCATGCTACTTTCTCTGCGGAGTCCGGTGTTCTGGAACCACCCCAGCAGTACCCAACTCTGGGGCTGCATCGGATGGAGGAATCTGGGGATGCAGCTGCCTGGGGATAGGGCCCGGGGGGACGAAACATTGACGACAGGAGCGGCTGTTGTATGGGTACTAAAAGCGCAAGCCTGGCCATGAGAATGTCTACCTGACGTGCAACTGTTTTTGTGAGGACGCTGTCTACAATGCAAGCTTTTTGTTGGTGTCTCCTTGGCCTGCAAGCGGTAGGCGCCATGGCGGCGTTGGCTGATTGCAATATTGCGTCCATGCAACGGTTCGTTGCAAGCCACGGAGCCGCAACAGTCACACTGGCACAGGTGCTGCAGCAAAATGCGACCTTTGGTGGCGGGGCGGCCGACCTTGAGTTTCCCGTGAACGACACCGGGCTGCCGGCGTTGTGCGCGGTGACTGTCAACGTCAAGTCATCCAACACGTCGTCCTACAACTTTGGCCTATTCCTGCCGGACACTTGGAACCATCGATTTATCGCCTCTGGAAATGGCGCGTATGCAGGTGGGATCAACTGGAACGACATGGGGACGAATGCTCGGTATGGATTCGCGTCTATGGCGACGGACACGGGCCACATCTCAGGAGGATTTGACGCAGACTGGGCACTCAACAACCCCGAGGCCCAACTCGACTGGGGCTATCGCGCGATGCACGGCTCGGTCGTGGTGGCAAAGATAATAACCAATGCCTATTACCCCACCAACATCACTTACTCGTACTACTCCGGCTGCTCGACAGGCGGGCGGCAAGGTTTCAGAGACATTGAATTGTATCCAGAGGACTTTGATGGCATCCTGGCCGGAGCACCGGCCTGGTGGACGACTCATCTTCAACCAGCCAGCGCGGCCGTCGCAATCGCTAACCTTCCAGTCACTGCTGCGACGCATATTCCATCCTCACTGTTCCCCGTGATTGGAGCAGAGGTCCTCCGACAGTGTGATCCTCAGGATGGCTTCAAGGACGGTATCATCTCGGACCCCCAAGGCTGTAACTTTGTGCCAGAAATGCTACTGTGTACCCCGACATCAAATCGGAGTGCATGCCTGACTGGACCGCAGTTGGAAACATTGTACCGCTTCTACAATGATTGGTGGGAGACGAATCAGACATTTGTCTTTCCACATTACGAGTTGGGCGCCGAGGCCCAGTATGGCTTCATTTTTAGCAGTAAGTCCTTCTCTGCTCTCTGCTGTTCCATCCTGGCTTTATGGGTGGTTGACATGTATTTGGGACACGCAGCCGACTCCGGAGCCCCCGGGCCAGCTGGCATTACATGGATCCAGAATTTTCTGTACAACGACACCACGTGGGACTGGCACGATCTCACGTACCAAGTGATCCTCGACGCGGACCGAATTAATCCGGGCAAAGCCAATGTCGGCTCTAACTTCACCGGCTTCTACAACCGTGGCGGCAAGATCATCCAATACCATGGCATGTCGGATGGTTTGATCCCGACTACGAGCTCCGAGCTTCTATACAAGAACATCTGGAAAACCATGGGTAGTGCAGGCATCGGCCTTAACGATTGGTACCGTCTGTTCTTGATCCCTGGCATGCAGCACTGTGCAGGAACAGCCGTCGACGCACCTTGGTACATCGCCTCGGGCGGGCAATCGTTCGGACTGGGGCCAGAGGTGTGGAGCGTCCCGGGGCATAAGGATTCCAAACACGACGCACTGCTGGCGCTTTTGCAGTGGCGAGAGAATGGGACGGCTCCGGAGTCTCTCATCGCGACCAGGTTCAACAACGACACCATCACGGCCGGTGTCCATCGACAGCGACCGATCTGTATGTATCCAATGCAAGCAAAGTACACTGGCAAGGGAGATCCGGATGTCGCGGCCAATTGGCGTTGTCAGAAATTGTACTAGGCAGGACATAGATTGTGTATGTACCCAGGTATGTGTCTCAGCAGCACGTACAGTACATATAAGATAGGATAGATGATTTTGTCGCAGTCAACATTAGGATATCCTACCGATAGCAAAATCAACATCAACGACATCGACCATATCTACCTGTGTCCCCATGCGTGCGTGTCCCTCCACTCGTTGCGACTCTCTTCGACCCTCGATGTACTGCCATGCCGAACGGCATAGAGCGGCATCCGCACCGACAACCGCCGGCCGCGCTGGGTGGGCATTTCGGTCTCGTCTTGGCCTCCAAGACAATAAAGGCTCCTCCGCCACCACACGCACCCCGACCTCCAAGAAACCCCCAAGCCCGCGGCCGCAACCACTGGTGGGACAACAAGACACGGCTTACCAGGCCTTCGCTCGTTGTGTGGCAGCCACCGTCCAATCAGGCCCCGCGCGTTCCGCCGCCTTCGTAGTGCCGCGCGCAATCTTAACTCTTGACCAAGCCCACCAAGACCACCAAGACGTTCCATTGCATATCATGTTTTCGACCTGGCCTTCGATCAGAGAGAGACGGGGACGTCATTCGTCAAGTGCCGACGTGATCAACCTTTCTCGAGCTTCATGAGGCCAGGACCCCGGATATTGGGATCGGTACGAAGTTATTACTGCAGCACGTGTCGGTAGATCATGATGACGATGATCATGATCATGATCAGGCGCGGGGGGATGGCAGTGCCAATGCTGCCGTCCAGGGACTCAATGAGGTCGCCAAATATGTTTCCCCCGTCCAGTAAAGGGGCACGAATATAAGAAGGGCGGTGGGGGGGGGTTCCAGGACAGGATTATCTCAACTCTATTCTCTTCCTTCCCTACTTGTGTGACACTCTCCCTCCCCTTCTCGGTTCTGCGCCCCCCTTCTTCTCTTTCTTTCCCCGAGACCTTGCGTGTCCTATTGTGCCCCAGTCCTGTCCTCTCGTCCGATCAACTAACTTCACTTCCCTCACCATGGCATCCCTTCCCCATGACGTCGAGGTCAAAGACGGGGACCGTCTCTCGCACGAGAAAGACCGAGAGATCCGCATCGAACGGTCGGAAAGCCTAGACGGCCTTCCCGACCCGGACGCCGGCAAGAGTGATGAAGAGAGGAAGAAGATCGTATGTTGTCGTGACCCCTCTAGTTGCTCTGTTGTCTGTACCGGCAGTGATGGTTATTATTGGCGCTGTGGTTCTCTTGTCTTGCTAACATCTTCCCTTTTTTCTTGCTCTTCTCTCTAGGACCGCGCCCTAATGTGGAAGATCGACCGGTGGTTGATCCCCTGGCTGTGTCTTTTGTATTTACTCTCGTTCCTCGACCGGACGAACATCGGCAACGCCAGACTGGCAGGCATGGAAGACGATCTCGGCATGTCAGGCCACGACTATAACAACACGTTGACTATTTTCTTCGTGAGTGTCAACTTCCTTCCCTTTGATAGTGATGACCACAAGGGCGGTGGGTGAATGCCGGTGCTTAGAAAGCTGAGGCTGAGGCTGAGGCTGGACCTGAAGCTCTCAAGCCGCCCTCTGAAGCAGACGCACCAAGCAGAAGCAGAAGCACCCCGTTTAACTATTCCGTACGAGCACACACTAACACTCCCCGCTCATTACCGTATACAGATCTCCTACGCCCTCGCCGAACCGATCACCAACATTCTGCTCAAGCGCCTCACGCCGCGCTTCTTCTTCACGGGGATCATCTTCCTGTGGGGCCTGATCATGACGCTGATGGGCCTGGTGGAGAACTACGCCGGCCTGCTCGCGTGCCGGTGGTTCCTGGGCCTGGCCGAGGCGGGCCTGTTCCCGGGCGTGAACTACTACCTCTCATGCTGGTACCGGCGCAGCGAGCTGGGCGTGCGGGCGGCCACGTTCTTCTCGGCCGCCGCGCTCGCCGGGTCGTTCGGCGGTCTCCTCGCGGCGGCGATCGCGCAGATGGACGGCCTGGGCGGCAAGCCCGGGTGGGCGTGGATCTTCATCATCGAGGGCCTGGCGACCATGTTCGTCGGCGGGTTTTGCTGGTGGATGGTGTTCGACTGGCCGGACACGGCGCGGTTCCTGACGCCCGACGAGCGCGTGCGCGTGCGCCGCCGCCTCGCGCTCGACAAGCAGTCCAGCTCGGCCGAGGAGTACGACCGGCGGCACATCCTCGCGGCGCTGCGCGATTGGAAGACCTGGGGCTACGCATTCATCTACATGGGCTGTCTGTGTCCGCTGTACGCGTTCTCGCTGTTCCTGCCCACCATCCTGCGCGGCATGGGCTACCAGGGCACGCGGGCCCAGTTGCTCTCCGTGCCCCCCTACGCCGTCGCCGCCACCATGACCGTCTTCGTCGGCTGGTTCGCCGACCGCACGCGCTGGCGCGGATACTGCAACATGGCCGTCGTGAGCTGCGGCATCGTCGGCTTCGTCATGCTCATCGCGTCCGAGCGGCCCCACATCCAGTATGCCGGCACCTTCTTGGGCGCCGTCGGCATCTACCCGACCATCGCCAACACCTTGTCCTGGGCCGCCAACAACATCGAGGGTGTATATAAGCGCGGCGTCGTCATCGGGATCGTGGTCGGCTGGGGCAATCTCAACGGCGTCGTCAGTTCCAACATCTACATCACCGGTGAGGCGCCTCGGTTCTGGACGGGCCATGGTGTGGTGCTGGCTTATCAGGTCATTTGCTTGTTGGGCGGCACTATCTTCATGCATGTCATGCTGAGGATGGAGAATGCGAAACGCAAGAGCGGGATGCGAGACCGCATGCATGAGGGCAAGACTCCCGAGCAGATTTGGGTGGCCGGAGATAATAGGCCGGACTTCATTTACACGTTGTAGGAGGTCAAAACAGCATAGGATATGGGGGGCCTGGGCCTGAAGTGGAGAGATATTGGTGGTTTCCATCACTTATCGACGAAGTCTATTGTCGAGACAATTAGAACATAGACGGGCCGTCAGGGTGATAGACTCTCCCAAACTGATTGACGATGGCGAGGAAGGCATTTGCTGATCTCATGTTTTCTTTTAAGGACGCTGTCTTCCAAAATCCTGCGTGAGATGCGATCTCCCGTGTTATCAAGAGCCAATGCCATTGAAACCACTCAGCCGTTGTCGGCTTCCAGAAGCTCTGCGTAGATCTGTAGAGACTTCCCAATAAGATTGACCGTCTCCCAGACGCTGCTTGACTGGTAAAGTTTGGCCCATAGTCGGACAGTCATAGCACTTAACCGAGCCTTTTGCTGCAGTATCTGCTCGCAGCTAACTTTGTATTCGGTTTCGGCCACCAATTGCACAATAAACTCCAAGACCCGATTCTCGGACGCAGTGAGAGGCGGACTGGGCTCGGTCGAGGTAACCTCTTGAAGCCATTTGGCTAGAAGAAGCGCGCACTCTAGCGAGCACAAGGCGTGCTGATTGGACCAATGGATCAGCTGCGTCTGGGCTACGTAGTTGATGCCAAGCTTGACGGGTATACTGAGGGCGTGGGCGCAATGGAGAGCAGCTCGTGTCAGCTTTTCATTCCGTTCCGCTTTCGCACTCTGATGCAACGAGCGCGCGACAGTATTGGGGTCCCAACTGCTCAACGATCTTACCGGCCCAAGGTCCATGTTGAGACGGATGTAAGCTAGTCGAAGAAGAGCCGTCGATGTGAAGGTGACTGGTCCGTCTGGGCTGAGTGGATCCATCGAGGACTCATGGTTCCGTTCCCAATAATATGCCCAGCGCTTCAGTGCCTGCTCGAACATGTTAATTTCCTCGCTCGAGAGGTGTCTCCGGCCCTGGTGGAGAGAAGGTATTCGGGAATTGCGCACTAGCCAGATCTGTTGGATCACCGCGTGGATCAGAGCACATCCGGCCAAGGCTGAGAACCCCGCCGCACTCGGGTGACATGGTTTGTTTGAGCTCTCATTGCTGGCGTATAGGTTGTCAAGAGCGTCCTGAAAGCTTTGCCGGGGAGCCCCGAGCGTTCCAGTACCTCTCAGTTCACGCCACTCTTGCTCCGTGGTCGCTCTCCATTCTCCCTCGGAGCATGGCAGGTCGAGATCCAGCTCGCTTGCTAGCATCATGGGCGGGAGGTCAAATAGGATAGTATGAATGTTGAAGAAGCAGAATATCACAAGCTGGGTTCTCTTAAGCGTCTCGTACCGGATCCAACTTCCCCAGTCATCAGCTGTGGGCCCCTGCTTCTGTTGTGCGTCCTCTTCCTGGGTCAGGCCGTGTAGAACACTGCGGATGGACAGTGCTTCTGCTGCAGCTGGCTCTCGCTTGTACCATGTGGCAATTGCGATCAGAAGCAACAAGGTTTGCATCAGCTGGACAATCTGAGACTCGCCCTCGTCCGGTCCGGAAACGTGGTCATGCTGGTCAAATTGACTGACATCATGGCTGAAGACCGAACCATGCTCCTCTCGAAAATCGGCTACCCTGGGATTTCTGCGTCTGCGTAGTCGTTCCATCGCTATCGACCTTACTGTAGTGTATAGATCAATAGCGGCCTCTGCCTCCCGGGTATATCGAGCTCCAAGAGCTGCGATCGCCAGGACCAACTCAGCATTCATGTCTTCCATTTGCATCGTGGGAACATGGAAGAAAGGGTAGTGGTCATGGAAGTTCTTGAAATAGCTTCCAATGTAGCGGGACAAGGCGTGCCGTGAGGGAAGAGTGAATCCACGGTCTATAGAGTGGCCGAAGCACTCGACACAATTATCGATGAGCCACTGCCGATGATCCGTAGTCACAAGGAAGTGACGATCGTTCAACGTCAATCTATGCTTGTCCAAGACGACGGGCAACGGCTTGTCCTCGGGCTGCAACGAAGGAAGTCGGGAACCGTAACGGGACAACATTGAGTCGCTTTGCAGTGATGGCAACTGCTTCTCGATTCGGGATGCATGTTGATGTTCAGAAACTCTTGACGCATTACCTGCTTCGATGGTGGCCTGAAGAGACGAATCTGGATAGTTGAAGAATACCGGCAAGGGTTGGTATGTGGGCGAGAATGTGTATGAAAGATTGGGCACCGTGTCCATAAATACCGAGAAGTCGTCTGCGAAGTCAGGAACGGATGAGTCGAGTTGGCTACCCGGCAGGGGCAACCCCGTGGAAAAGCCTGAGACAAGATCAGGGAAAGAGTCCTGGATGCCGCTGCTTGACATATCTTCTGCAACCTCAGGATGAATTCGGGAAGTAGCCCCAACATGGTCGAAAATATCATTGGGGATAGGCTGGTCCTCGCTTCTGAGTAGGGATAAAGAGTCGTCGGCGTACGTGGGCTCGTGGATGCTGGCCGCTGTCAAGGCTGGCCGCGTCGCACCTTCTGCCCATAGCTCTTCAGCATCGTCGCTTCGGGAGCTCTGATCCAAGTCGACGTTCAACTCAGTTGCCGGTCCGGCGTCTTTTGATCCATGATGATACAGCCGAAGGTGTCGTGTCAACAGGTCTCTTGCTAAACAGTAAGCCACTTTGTGACGACCTGCGCATGCTGCAATGTCACGTACTTTCGAGTGAAAGCTCTGATGCAAATAACACAGTGATAAGGCTTCTCCTTGGTATCTGCTTGCCCTCTTAGCTTGTGCCTAGTCGGTGATCTGTCAACGGTTACCTACGAGACCGTTCGTGCCGTTGGAGATGTTCCAATCTGGCAAATTTCCGATCGCATCGATGACAGACAAACGTCTTCACGGCGGCCCTGTCATTTCTCATGACTTGCAAACATCGAAACCGTGGTTGGTAGATCGGGAGGTTGTATTTGGGGAAGGACGACACGTCTCCGTGGTCTTAAGTGATGTCGTTAAGCACGCCTAAGTCGTTGATTGGCCGCTAAGCGGCTCCGCTAACAGCCGATGCGGGGCCCCGGGGCCTCTTAGGTAAGCCCGAGAGTCCACCGCGTCTCCAATTTGGGGGACAGGCAAGCCTGAAGATTTCTGTCGACCTCTGACGCAGATTATCGCAGAACGTCCGGCAATGATCACACGTGGGATTGATGGAGATACAGGATCGGATCTCTTAAGGCTGTCCTGACACCGTCATTATGAGGCTTCATAAAATGGCTTGGTTTACCTGACTTGTTCATCTACCGTATTCTACGTCTGTTGACACCTCGCAGCTTCCAAGCTCCAAGTCAGCCGTAGTAATTACAGCATCCTGAAGAGCGACCAAGAAGACAATCCCAGAAGTTTCCTCTCGTGCCCTCGGTCTCCAGGATGCGGGCCCAAGTACTTGATGCATTCAACACGCCGTACAAGCTCAAGGACGTCCCGAAACCGGGCGACCCAACCGGCCAAGACATCCTCGTCAAAGTCGAAGCGGCCTCATATTGCCACACGGATGCCGTGTTCGCGTCCGGCGCCATGTGGCGGGATCTGCCCAGAATTGGCTCACATGAGTTCGCGGGATCAATTGTCGCCATGGGCCCCGATGTCTCTCCACGCCTGAACCTCAGCGTCGGCGCCCCCGTCGGCGTGCCTGGCCGCGCCTTCCATCCTTGCGGCGCTTGCTACGAGTGTACCCACAACGACGGCGACCCGCAGGGATACGGAGTGTGGTGCACAAAGGCCGGAAATCTCGGACTCTCTGCAAACGGTGGCTTTCAGGAGTATTGCATTGCCGACTCCCGTCAGGTGGCGCCTATGCCCAGAGGACTCACCGCTGTCGAGACCGCACCGTTGATGTGTGCCGGGCTGACGATCTGGAATGCAATCAGTAGATGCAGGGTTAAAATGGAGAAGGGTGGGGGTGAAGGCATGAGCATCGCCATTTCCGGAGCAGGTGGTGGATTGGGCCACCTCGGCGTCCAATTCGCCGTCAAGCTTGGATGCGATGTGATCGCAATTGACGCCGGAGACCCAGCATTGGCCCTCTTGAAAGAGGTTGTGCGCGACCTGGGACCTCTCGGATCCAAGGTCACCATTGTGGATGCGCGAAAGCAGGCCCCGGATGACGTCCGAATATCGGTCTGCGGACGACCTGAGCCTGGCCTGGAGGGGGAGAAGGGAGTCGATGGGCTTTTGGTGCTCCCCGAGGCTCAGGCGGCACTGGAGTATGGCATGAAATTGATCAAGAACCATGGCGTCTGCGTAACGGTCAGCTTTCCCAAAGAAGGGTTCCGTATTCAGCCCCGGGATCTGGTCTTTCGACACATCGACATGGTCGGAGTGTTGGTGGGCAGGAACCATCAGCTGCGGGCAATGCTAAACTTTGCAGCCGAGGAGGGTGTCCGGGCAAAGACCAAGACATACAAGCTGGAAGAGCTGAACCAGCTGGTGGAAGACTATCACAAAGGCACCAGCGGGAAACTGGTCGTGGATATGTCTGCCTGAGCGGTTACGGGGAGAATACCCAGTCTCGTCCCGCCAGTGAAGGCTTGTTCATGAGCCATTTGAAATTAGAACCAAGGAATATAGACAGTCCGCTGACTACCATCTGCCTTGTACTCGTAAACGATTTCGGTTCCGAACTCAGGAGGAACCACACTTGATCCACGGCGCATGCCGACAATACACAGGTGCCTTCAACCACAGGTGCTACTATTGACCAACTATCCTACAACGTCGATTGGACTAGCCCTGTCAACATCCCCTGCTGGTCGGAATACATTCTTGACAATCCCATCTACGCCCGCTCCCCAATTTGGGGAAATTGAAGATCTCCCGATCAAGGGCCAGGGCGGGGCGGGGCAGGGTATCGTGCTCATTGGCTGGTCCCGTCCATTCACTGGACATAAGCCGATCCTCAACCTCCGGACACCCGTTAGGAGTGAGCTTACGAGCACGTAGAGTATTGGATTGCTGAGGTGAGGAAATACCCATGAGTACTTGTTCTTACTGCGTACTGCGCCGCCCACTCCAAGGCGGTAATGAACGATGCAAGGGCCCGGCGAGTCCAGCATAACGTTGCGTCAACGTGCCGACCGACCAAGCCGGAAAGATGATTACAGTGCCTTAGGGGTAGAGTACCTTCTGACCCAAGGCAGGCACCGGCATCTCTCCATCAGCATGAGCAGTCCACATCAGCGAGGACATAACAATTAATTAGGATACGCAAGACAACCGAATACGCCGCGATCCTCATTCGACCAATCAACTAAGGTACCTTACGGTAAATGAACCCCCAAATTCCGTCTCTCAACCTCCGCCCAACGTCACACGCGGGTGAACGTCGACCCAATACTGGTACGTTCATCAGGACGTGAGACTGAGAAAGGCGGATATCATCAGAGGTAGTTACAGGATGTCATCCACCACATTTGCGTAGCGCCGTAGCGACGTCGACGCTGCGACCCATCCATCGCCTTGCCCCGACTCCACTGGTTCGCGGTGCACGAATCTTGAGCAATCATCCAACAGAGCTTGAATCCAGTCCACTCTCCCTCGGAGCTGAGCCAGCCCGTTCCAAAAGTCCCCACTACTCAAAGGTAGGCCGTCCTGTCGAAACTCTCCTGCAGCCACTGGTCCAGCTTCGCGGCGTCGCGAGGAATGAACCGAACCTTGAACGGCTTGGGTTGAGTCACCATACTGGTCGGAACCGAGTTGCAGTCGATGCTGTCGAGAATGGGCCTCTCGCTGACGTATTGCGTCTCCTTGATGTGGAACGCCAGAATCAGGCGCGTGAAGATGGCGTACAGCTCGCGGTTCGCCAGGTGAGCGCCGGCGCACATCCGGGTCCCGGCGCCGTAGCCGAAATGCTGTGTCCCTTGACCTGCCTCGGGGATCCCGACGAATCGGTCCGGGATGAACTCAAAGGGAGACTTGAAGACCGTCTCGTCGTGGTTTGCGGCCCACATGTTCTGTTGTGGTGTGTAGCACCCGGCCATTGATTAGCGAGCGCCGCAAAGACATGGGATGGAGGCTTGGAACAGGCCGAAATCTCATGTGCTTGGTTATTATTGACTTACCATCAGGAATGGTGTCCCGGCTGGGATCACCGCACCTTTATACGTGATATCCTTGATGCTCTGGCGATTGAAGGACAGATTCAACGTGGACCAGAAGCGAAGAACCTCCTGTCCAGCAACGTCAGCGGTTTGACAGTATAGTGAGAATCACAGTGATGCGGAATGAACACCTACCTTGACGAACGAGACAACGTACTCGGATTTCTCCTCGACGAGACACGCGTGCCAAGGGTCCTCGCCCGCATGAGCCTTGATGATCTCGTCGTACATGCGCTCCTGGATCTCCTGGCCATGAGGGGACGACAGGTACGCGATCGTCATGTTAATGTTTCCAGGCAACGTGTCGAGCCCGGCAGCCACCATGGTCAGACAGATGGATTTCAGCTCGTCTGCGGCGTGGTGTCAGCCAGGTTCGGCCACACAGGTCAAAAGACGAAGGATAGGAGGAAACAAGGCAAGGGAATCTTGGTCCCACTCACTCTCAGCCAACTTGGCCTCTGGGTCCTTGAGCACGTTGCCCGCAATGCACGGATTATCAGTCCCCGCCGCGATGCGTTCCTTGAGCAAATCGAAAAAGTGCAAGATGTACTCGTCGCGTCGGGCCCGGTACCGGATCGCATTCTTCTTGTATCCCGGCCAGAGGCGCAACAGCGGGATATAGTCCTGCCAGCCGTGCGCGATGCCGCGGATGTTCGCCAGCTCTCGCTCCACCGCAACCACCTCGTTGAGCGTCTGATCGCGCACGCCGCCCTGGATCCGGATCCCGTAGTTTAGCGTCAAACTGATGTTGAGCGAAAACCGCTGGAAATACCCGTTCGGATCGATGTCGTAGCCTTGCTTCGCGTTCTGAGCCAACTCATTCAAGCTGGTCGCGGACTCGAGGTCGATGAACGGCAGGTACGTCTGGACAGCCTGTCTGTTCAGAGCCGTGGCCGCGGCCTTGCGGGCTCGCTTGACGGATTCGTTCCACGGCGACGTGCCGAGCGTGTACACGCCCTGAGTCTCGGACACGACGTCGTGGAACGTCCACGTCTTGGGCCGTGAGATGAGTGCAGATTGGTTCTTGATCCACAACTCCTTGACCGCATCGAAGGAGTTGGCATAGATGAATCTCTGGGAATTGTGTCCGTACCGTTAGTTTAGTCTCCAGATACCGGATGTGGGATACTCAAGATTCTAGAGTCTAGCTAGATCCAAGATTCCAGCCAGCTCACTTACCCGGTTGCCCAGGCGGACTTGGAATACATCGCCATAAGTCTTCGCGAGCTTCGCGCAGTTCCTCGCGTGGTGTTTGCCCAGGAGAAGCAGACTGCCGAAGATAGGCACCGCCGGGAGCTCTGGGAGATTCTTGATCTTGGGGATATCAGTCCTGGTTGACCACCGCCAGGCCACCGCCAGGAGGGATGCGAAGAAGACGAACGTGAAAGCTGGATACATATCGTCAGAAGGGGGCAGGGATACTTGGTTGTTGCAGTCCGTCAGTTAGTTCACGGTCGATGCCTTTTATACCGTTCGCTGGCTTGATCTGCACAATAGAATAGGATGACTGTGGGGATAAGTACCGCTCTTGCGCGCCTGATGGATCTGCTCCGATCTGAGTCTGAGGCGTCCCTCGGCCGGGCTGACCCTGTAAGGCGAGTGTATCTCTCCAATTTGGGGATCCGTATATCGCTCCAAGCTGATGCGTGGCGTAACATTAGCGAGCGAGCCGATCAGGGCATCCCAGTGCGGAGTACATTAGGCAGGACTCGTAGACGTGTCTGGATCGGGTGCCGTCGTAACAGTAGGGGCCTGCCGGTGGACGGTGGCCTTACGTATGGCTGTGGTCATTGGTACGTATGTTTGGTTCATTTCGCACATACTCTGGGCCGAGAAAGGGGCTATATCCCCACGGTCAGAGTCACATGAGATTATACGCCATGGTCGCATAAGCAGTGGGATTGTCCTTTGCAAGACAAGCAGGCTGGCCGGCACCAGGGCTGTGGCTAAGTGGTTTCTATTCATTCTGCCAACTCCGGCACTGCATGGAGGAGCAGGAGCGTAGCACACAATGTGTGAAGTAACGTTTGACCATCATTCAGAGTCACGTACTCCGTATATCCACTCCAGCTGATCAAAGCGTCACAACCACCTTTCTCGCAGAGACGCCACTCTTCTGCCTATCTAGACCACCCTGCACGAAATACAGTCCATTCCCCACGACAAGCTCTTCCGGCGCCGCCTTGAACGATCCCTCGTTCAACGCGGCAGGCAGATATTCGCCCCAGATCTTCTTCGCAACGGCCCCAGCGTCCTGGCTCACAATGTTTGTGCTCCCGATCCTCGCGACCTTCACGCCCTTCGGCAGATCATCCGGCGCGGAGACGACGCTGGCGACAGTCCCTCCACCGAGGGCATGTAGCACAGCGGCGCACTGGCGGACCGTGGCGTCCGCGCCAATGGCGTCGTAAGCACCCGCCACAGCAGCGCCACGCTCTTTCAGGAGGGCTACCAAGATCGGCACGATATCCGGGTTATGGTAGTCCAGCACAAGCGAAGCGCCCAGGGATTTTGCGTACGCATAGTTCGCCGGGGACGCTGTCGTGACGACATCGTAGCCCGAAGCCACGGCGAGTTGGATCACGGATGATCCGACGGACGAGGACCCGCCCCAGAGGAGGAGCACTTCGCTCTTCTTCATTTTCGTCGCGCTCCCACTCCCACTCCCACTCCCACTCCCAAGCGCCGGATACCGCAATCCCAGCGTCCCTTTCAAGTACAGCCCCGCCGCCGCCGTGCTGACACTCAACGGCAACACCGCCGCGGTCTTGTACTCCAAGCTGTCCGGGATTCGGGCCACGGTCTGAAGCTTCACACGCGGATATAGCTGGAAGCCACCATAGGCTGGTCCGCTCCCCAGCCCTAACGCGTGAGAAATGACCCGATCGCCTTTCTTGAAGGCCTTCACGCCCTTGCCGACCTCGAGCACCTCGCCGGCGACATCTTCTCCCAGGATGGCGGGGTAAGAAAGGCCGAACCCGCCCGACGCTTGGATCTTCCAGTCCACGGGATTGACGGCCACGGCGTGATTCTTGAGAATCAACCCGTCGGAAGCTAGGTCCGGGAAGGGCGCTGTTGCGACCACCAGGGGAGCCTTTTCGGTGGGGATCCAAGCTGCGTAGTTGAGGAGCTGCATCTTGAGAACAGCTACTTTAGGATACGACAAGGGCGGGCATTTGAACGATGCTGAAGGACGGGGCAAATACCCAGATATGTATACACATTTGACCTCCTCTTGCCCTAGTCATGACGTGCTTACCTCCGTGGCTGTCGAGCTGTCTGGTGTATTAGTAAGGCGGAGACGGTGAGTGCAAACATGGACTGGCCTTGTGCGGGGTCATAGATCCCTGCGTGCCCCTGGCTTTTTCTGGGACCGGGGATTTCAGCTGGCGTCTTCTTGGAATGAGTTTTCCTTTGACGACTCTGGCTGTCGACACCGAGGAGCACTGGCGTGCATTTCTTGATTGGGCGTGGACGGGCCGGAACCTTAAGAGAAAACACTCGGACCAGTTTATCTTCACGGTGAGCAAAAGGGAAACGGTGAGGGTTGAGCTCTCAAACCTAGGTGTGACTTTAGAGTGAGTAGATTCTCCTTCGGGGGATGCACGCCGTACGTCAGGTGGGACGTGCTCGTACAGTGGATTGTCTCAGGACTTCTGATAGTTGGCACCTATTGACAAACAAGATGCGATGGTCAGGGCTTGATCATCATGTCTGAACCAGCTATGCAATCTTCAAAGCCCTGCGGAGTATGTTACTGAGCCATCCACGTCCAGAATACTTGTCTTGATCGAACTCCTTCGCCCGCCAGACAACGATCCCATCCGGTCGAACCAGGACGGCGCCGGAGCTTCCAATACCGCGCTCGCTAACCCACTTATTGTCAACGTCCTTCCATCCGGACGACTGGCCACTAGATGACCCCGGACTCTGGTCCAAAATCTCCACGAGGCTCACTAACCCGTGACCATCTTCCTCTATGGCTTTGCTCCACAGTTCTGGCCGCGATGTAAATAGCGCGAATCCATCATACCGGACAAGATCCCTCGTCGACAACCTCCGCCCCTCCCGTTCAAGCCAAGCGTGCGGCAAGTGGTGTCCCGGAATGGTCGAAGGATGGTAGTATAATGTATCCAGCTCCCCGTCTCCTGTGATCTGGCCGTCGTGGTTTGCTGCCTTCCCTTCCCCGTCGACGTCGACGTCCGGGTAGAACCAGCCGACCTCCGCGCCTAGAGCATGGAATTCTTGGTCAAGTGTTTTCTGTGCGCGATCTACTGCTTCACGACGAGAGATGGCTGCACGGTCGTCGGGCGACGCGCCCAGGAAGGATTCCATGTTCGCGACATTCTCGTCCTGGGAGTTAGACGGAGACACACCGATGGCGTTATCCATGACCAGTCCGTGAGAGCGGAGGTTGTGCAGAGAGGTGTCGCGCACTCTTCGACCGATCGGTCGGCGCTCAGAGTCGTACGTATCGAGTAATGCATTGAGATTTGCGCCAGGCTCGAGAGGCGACGGAACGCCGTTAACCGCGAGATTCAGCTTCCATACTAAATTGTCCACGTCTTGCACGCCGGTGTTGAGGCCCAACGCTCCCCATGGGGGGATTCGATGCGCCGCATCTCCGACGAGGAAAACCCTTCCCGTCGACACCTCGTTGCGATATCGCGTCGCGGTCAGAGCATTGACGTACCAATAGCTGGTGGAGAGAAGTTCTGGCTTTAGATCTGGGATTTGCAATGTCTTGTGCAATCGATTCAGCATTGCAGGCCCGTCCATGCTTCTCTCACCGGGAGCCAAGCCGCACGCGAACAGCCACTCCTCGGTATCAGGGGAGATGGGGTAGGGGCCCAGATGGTAGAGGTAGCCTGAGCCGATGGTGCCTCCGAGTCGTGGGTTCACAAACCAAGTGATAAAGTTTCGAATGTCGGGGTGGTGACGAGACAGAGGCGCACGGATGTGCGCGGACACCATGTCGATGACATTGCGTTCTCCCTCCCAGCCAATTCCAAGCTGATCGGTCAGACCACGCCCGCCATCGGCTCCAATGCAATACTTTGCTCTCACGGTCTCGGAAGGCTGGCCTTTGCGTTGATATGTGAGGAGAACGTGGCCATCTGTTTCCTCGATCTTGGTAACTTCTGTATGGTACCGAATGCCGCTGGGATTGAGCTCTAATGCCCTTTTTTGCAGGATGGGCTCCATGCGTATTTGTGGCAGGATGGAATACTGACATGGCGACACGGACGCATATTCTTCCTCATACGCACCACCACCCCATGAATCCCGGCTGACAATCTCCCTCCCAGTTGATCCAAAGCTAGTGTACCATGCCGTCCTGCAGACCATGTTCGCGGGAGCGCGCGCCTTGATTAACTCGTCTTCGATCCCCATGCGCCGCCAAATCTCTATGGTGCGGTGGTTGTAACCGCATGCTTTGGGGTGAATGGACGTCGACGGGTATCTCTCAAACAAGAGGTGTGGGATGTTGCATTGCGAGAGGAGAATGGAAGCCGACAGACCAGTCGGACCGCCCCCGACAATAGCGACCGGATAACTTGCAGACATATCCGAGTTTGTAAATTCCGTATTGTTAAGCATCGACTCGTATCATAATTTCGAAGGTGGCCTTTCTAAAGGTCTGCACTCTGTTATATCGGTCGGAGGTGCCTTTTCTGTCTATCTGTCTATCCCAGAGTTGGTTCCGTGCTGTCAGATCACGCCATCAGACGCACGATATCAAGGCAAAGAAGGGGTTCAACTCTCCTATTGTAGCTGAGCTTGTCATCAAGAAGGAAAGGCCTCACGCGAAGTGAGAGGAACCTCGTATAGGGTAGATCGGGCGCCCAAGTGTCGAGGTGAGCACGAAGCTTATGTACACATCAGTGGAAACGCGCTACTCCACACGAACGACCCCACGAAGCCGCCAACAGTGTTAAAGTTTGGAAGCATAACGTGGGGCAATCTTGTGCTCGAGTGTGGCTGGTAGCAAGCATTGCCCATAGCAGAGCAGAGGTCAAGGAATCTCATGGGTGTCCCATTATCGATGGCCCGGAAGATGATGAAGAATGGAGGATGAGGAGATATGTCGACGCATAGGCAGCCAAGGCGAAGAAACCCTGCCTGTCCCACAAACTTAGGCGTGAACCTCCCTCATTTGCAGTTTTGATTTTCCCTTCAGCACAACCTCACCTTCGGATCTCATACTTAAGTGAGTCCTACACTTAAAGGTGAATCATGAATCATCTTCGCTCTCACTAATTTTTTTTTCTTACCCACAATATCGATCATGCGAATTGCTTTACCCAGACTCTCCAAGAACCTCTGACCGGTGGCTTCGCACCGCAACTTGGCGTGAGACGCATAAATCTGTGGAGGGATCAGTTATCCCAAATGGATTGTTCCCCTTCTTTGAACTTTGAATCATGCCTATGAGAAGTTGTTATTGTGTCAGCGAGCTACCAAATCTCACCCTGTTGCGCTGAGATTGCGATTTCCTTTATTGTCCACTGATCAGGTATCTGTCCTCCTTGCATCATCCCGTCGAGAACGAAATCGACGCCTTTAGCTGAGAAATGCGACGCCGTTGTTGTCGGTTCGGCAACTGGTGGTGTCATGGCAGCAACTCTTCTAGCATAGGTCGGGCTGAAGAAGGCGTTAGTGCTCGAAATGCACACGGAACGAGGAGGTTTGACGCCTATATTCTGATCTGATGGGGCCAGCTGGGATGTAACAGTGCTTCGGGCAGGCGGTCTAGAGAAAGGTTCAATCTTCCGGATGCTGTTTTAATCCATGTCGAACAAAGCTCTTGCGTGGAACAAGACGCCTGGCGATGATCAAGACGGTTGTATCGTTGGGCGAACTATTATCGGCTGCTCGACTTCTAGGCTGCTGCGGCAAAGATGATGATATTACGCTATTATTCTCCCCCTGCCAGCGCCGACCATGATCTGTGTAGAGGGCGACTGAACTGCTGAGGGAGATGGTATATACAATGGACAGGTGATGCCAGCTCTGGCGGACCTGATGTATGACCACTCCAAGGGAAATTTCATCGTTGTGATCATCATGCCGCTAATATCCCTCACTCTAGTGCTGAAAATGTCACGGCCAAGTTGCTTTGAACCCCGGAAGGTCGGGAATGCATTTTGCTTGTGTTCAGTTGGTAATACGCAGGTGTCAATTTTGGCATTTCAAAGATAGTTATCTAGGTATCCATGTGAATCTCAAGCCAGAGAACATGTTAGCTAGTCGTAGTAGTCAACTTGCCCACTTTGAAGAAACGTTGAAGTACCTCTTACGTGCTCGGACGATATTAGCATTTAGGATAACCTTTTCCTAGCGGGATGACTTCGGCTTTTCCTCGACTACATTTTTCTTCGCTTCCTGCAGGATACATGAAAAACTATCCCGCTCACGGACGCTCATGCTCCCAAGACGAGAGTTTGGGTCTGGCTGCAGATTCCCTGTTTGGTCTCAATGGTATTACGATCCTGGACAGGTGGTACTCTATTAAAGCGCGCATCTGGCCTCGAAAGGTATGACTAATACCGTGATATCGGTATAACCCCGCAAATGCCTCCCAACGGCGACGGCGGTAACGGGAGAGATAAAAGTCTTGCGCTCAGTGAGCTCCTGACTTTGATCCAAGACTATCACGACTTCAACCCCGACACGACCGTCCCAGTCTATCCGTACCCGACATATCTACAGTTCAGCCAGCAAATCTCCCGTGGTAGGCCGTGCGTGTATCGACTTGACCGGGGTGTCCTCGACGCTTCGTCTAGGAGTGAACAGGTTCCCAATGGCACGGGTCATGGATGCGAGACCAGCCATCATCCAGCGAAATCAAACCACGCGCTATTTTCAGTGGGAGACAGAAAACGCGCACATCTCGAAGAGGAGCAGCGCTCAATTCTCCGTGCGCCATGCTTCCGATGGACGAAGAAGACACTATGCTCGCTTGTGCAAGCGGAAGTAGAAGTTGCTGTGACGCCGGACGGAAGGGCTGATTCACTGTATATTCTCCCAAAACGGTGTCCGCGGCAATATGATGCAACCGTCATAGGCACGGGAATGATGGGCTCTATCAGGGAGAATCTGACTGAAAAAGAGCGCGATACGCGCACAGGCCCCGAGGATGTAGCAAATCAGGAGGAGAGCGAAGAGGACGGCGACACAGGAGAGCCGGTCTTCCTCCAACCTGCCACGACCCGCATGACTCTTTCCAGGCTGGTCGACGAGCTCTGTGCGCCGGTGCCGGCGTCACCTTCTGCTGTGCAGATTTCGACTAAAAAGCCAGTTTATTATCTCCAATCGCAGGACTCGAACCTCTCCCGCCCGGAGCTTGCTTCGCTCAAAGCTCATCTCCCGGCGACGCCTCCTCGGTTTGCACTCCCGATCCTAGGAGACCCCGACGCCACGAACATTTGGATCGGTAACGCCCAGAGCGTGACCTCCACGCATAGGGACCCGTACGAGAACCTCTATCTCGTCGTGAAAGGCCGGAAGCAATTCGTACTATACCCTCCCGTAGAGGAGATTTGCCTGCACGCCACGATGGTTCGGACCGGACGATGGACCTTCGACGAAGACACCAAGAAGTTTAGCATCGCAATGGACGTAGACGACGATGATGTCCCAAATTGGATTGGTGAAGAGGTTGAGGGTGAAGGAGATTCGCGTCCTTCTCCGACTGATGAGACCTCGACCTCGACCTCATTGAACGCCAATCCAAACAAAATCCCCTGGATCCCCATCGATCCTTCCAGCCCTCCACCACCGTCATCCCTCACGTATCCGTACTACAAACACGCAAGGCCCCTGACCGTCACCGTGGAGGAGGGCCAGATTCTCTACCTCCCAGCGGGCTGGTTCCACCATGTGACGCAAGAATGCGGGCAGTGGGAAGATGAAGATGACGAGGATGGAAGTACCCCCACCCCTGCCCCATGTATAGCCCTGAACTATTGGTTCGACATGGACTATTCTGGAGAGAAGCACGTTATGAGAGAGATGATGGGCCGCCTCGTCGAGAAGGTTAGGAGGAGCGAGAGGCGGGAGAGGAGTGAGAAGGCTTAGGGCAGGTTTTACATGACCACCATTGTTTCGACTTTCTTTTCTGCAAGCTTCATCCCGCCACCACAGGACATCCGCTCACCAGAATTTGAACTCGAATCGAATTGGGGCACTGGATTTTGGGGATTGATGCGAGTGGCAAGACGTCTGCGAGCCTTGTTTGTGCATGCGTAAAGTTGTCCATGTGGACTTGGTCTGGAGGGAGTGTTGCGTTGCGTTTCTCGACTCGAGGAACTCACAACTACGACAGCTACGAGAGAAACGCACTCGAGGAACTCACAACTACGACAGCTACGAGGCGGTTCCTGTGTTAAGGCATCGCTGGCAGAGGGCTCAAGGAGAAATTCGGAACTACGGCTCGACTGAGTTTCTTCAGACGAGTACCTATGCTTGGATGATGTGGCATCCCCAAACGGGG
The DNA here is from genome assembly GCA_000835435.1 of Phialophora macrospora. Classification (NCBI taxonomy): domain Eukaryota; kingdom Fungi; phylum Ascomycota; class Eurotiomycetes; order Chaetothyriales; family Herpotrichiellaceae; genus Phialophora; species Phialophora macrospora. The sequence goes on along the minus strand of KN846957.1, from coordinate 570,108 downwards.
CCGAAAGAGTTTGCAATCCCGTGATGGGAGTCATGATGGCCTTGTCCCCTTATCGTATAGGAGTGGAGTGCTTGGCGGAAGAACGGCAGGTGAAAGGCTTCGAGAACGTGACTTCGATTCTCTATTCTAAGCTCAATGCTAGTGCTCCGATCTCAGGAGGGAAATCTAGCCCAAACCTGTGGAGCATCATGGAATCCTGTCCGATGAGCAGATCACGTCGTCTCAGCTTTCCCTCTCGCTGGAACTCATCGCGTGTGCTCATCTGCGCCCTCGTTACAATGCATCGAGAGCTTGGAGATTGCTTCCTTGGTCTCATTACCCAGTCACTGTCACGACTGCGCATGATGAGTGCCGGTCTAAGAGCGAGCCTCGACCTTCTTCAAGAGCTCGGGGAACTCCTTCCAGTCGTACATGATCTCGAGGCAGTTGCATTGCTCCTTGAGAGTCTTCTCCATCTGCTTCATCTTCTCCTCGCCCTCCTCCAACTTGTAGACACCAACGTAGCCAATGCACGGGATACCGGCACGCATGGCCGCTGTGGCACCACTCTTGCTATCCTCCACGGTAATACAATCTTCTGGCTTGACGCCCAGTTGCTCGCAGGCGTAGAGGTAGATCTTGGGGTCTGGCTTGCTGGAAGGAGGGTTGAGAGAGGTGGCCGCGCTGTAGACGTGCTCGTTGGGGAAGTATTTATCGATTCCGGTCTTCTCGAGGGAAGCGACGACACGGGGCTTGGCAGAAGTGCTGACGACTGACATGGGGTAGCCGGCCTGCTTCAAGCGCTCAAGTTCCTCGGGTGCACCGGGGCACGGTTGGCACTTGGCCTTGAGTTTGGCGGTGACGGCACCCAATTCCTTGCCGACGTATTCTTCAAGCTGGTCCGCAGGCATTTGGAAGCCGTGCTTCTTCTGGAGACCGACCATCATGCCACGGAAATTCTGGCCGACGAAGGCTTCGAGGAGGTCTTCGACGGTGTATCGATCGGATACATTGTACTTCTCGAGAAGTTCATTAGTGAGATCGGTGCAAGCCTCGAAGGCGAGACGCTCTGACAAGCAGAGAGTGTTGTCGCAGTCGAGGAGGATGTATTTGGCCTATGAGTTATTGGCTTGTCAGTCTCAACAGGTTGCTTCGATTGTGCTTGTGTAACAATGAGCGGTCAAGGCAGTCCGAAGGGTAGATGGGGGACCTTGTAAAGGAAAGGATAAGCAAGCGAACATACCTTGCCCATCTTGACGAAGTTGTTCAATGAACTTGAGACTGAATATGCAAATTAGAGAACTGAGAGGTCTATAACTGAGGTGCAAGAAGAAGAAAATTGTCGTGGTTGAGAGTGAGAGTGGGATGGACAACTGATAAGTTTTGTTCTTTGAGGGGTCCGAGGGGAAAATAGAGATCGGGCATTGATCTGCAGCGATTGGGCAAGGCGCGACGATGCTGGGGAAAAGGCGCCACACAGCGACGGGCACCAGGAGAACGGACGCTTAAAGCGGAGCTCACGGACAGCTTTAAGCTACGTCATTGGCCACACTACGTCATACGATTCAACCAGTCCTGCCCTGTTGTTTGCAGCGCCTCACCTGCACCACGTGCAAGGACTTTGCAGGAGACAAGTAAGATGGCGGTGAGGCATATCGGCAGCTTTCAATGCTCAGAACGAGACTTCTTCCCGTAGTATCTCCGCCTGGATGGTTCTGTAACACCCACTTCATGGTCTAGATCTCCCCGGAGACAAGTCTAGGACTTTGGCCGTTGTACGGAAGGCTAATGGTTGCAGCCGTAGTCTCAATGCTCCTCTCCACCCCAACAGGAACCTTGGATATATGTCCTTTTGGGGAAACATTTCCATCCATTCCTTCAGAATTGTTGCTTTTTCGTAGAAATTCTGCTCATATCAGATGATTGCTAAATTGTGCAGCTTGTGGTAGCTCCTGATAATGCAGCGTGTCGCCCAATGACTCGTTCTGCTCAAGATTTGGTCCGCTGACATGCTGGAGAATCCATGGCAGCGACCGTGCAATTCTGTGTTCCTCCCGCGAGCGTTAAAATATGAGATGCACCTTCCCCAGACACGATCTGGAGGCAGCATCACCTTGGGCGTGTCGGCGGAACAACGAAATCATCATCTCGTCAAATACATCGTTTGCGATCAGTAGCCTCGTCTGGCGCCTCTCCCGCCTCGGAAGCCACTAGCCTCAGGTAACCGCTCCCCTCGCCTCCACTCACCGCTTGGTATTGTGCCAGGTCCCCCGAAGTCGCCGCCTCTTGGTCCATACCCGTTGTAGCTGCCTCTGCTGCTCAAACCATAGCCGCCACCTCTAACTCTGCCGTAGCCATTTTCTCTAGCACCTCCCCTTGCACTAGCGCTTCCGCTAGACACCACCGTGCCATCACTCAGCGGAGGAAATACCGCGCAGTCGATAAAGTCGCCGATAACAAATCGTGCTTCCTCGAGTGTTTTGTCTGCCTCCTCGCCCTGTAGACGAATGCCGCCGGGACCATCGCCGTTGGGGTTCTCCGGAGCCGCGACCACCACGCTACCCATCTCTTTACTCAGATATCGACCTCTACCTTCACTCTCAAGTCTCCCTCCCCCACCTCTGGTGGCATGCAAATCAGGATAGACCAATCTGAAGCTCAGCCTTGTTCCTATTGCGGGATCGGGTAGGATGCTTGGAAGTGCCTGCGTCAAGAGCAGCGCAAGCTCCTTTAACGTGCAGCTCATCCATGTGTATATCTGCAGATGTGATGGTAGATGCGGATGTGGGTTCGAGGGGGTCGGCACAGGGAAGTCCGTCAGGCTGTGGAAAGCGGATGCGCGATAGCAGAAATTCAGTAGGAAAGGCGTGGTGGTTTGGCGATCGATGGTAGTCTTGGGAGGTGGAGAGGGAGACCGAGACATACTTGCAGCATGCACTGCACGGCAGTCTCGAGCAAGATGGGGAAAGAGTAGTCGAAACCAAGTCCCCGTTCAGAACGAATCAGCGTCAGTTCATCGTCAAAGCCTGCAGCGCTTGCGATAGCTGGGCGACCTGTTTCTGAGCAACGCATGTGAGGTGCACCCCAAACCAGCACAGCACACGAATGTCCAGTTTCGTATTTGACGAAAGATTTGTCCTTTACCGAGTACCTCGAACCCTAATCTCGCCTGTGCTTAATTAAAGTCGATGACGCAGCACATCTCGGTCGACTTTCCACTTCTGCTTGCTGTTCACCGCCTTTCGCACCCTCTCTTCACTCGCTGTTGATTGAACACACGTCAACCACACCAATGTTTAATGTACCAGGCTCCTGTTCGCGTTTAGATCTGTAGCTTGGCCACGGTGAGCTTTAGCTGCGACATGTGGCAGTTTTGGTTATACACGTCGAGATCACCCGGCATAAAGTCAAAGCAGTAATGAATGGTTGGATTACTTCTCAGCACTTCCGAGGTCACTCTCAGATTCCTTTGCGGTCTCCAATACCTTTTTAAACCACTTCTCGCCATCCGGATGCATCAGATCGTTGTATAGGAACCCTTTCAACACACTTGTCACCTTGTCCCAGGCATTCCCGCCTTCGAGCCCTAACTGTACGGCTTTTTTCGCAAGATGTACTGTGAACCAACCCCTCCTTTCAGGCCTCATACCCATAAATAGTTCCGCACTCGCACCAACATACAACGCCCAAAGACGGGCATTTTCATATTTCCCATAGTTTGGGAACTCTGGCCTCTCGCTGCACACCAGCATCTCCTGCATGTTGACGAGTATGGTCTTGGTCGCATCGAAGAGACGCATGCCATGGACCTCGGCGTTGAAGGAAATAGAGCGAATGTATAGAAGGGTGGCCAAGGAGAGATACCCTTGACAAGCTAAGGAATTCATAAGCTCGGGTGGTAATCCCCCCTTGTATTGTGCCTCCGCGTGGAGGAAGAAGTTGACGAGCCGACCTTGATGCAGATATACGCGGACTTGAAGCCACCCCAACAAAGCGGAAGAGTGTTCTGATTCATCGTCAGAACCACGTTGGGCCAGCCACACGGCAAGGCTCTCCCTTCGCTCGATGAAGAGCGTGCGAAGCCTTGGGTTGTCAATCGAGGGATCGAGGAAGCGACCTCTGACCTCCGAAAGATCGGGGAGATGAGGCTTCGCAGCGTCAATCAAGGGTTGAAATCTCGCTGGCAGCCACCTGTCCATGTCAAAGACGGGCCTGCAAAGAAACATGGAGGAGATGTGAATGTCGTGAAACACGACATACAAGAGCAGGTCTGGGTCCAGTCTGTCCTTCTGGCGCTCGAAGAATTGGCGTAGCATAGTGAGGTGAGCTGCCGTCCCGACTCTATTGCCGCTATACGTCTCCGCGCCAAGAATAAGGTTGATGTGCCAGTATATCTGTCTATGGTCACCGGGTCCCGCTGCTAGACGGTCCCGTAATATAGCCGCGCTTTTACTTCGGTAACGGTTCGCCTGGTCCTGAATTGTCGGATTGCGAGATACCATTGCGGCGACCGTGGCACACGTGGCGATGAAGGCTGTCCCAGCGCCCTCATCCCCGAGACCGTTCGATCCTGCCCAGCCATGGATGCAGTCCTGCCAGTCCCTCCGCGCGCTGGAGATGGTGATCCATTTGTGCTTAGTAGTGTGGTATAGTGCTGGCAGGACCGTGTCTCGATAGAAGGCTAGCAGCTCATTCGCCGCGGGGTCAATCTTCACGGCATACGCATCGAAGGGGTCTGAGTTCCCCTCTCGCAAGACCGAGTCCGGCGTGTGCAATCGTGCTAGCAGCATTTGTGTTCTGGCGTCGACAATGGCCCTCTCTGCCGATCCTGGATCATCCTCTGTTATCAGCGAGCGGATCGTGATCCTGCCCGAACGTTGCTCTCCCCTCAAGCTCTGAGCACTCGTGGCTTGTAAGTCCCGTTCGGGTCCAGATCGGGCGTGCTCTGCTCCTGCGAAGTGCCGCGTAGCATCTGCTACTTCGACTCCACTCGGTCGCCGCGATTCCGCCAACGACGTCTTGATCGAAGCCTTCAGCGCTCGATTGTCCTCCTGACGCTTCCAATTTCGATACTTGTTCTGGACATGGGAGAAAACCTTGCGTCTATGGACAGAAGCTTTCATCTGTCCGGCGTTATGGTTAACGAAAAGAAAGTCGCCCTCGAAGGCCTTATCGGTCGACATTGTGTGTCTTTGGGGACGCTCCTATTGGTGACGCCGCCCGCACGCAGCAAGGAGGTGTAGGACCTGTCACGACATCCTTCAAGGAACGCGGCCGCTGTTCTTTGCATGTGGCAGTCAGACTTCATTCTCTGGGAGAGCAGCTGAAGTTCAGCAGTTCCCCGCAGCCTAGGGCTGGAGATCCTGCGACCAGTCAATCGACAAAGCGCTCGGGCTAGCCTGCAGCCAGAACCTAACAGGATATCCCAGAAATCAGTAGAGCTTGCGTGGAAGTGGAAGCATGGGCCACAAGTACCGCGATCCCTCGACAAAGAAGATGCTTCACTCGCTTACTAATATCCGAGCTCCGGTCCTTTTGCCACAAACGGGACGACGGCCGGCACGCACCGTCCATGTGGATGGATGTAGGTTCGTTGGTGGGTGCGATCTGAGCCCGATTCACTGCGGCTTCATCGCCACTTGCGCCGGTGAAACTGCTTTCGTGTCGATAAGAATGTGGCGGCATGCATCCAACCCGGGGACTTTCCTGCCGAGAAACCACTCTCCGAGAGAGATACCGAGCAGAAAACAAGCAGCAATCAATCCTGTAAAGAGTCCCTTATCATGTCAAGCAAGGCACCGGGACTCGTCTAGAAACACTGATCCAAAATGTGGCTCATTGGGCGCCAAGCCGAAAGATAAAGGCACACGTCTCCGCCAGCGCTCAGGCAATCCTCCATGCCGCTATCAGCGTTGTACCTTGAATCCGTGCTGGGTACTTATGTAGGCTCTTCTCTATTGATGCTTCTCTTCGCGGTTGGACTCTGGATCGATTTACCTCTTCACAGCCACACCGCTGTCGCCGCTCCTGCACCGTCGTCCAGTTTGGTCCTAGCTGCCTCTTTGATCCCCTTCCCGTCCCAGCTCAACACGAAGACATAACCCTGCTCACTATCCGTCAGAGCAACATACTCGATGCCGTCAACGGTCGGACCAGGTTGAACAGCGTTTGCCCACCCCCCACTCGTCGGTGTCTCCCACATATACAGTAACCCCGCATACAAGCTCGATTCGGACTCGCTGCTGGCATCTTTGGCGAATGAGTGATGCGGTGCCACTGACGTATCGATTGTTCCCTCGCTGGTCAGCTTGTACACCGCAACATATCCATTCTTTCCCTCCTTCAAGCCCCGTGTGCTGGCGTACAAATACTTCGGCTGGTTCCCATCCGAGAAACTCGTCCGCACTTCGTCGGCCCAGTAGTCTCCTTCCTTCTCCTCTGCTGGGATGATCCGCACGCCTTGCTCATGCTTCAACTTCACCCCTCCGTTGCTCGTAGAGAAGACATCAACCATGCTCGTATGTTCTTGCAGGCAATATACGAATCTCCCGCTCGGGTGCGGCCACACGTGTCTGGGACCGTCAGTCGGCCTCGGGGAAATGTGCTTCTCTCCTAGCGTCAGCGCCCCCGTTTTCGGATCGATGGAAAACGTCCAGATACAATTCCGCCCTATATCCGCGATGTAGATTGCTCTGCCGTCAGGTGACAGATCTGCAGAGTGTGCGCCATGGCGGAGGCCTCCGAAATCCATCACGCTGCCGTCGTCACGTTGGGCATTCTCGTCGAGGAAGGAGAGGAGTTGGAGTGGCCGTGGCTGGACTTGTGCTGACGACGGAGTTGTCGTGGTTCCATTTGAAGCAGCTGGAGCAATGACGTTGCCGGTCTCTAGGTCGAGGCTGAATACTTCTCCGGTCGCTCCCCCAGCTGAATAGAGCGCTACTTCACTCGCTGTGACGTATCCGCTTCGTGATCTTGTTGGCGCGCTTCCCAGGAGTCGGATATCGGTTGGGGAGTTGACTGCATAGGCTACCACGGTGGGGGGCTCCGTCCATGCCGTGGCATAGAGATTTCGGTTGCCGTTACGCTTCGGTGGATTGAGATGGAGCCAGGAGTGAGAGCCCACGGCAGAGGCACGATGGAGGATCTTGAGGGATCCGGAGTCCGCACCTGAGGGTGAAGGCGGCGTGAAGCGTAGAGTGTATAGCTGAGGAGTGTTGAATGTGCCCACTAGGAAGTCGTAATTTTGAGACATGGCTACCCAAGACGTAGCTTAGTGGACAGTATGAGACACAGGAAATCGGTGTTGTTGATCGGCTCCACGCGTGCTTCAGATCCTCGGGTGTGAAATTGGTGTAGCGGTTCGTTGAGCAAGACTGTTATAGCAGTGCTACTTTGTTCTATCTGGCGTCCTCCCAGCTGGCAACGAATGGCAGGGGCACTTTCAATAGTGCAAGCTTGTAATTATTCTTGTTCCGACGGCTTGGGATTTCTCGTTCGGGTGAGGGCAGGCCCAACTCCGATAGGGTGATGTTCCGTAATATCCTGCCTTCCGAGCCCAAAAATTCTAGCTTTTCTAGACGGGCAGAGATCCAGCAGCAAGGCAAGTTGGAGAACAAGATTGCCTAGGAATGCTCAGTAGGCGCTCAAGGCTGAAACAGGCCTCGTTGATAGCCTCCTGATGTGCTCGCTTCCGTTCTCTTTCGGGTACATTGGTCGGCTCCGGAAGCGTGGCGGACTTTCATTTCGCCGGAGCCCATATCCGAGGCAGCCCCGCACGAACTTGTTTCAGCCTTGTGAGTGTGCGGAGAGTGATCAGCCTCGCCAGGCTCTCATGCAACAAGCTCAATAGTCAGAGAACCTCCATGATTACGATTCTGATCTTGGTCCCTACTTTGACGTTCATAATGACATCCGTTGACGGTGTCTGTTTCTCCTGCAGCGTACTATGTTCTGCGTGGACATGTTGCATGGTCTCGCTTTCAGAGCGTTCTCAAGCCTCTGTGACGAGTTCGCCGGATCCGGCCAGCTTTGTCAGTTTTGTTCTCCGACGCCCGAAATGCTTCCAACTCTTGTAATATGGAATTTGCATGCGCACAATGATACTCTGTTCTTGGTTCACCGTCGGTGGGAGAACCTCGCCGCGTCCCTCACTACCCTGTTCAAATCTTGGGGTTCCACGTAATCGCAGTCAACATCGCTGAATTTCTCCAGTTCAATTTTCCTCCCGATCTTGACCCACTGGTAAAGCGCTTCATCCCCTGTACTTAGGATGCCTTTGGAAAATCAAGATCACCTACGTCTGGGTGTTGTCTGCTGGGGGAGGTAGCTCCTCAAAGCCTGAGGCTTGACCGCAGACCAGACGGCACGAACATGCAGGGCTGGCATTGTTTCAAGCAATTAAAACTATTCTAAGAATCAATACATCAGTGAGAATATTGTTGCAACGACAGGTACACAAAGAGCAGCCTTGGCCGATCGCTTATACCGAGGTTGCCCTTGTCTCAACACAGGAATCAAGCGTCTTGTCAAATCTGGCTTTGTCATATCTCCAGGAATGTCATATCGTCCCGCTTTGTCCTTGAAATGGTCATCCCAACAACTTCTGCAGTAACATTCATGCGCTCACAGCCCATTCTACACTATGTTAGCTCGGTTCATGTTTCCACACACACCATAGTCCTTGAAGTCTATTGATCTGGCACTCAACAAGATGATCACTTTGGAGGACCTTTCGGCCGAGCTGCTGGAGATTGTGGGCTCCTTTCTAGACCCCAGAGATCTTAAGAACTTTTTATCGACAAGCAAGACCTTGAACGGAGCTCTGAGGTTCGCCTTGTTCCGCAGGGGAATTCATTGGACTTTTCCTCATGCAAATGATCCCGAATTCATTACCGATCGTGGGATTCACACATCATACGGTACAAACTACACAACCACCAGCAAAGGCCACAAGCTTATGCAAGTGTTGAGGAAGACTCCTGCAGCTGCAGCTGCTTTACACTTCCTGATCCTCGATTACGATTGTTGCCTGGAGTGTAGGCCGTTTGAAGGCATTGTCTTCAAGCGCTCTCCTTGTCGCCGCCTCAATCATGAACTTCTGTCAAAGTTGACCGGCCTTCGGACTCTCGTGCTCCTGGGGATGTATAATCATTTGTTGAAAGGAGGACGCAAGTTGCCACCAAACCTAACAAAGCTGAACCTTACCACATTCAACCCACAATCTCAGGGCGGAATAACACACTTTCCAGTGGCGGACGTTTTGGAAACACTCAGACATCCAAACCTTAAAACAGTGCTCATTGATCAGACAGCCCTAAGGAACATGATTGACGGCACTTTTGTAAGATTCTTTCGAAGACGGGCGCCTATCGACAACGTCCATCACCTCAGAATGTTCGACGTTCCAATGAAGCCCTTGCTACTAAAACTCTTTCTGGGTCACTTCACCTCTCTCAAACACTTCTACTTTTCGAGGGGTTGCAGAAACATCGACTCAGAGGGAGAAGACGACGGGAGGTGGCATGGCTTCCTCACACTCAATGATATAAGTGTGGCACTTGAGGAAGTCCAGACGACTGTCCAAAGCGTCGAGATCTGCTACGGCTCCTGCCGCCATAGATGGCTCGGTGACAATACCCAGCTCACGTCGTTCCATGACTTTGTCGAGCTGAAGAGTCTGACCATTGATCCCTCGATGATCCTAGGACGCACCGTATGCCCGGCGGTGCCTATTGAATCTCACTACCTTGAGCTTTCCTCGCTGGCTTCGAAGCTCCCTGTCGGGTTGGAAAAGCTCAATCTTGTCATCGATCTTGAGCAAGCTGCCCGAACTCCTCAATACGCAGAACGCATTCTAGGAGGTTTATTCGTCGATCGTGGCAAGCTACCCTGCCTGCGCACCATCAATATTTCGGGCTTGAACGATTCTTCGCAAGGCCTCTATTATTGCTGCTGCCCGGGTCCCGCAACACCGATCTGCTTCGCCCCTCCTGCCATTAGAGGACTTTGGTGGCCGGTCTCGTGTGAGGAGAGTTTGGCAGATGCCACGTTTCCGTCCATTGCGCCTACTCCAGGAAGTCAATTCTTCGCTCTACATGAAAGGTTCAATGATGCTGGCATCACGGTCAACTACATTGGCGATCATAACAACGACGAAGGGAGGTGGCGCGCATACCCGTAGTGCGACGATGGCGTCTTGTGGGTTGACTGAGAAACTGTGCGCCTAGTTACCTTATGCGGCTGAGGATATTTCGCATCTTGTTGGTATAGGTAGCTCTCGATGTCCCGCTAACCATGTAATCGTATGTTGACCGAATATGATTCCCTTTCAATGGGGTCTTCGAACATCCCTATACATATGATAGAGACCGAGCACGGCTTTTGCAGTGACGAATTGACGAATTGTTGGAAAGGTGCGCCTATTCGAATCCCAGGCAATCTTCAAATTTGCGACGTTGTTTTTGGGCTTTTCTGAACAGATTAAAATTGTTGTTGGTGCTGGGCGGTCTAGGTGAAAATGGCCGCAGTTCGCGGAATATCCTTCTCATCTAGGTATCCTGAACGAAACATTGCCTACGGCTCATCCGAGCTCGATAACTGCTGTCGGTCGCTAGCTGTAGTGCCAGACTCAAACTGCTCTCGATTAGGCGTCCGTATATTTTGCTAGGTTGACAATCACTTGTATTTCAGTTGAATTAGATGAGGTGAGAAGGTGCGATGAATTATTTCCACGGCCTGTCAGACCGAGCAATTCACGGTGAGGCCAGACCGGAACTGTGCCGATTTAGGTGGGGGTCGTGGGGGTATTTCGGGTTAGGGGCGTTGAGTGACGTGACTGACGGACAAGAAGTCGAATGACATGTCTCCCCCACATCTGCCCAATAACGTCGGCTAGAGCCAGTGCAGCCTTTGCGGCATTTCATTTCAGAGTTGCGTGGCACTGTACTTCTGACAATAAGAGCTGTTCAAGTTATCCTATGGGGACGAAGCAATCTACACGGTACGCAGCTCATCATGAGGACGAGGAAATTTGGCTGGTAGTAAATGGTAGCTGTTTCGTGGACTGACCCGTCAGCAACGCTTACGAATGATGGCGTGACAGGTACGGAAACTCTCTCCTTCAGCGACGCCTCGTTTGGATGATATTTTCTTGCCAATTCATACCAAGCACCGGTATGTCACGCAAAAATGTCGCTTATGGTAATATGATACAACACTGTTAATCTCTCCTCTTCCCATTAAGTACCGAGTTTCGAGAAGGTCCTTGAACGGCCAATGAACTGGTATAGGCATCACAAGCTCAAGCTCCGTGCAGTACTCGTGTTCTCACTGTTGGCAGCTCTCATATCTATGTTGATTGGTCGATTCCGCATGATGTCGTCGCAAACTCGAGCCGCAGTGCCACCAACGTCGCCAGTAGTGGTTGTGGGTTCAGGACTAGCAGGTCTGTCTGCCTCCTCAGAGCTTGTCGCGAGAGGTGTCCCGGTCCATATTCTCGAACGTCAGCAGAAGCCCGGAGGGAACTCGATCAAGGCGTCAAGCGGGATCAATGGCGTGCCTACGCGGTTTCAAGTACCCGGGTCCGACACCGTCCCGGACTTCTACAACGACACGGTAACCTCGGCTGGTGCAAGACTTGCGGCTTCAAAGACAGTATTAAGGAAGGAGCTCATTTCAAAGTTGACGGAATCCTCGGCCTCGGCGATCCATTGGCTTGTGGATGAAAAGGGGATTGATCTGTCACATGTCGCCCAGCTGGGTGGCCACTGCCATGCTCGAACACACCGCGGAATCGGGGCCACCCCGCCAGGTGCGAGCATCGTGTTGACGCTGTTAAAAGAACTCCAAGCGAGTCCCCTCGTGACGCTCGAAACTAACGCGACGGTCACGAAAGTTCTGAAGGTGAACGACGAGGTTGTAGGAGTGGAAGCCTCACAGGACGGCCAGACCAAAGAAATCAAGGGCCCCGTGGTATTCACTGCGGGTGGTTTTGCAGGTGACTCATCAGGGCTCCTTGCACGATATCGGCCCGATCTAGCGGGATTGCCGTCTACAAACGAAGCGCTTCCGGGGTCACTGGGATTGTTAGTCGATGTCGGTGCTCAGCTGATTGATATGGAGCAAGTCCAGATTCACCCGACAGGGTTTGTGGATCCCAAGGAACCGTCCAAGCCGACCAAGTTCCTGGCTGCCGAGGTCTTGAGGGGCGAGGGCGGCATTCTTCTCAGACAGGGAAAGAGATTCATCAACGAGCTGACAACGAGGAAAGAAGTATCGGAGGCCATCATGGCACTCCCTTCTCAAGACCTGCAGCCAACAAGGCAGTGGGACATCCAACTCGTGATGGACGAGTCTGCATACGAGGCCGCAAAGACGCACGTCGATTTCTATCTCTGGAAAGGCCTGATGCAGAAGACGACGATATCTGAGCTAGAGCATTCAGACGTGGCTCTGGAGACTATGAAGGAATATGCTGCCACGGTACGAAGTATTTCTTCCGCGGATTCCCTGGGCCGGACAATGTTTGGAAGCTGGGGATTACAAGATCCGACACCGAAGTCGACGGTCTACGTCGGTACCGTCACGCCAGTCGTGCACTATACTATGGGAGGAGTTATCTTCTCGCCTGAAGCGGAGGTTCTCGACAGCAGCGCAAAGCCAATCAAGGGGCTGTGGGCTGCAGGAGAGACCACCGGCGGGATCCACGGGGAGAATCGGCTCGGGGGTAGCAGTCTACTCGAGTGTGTGGTTTTCGGACGGATAGCTGGTCGGAACGCGGCTACATTTGTAAATGCCGACGGCAGATAAAGGTAGCGCGGACTCGCATCCGAGGCCATATTCCCATATATTGGTCTAGCAGAACGATGGGGGTTGACTCAAGCCTTGGATCGTACAGGTCAATGAGAGACGAAAAACCTCTGGGTTCAGGTAGTTCCAATCGCATCTTGGAGCGGGATGTCGCAATTCGGTCCGAAATAGCTTCAGATCGACCTCATCAGAACCTGACTTCTCCTGCTTCTCCCGTGTATTCATACCAACCGCCTCATTTTAACCCTAGCTGTTGTGCAAGCCCACTCATAGTCACCTCCGTCAGATTGTTCCCGAATCGGAAAATAAAAATGCCTTGCCCAAATTGACATATGGGTTAATACCTGTTATTTCGAGGCCTCCCCGAGTGACGATACCATCGAATACTAGGTAGACCAGAGCAAGGATCATCATCAGGGTCAATTTATCCTTATGAGTCATACTTGGTAAATCGGCGCATATGAATGCGACTAGCCTTGGCAGGGTCGGAGGCGCATAAGCTGCTACCTTCAATGCTTCCCGCTCTCGCGTGGCTTGATGGAGACACTCGTCCTCCCGCCTTGACTGATCCGAACCATGGACCCGTCCAGAAATGCGAAACCCTACGGATGGGAGTGCTGTATCTTACTACCTGCCCATGCGTGATGGCGTACGTCTTGCAGTCAGTGTCTACTTTCCAAAGCACACAACTCCAACGTCACAAGTACCTACGTTGCTTGTCCTGACTCGCTATGGTCGAGCCACTGCGAAAAGACGAGGAGATCCACGATCTATTGATCCATGGCTGCGCGCCGGATACGCTTCCGCCGTGGTCGATGTTCGCGGCACGACGGCAGCAGGACGCCGAAGAGATCATAGCCCACATTACGGCACAACCTTGGTCGAATGGAAAGGTCATCTCAACTGGAGTGTCATATTCTGGAAATACCGCCGACATGGTCACTGCCCGCGCCGCACCAGGCTTGGTTGCATCGATCCCTCGCGCGACCAACTTCGACTTTTGGGAGGCCTTGTGGCCCGGCGGTTTGCCCCAACGACTCCTTGCCCAAGGACTGGTCTGCGGGTGTATACGAAATTGATTTTGGTCGACCACACACTGTTGATGGCCAGCCTATATACCCTCAGCACACCGGCTTGGACGGCCGTGTAAACGCGCAAGACGGTCTGAGCTTGTTCCCAACACTCCAGCCGGTGGACGAAGATCTGCAATGTCTGATTCTGCAACAGGCGCTTCGCAGCCGCGAAGAGCTGGGCAGGCACTGGAGGTTCGAGGATTACCAGAATGCCTTGTTCCGTGACGACGCTGGCTTGAACGGGTACACCATCTTCGATGGTTGCACCGCCGCACACATCCCAGCCGTCCTTCCTACAGCAGAAGAAACCGGTCCAGTTCTGGGCGTCCTGGCTTGATGCCAACACTGCTGATGAAGCCATCAATCGTTTTCGTCCCACGCCAGGCGTTCCCACCGAGCTCTTCATCACCGCGAACGATCACAGCGGAGGTGTTCGTCTGAGCCCTCTCCTGCCCGGGAGGACTGATGCAATGCCTTCGATTGAAGAGCAGAATGTCGAACGGTTGCGTTTCGCCGCTGAAGCAATGCAGATGGACCTTTCGGCGCGCATTATCCACTACTACGTCCTGGGCACCGGGAGATATCTGGGTACACTTCAATGGCCTCCCACCGGCGTTCAAAACACCAAATTCATGCTCGGACTCGAGGACTCGCTCGTGCGCACCGCGCCGCAACAAGCCGGTATTGATACTTTGCGGGTAGATCTTCAAGCGAGCACGGGAAAACGAAATCGGTGATACCAGCTCGCAACCCCTGACTATGGCGACCGGGCATTTCAAGATACGAAAACCTTAATTTACGACTCGTCACCATTGGAAAGAGACACAGGAGCTGTGCGGATGGCCGGTGGTACATTTCCACATGCGGACGCAGACCGACGACCCTACCATGTTCGCATATCTTGAGGACATGGCGCCAGACGGACGGGTGACTTATCTGACCGAGGGCATCCTCCGGGGGCGATCCATCGCAAGGTCGCTGATCCTCGGCATCTTCTATAATACAATCCGGGCCCGTCGCCGCACAGCTTTGCCCGCGCAGACGCACAGCCTGTAGTGCCGGAACAAGATTTCACCATCTCCTTGAAGCTTTTCGCGATCGCGGCCCTGATCAAGGAAGACCACAGGATTCGTCTCGCCATCGCCGGCGCGGACGCTGATACCTTCCGGCCGTTTCATCGAGAACTTGATGAGCGTTTTGATCTCCATTACGGCGGTCCAAACCCCAGCAGGTTCGAGGTTCCCTTGCGGGCATGGCATTATGAGTGATCACGTACGTCAGACACTGCAAGGGCGGAGAGTCTGGATTCAGTAACTCGTAGATACTTCATCGCTCTTTTTGCCAATGTGCCCAAGCCAAGCTGTGACTGTCCAACATCTTTGCCCGCGACATAAGCTTAGAGATTAGCACTCGTAGCTGGGTGCAGTTATCTTTATTCCAACTGGCCTAGCAACTCGAAAGAAGTTCTTGGAGAGCATCTCCTCTTGGGGCTTCGTTGCCTCATAATCTCGGCAACTGATGCTGCTTTGCCATCGCTCGGCCCGCGAATGGTCATAGACTTCGTTTCCTCCGCCATCGACGCAGCCACCTGTCCCAATTCCCAGTGCTTCCAAAAGACAGTTCCATTGTTTGATCTTCTACTTGGCCGTCTATGCCAGCGCTGGAGGCCGCTGTGTTAGAGGTAGACCCGTCATTCCAGCTGGTTCTGAGGCACGAAAAGAGGACGCACTTGTGTCTCATACAGAACCCAGCCGACCAAGATCGGAACAGCGTATTTCCAACAGACTGCCAGCACCGACCTGAAGAACGTCGACAAAGCGACTCGCAACGCGCACATGCGGAACTTGGACATCTTGTGTTTTTTAACTCGTTCGTTCGGCGGATCGCTTCTAGACGTTCCAGTCCCACGAGATTCGACAGACTGACCAGTGGCGTCTAGAATATGAACCTCCTCGACGGCACAACGTTGCCGTTGTTGACATGTACCTTCTTCGGCGGTGTCCTCATCATTCCCAGGTAGAATGCCAATGCTAATCCGTTCCGTGCTTGAGCATCTCGAGAGATTTTCCTCGTGCTGAGGATCACCGTATCCTCGTCCCAGGAGCTGCACCCCCAGCCGCGAGAGGTCTTGGTCGGTATAGCCGAGAGACATGGCACAGAAGACGGCCAAGTGCGACACGAACTGGTTTCCACCGATATCGAAATTCCCCGTACGCATCACATCTTGTAGGCTGACTCCGGCCGCGAGGTGGAGAAGGGCCTGGTGGAACTGGTCGTATCTGTCATACGGCGTGGACGGTCCGAGATTCGGTGGTGGTCGGATTCCCCGCGGGTAGAGTGCTTCGAGGTCCTCTTCTGGGAGGGATCGGAAATACTCGAGTTCCTGTTCTGCTGTCTGGGACGGCACATCCGTCGAGTCGCTTGTGATTGCTGGTCCTGGTTCTCCGGCGCCTTGAGGGCTGAGAGGCGGCAGTTTGATCTGTGGGTCTGGACCTGGAGAGCAGTCCGCATTGCTGGGCAAGGAAGCATGCTCCGGTGCACCCTCGGGGGAGTTCATCGTGGCGTGGCGTGACATACGGCAAATGGTGAAGGAATTGCGGATGGAAAGAGCTGGAGCACGCAGGTGCAATCAGGAGAGTCGAGGACCTAGATTCGATCCCGCCGTCGTGGTATCAGGGTTTATAGCATAGCACCTTTCCTTGGGGAGAAAGCGGGAGAGGACGTGTGGAATCTCTGTGATGCGTGTCTTTTTGTTCTATGCGGTTGGAACAATATCTGAATGCTTTCTGGTGTTAGTTGGCTGCTAGAAGCAGTTCAGTTGTCATATTTCTGCGCGAGACACTTCACCATCGCCATAGTGAATCGTCTTTCACTTTGAGGCAGTCGAGACACATATATCACTGTGACGGAGCGACATGTACACAAGGGCAGTCGTAATCTCATTGCAGAGTTTGGGTTACCATGATAATGCCGCGGTCGAACGCATCATCTGGCATTAAATTCATTGCTCTAACACACTCCAGTGCGAAACTGGAACCATCGATATGTCCTTCCAAGGCGCTATATCAAGCACTTCTCGATCCAATCAATTGGCTAGCAATCTTTTGAAAGTATGTTTGGATTGAATGGATATTCCAACAAGCTAACTCATGATTTACTCGATGCGACTTTCTTGACTTTGAATTACAGGAAAGGGGAATCTCTGCGGGAGACCTACCTGGTATACTACTTCCCAAGGCCATTCACCGTGGTGCCACCAATTTGGTTCCCTTAGCGGCCTCGGTTAAGACGCATACTGACATATGACTATCATCTGAACCATTGATCATCATGAGAAAGCGCTTTCTGTTCAACGAGCAACCTCTCATGAATGATTTCTCGCATGGATCTGTACCAATACTCCGATGACAAGAAGCAGCGCAACCGCTTCTGCCCACCCACAAAGAGTGTTCAGAATACCGATGAGGCTGTACCCCTGGTTGAATAGTAATGTCTGCAGCTCGGACAGTAGGACTCCCAGAAGTCTGCCGGTGATGACTGCCAGCCCCGACAAGATTGCTGTACTGATATATCTCACAAACTCTGTAGTCATAGAGAGTTGCAAATATTGTGATGATACTCCTGGCGTGGTGCTGTCATTTCCTTGAGTGGTTGGGACAGGAAGCGCAGCACGGGCGTCGCAACGTCTAACTCCTGCTGGCCCCCTGAAGTAAATGGTGGTCTGATGCTCTTCCTGTTGTGGTGGCGATTTGTGTGCCGTTGGCTCGTGTTTGCCGCTCTCAAGAGCATCATGATACACTGACACTTCGTCATCTTGCTGGTCTTCGCTCTTGTCGAGGTCTTGCGGCGTGGTCCCTCTGTCGATTCTTATCCATGGACCTTCCTCCGTTGCGTGGGGCTCATAACTGGAGGGAGCTTCTTCATGGATTTGGTCTCCTTGTGTACGAGACACATCCGAACCGGGCCCGTCCGGGTCTCTCTCTTTGGTCCTAGAGGCTGTGCGGTCGGAGGATGCTGGAACTGAGACATGGAATAATCGAATCTCTTCCTCCACAATGCCTGGCGTGTCTCGAGCAGCTACAGTGAAACGCGCGATCTCGTGGATCAGTTCTTGCGGTGCGAGATCCATAAGTCCGGCGATTTCGGCTACTTCAAACCCGACGGCGATCAATCGTGCTGAGATATCCAGAAGAGCATGTTGATGACTCCGAGGTCTGTTCCGAAAATGGTTGGTGGCGCTTGCGTTCCCAGTTGCGACTGCATGAAGAGGTTCTAACGGCGTCGTGTGAGAGTCTGCTGTCTGAAGAGCGGCAGGTGCTGACACGTTGCGGAACTGACCCTTGAGCCTAAGCGGCTTCGGGACGAGGGCGGGATCTAGGGCGGACTCGTATATCTCCCTGGCCGTCAGCGCGTTTGTGACCCGTCTGGCGGTATTTATGGGACGCGGTTGATGACAGTCTGAGGACTCTTTGTGCCCTGAATCGCGCATTGCATGCCCATCCTGCCAGACTGGTGGGGATCTCCTCTGTTTCTTCATAGAGATCTCGATTCTGGGTGGTTGGACCGGTGTTCGAGAAGACTTTCGAGAATTTTCATGGACGATGATTGACATTGCGGAGGTGGCGTCGTTAAGTCGAGTGAATCTCGACATGATAGGATTGCAAACTTGTCTTCGTCAAATAGCACTAAGCTGGATTAAAAAAGTCGTAGTTGAATACCGACTAGGTCCGGGTACCAGGTGTGAGTATCTGTGGTGAGTAGATGAGCTGATGTTTGTGGGAAGGAAGTATTCCTGTCTAAGAAATGTTACTTTCAAGTAATATGAAGCCATTGAAGGCAGTCCTGACCGCACTGCCATCAGGCAGTTGTTCCAAACATGAAACTGCTTCATCCGTCTAGAGCGTGAAGGCAGTTCAATGCTGAACTCTCGCGACTGCGGCGGTTGGTGCTTTGTCTCCCGTCAAACTCGCATACCGTCAAACTCGCATACCGTCAAACTCGCATACCGTCAAACTCGCATACCGTCAAACTCGCATACCGTGGCCCATATCAGCATGATACAGTAGAATCAGACATGTCACCTTTAGGTACATCTCAGCGTGTAGGGGGATCTTCAACTCTTCGCAAGGATGTTTCTTGAACATATCAGCTTGATACTCACTCCTTTGTGGTGGAAGCCGAAGAAAACAATGGATTGGAATCCCAGACAAAACATTATCGATAAAACAGGAGAGTTTTCATATCCAAGCCTGATTGACGCCATCGAGAACGCCAGGGAATGAGGAATTAGCAGGTCAATTGCATCAGATCCAAGGATGCACATGGGACTGGAATGCCTGAGAATACATGGGAGCCAGATCAGACAGATTTATTCGACCATCAAGCGATTTAACAAGAGCTTGGAGAAGGGACACAATCCATAAGAAGAAATGAGCAAAAGGAAATATCAAAGACGAAGATTTACTGTTCCATGGTATTATATTCGAGGTGAAACCCCTAGAAGGCCTTGGCCTTGTCTTGTCCGAACTCGTCCAGCTCTCGAAGCCTGGGGCAGCCGAAGTGGCCTCAAAATTTAGAGGCAGTATGGAGAGGAGATGTCCATGGGAAAGATATCCTCCAAGGCCGCAGTCTTTGCGGTGAAAGTCAAGTGAGAAGCATTTGAGGGCAATGAGGGGCTCACCTAGGTGTGGCTGCGCCAAAAGTCTGATGACGTCATTTTCCTGTTGAATGTCGCCAACGTCGCTTGACTTTGACTTGTCTTTAGCGGCATCCATCGTATCGATCGTGGCCAGGGCGGTGCATTCCGAGTGCCCAGGAGAGAGGACGTATGCAAGGCAAGGCTTCGTACAAGCCAAGTCACAGTGTTCCGGAAGTTTCCCGGAGGCAGTCCGGAATCCTCTCTTCTACTGCACCGCCATTCAAGAACGGAATCCAACAACCTCGCGAGCTAGACCAATGCCAGGCTGAACAGTCAAGTATCGCCTGCTGTGCTACCACATCCGCCCTACCATGTCCAGGTCTTCTTTCAGGCCTTCAGAGAAATATTTGCCTTCTTGGCGACTGCGTCTAGCAGTCCAACCGCCAGCCATCGCCAGCTCAACACAGCACTTCTGCCAGGTACACAAGCGAGACTCAACCAAGAGTCTCGAAGGTAAGATGGCACTCGTGGAGCGTGGATCACCGCTGCAGGCTACCTTAACCCTTAGGCGACTTTTCCTGTTTCAATGAGTGAGGTTCCGAGACGCTGACTTGTGCTTCCCATTGCGTGCTGCGAGAACCGCATAACGCAATCATGCTGCTCCACCACATTCGCACGCGAGTTCATATTTCCCTTCCACCCAAGCATCGCAGCGAATAAGAAAAGCTTACTCGGGTTAATCTGGAGATAAGCACTGCTTGTCTTCCTTCACCCAGCAGGCTTGGGTCAAGGTAGGTCAGCACTCTTTCGATGATACCATCGGCCTCTGGCTGCAGAACATGTGGATTGGGCGAGTATATGAGGTACATAAGTGCTTCGACGGTATCCGGAGGTACTCCGCAGCAATATCTCTTTCTTCCCCATTCCTGGTCTTTCCATTGTCGAGATTGCCCAGATTACAAGATGGCGGTGGAGCTTCTCAGCCAAGCCGACGGCTATGGCATTATCGTCGGGCTTTCGGTCCTGTTTTGTCTCATTATCATCGCCGCAGTCCGCATTCAGAAGAGGTACCTTTCAGAGGACAGTGACCAGTCCGAGATGTTCATGGTTGCAAATCGTTCCGTGGGGACGGGATTGACAGCCTCAGCTGTCTTCTCGAGTTGGTAAGTTCAAATGGCTGTGATAATGCGAAGCATACGTGCTGATCACGTGATCTTATACAGGATGTGGATTAATGAGAGTGTCTTTTCGGCCGCCTACACGTACAAGTGGGGAATTGCCCTTCCGATATGGTGGGCCAGTGGATTGTCCTTCCAGATTGCCCTCATGGCGGTGCTCGGTATCGTGGCAAAGCTGCGAGTACCCTATGCGCATACCTCGCTCGAGATCATCAAGATGAGATATGGAAAATATGCGCACTGGCTCTTCATCCTCCTGAATCTGGTCAACAACATCTTTGGCTGCGGAAGCATGATTCTTGCAGGTTCTCAGCTGGTGACCGGGATGACCGGAATGCATGTCGTCGCTGCGTGCATCCTGATCCCTGCTGGAGGTAAGTCGGTCCTGGCAGTTAACATCAAGTGTATGCAGACGGACGCTGATCGTTGTTCTTCTGAAGTCGTCACCTATACGGCCGTTGGCGGGCTTAAAGCCACTTTCTTGACCGACTTCGTCCACACAACCATTGCTCTGATCCTCTTGATCTACTTCTCCCTGGCTGTCTTGACAAACGAACACATTGGCGGCGTCTCGGGTTTGTACGAGAAAGTCAAGGCCACGGGTGATTACATTCCCGGCAACTACGAAGGCTCGCTTTTGACAATGAAGTCCCGGAGCTGTAAGGGAAATTCCTCACTGTTATACCGAGGCGGTTATACTAATGTCTGTTGTACAGCGCTTCTTTTCGGTCTCGTCCTCAAGTTCGGCAACCTTGCGTTAGTGCTCATGGACACAGCCTTCTGGCAGAAATCGTTCGCCTCCGAAGTGCACTCGACTGTCCCGGCATACGCACTGGTGTCTGTCGTCATCCTCGCCATCCCCTGGTGTACCGGCACTATTATCGGCCTCAGTGCCCGCGCGATCGAGAAGACTCCTGTCTGGATCGACTATCCCAATACCTTAACACTCACTCAGGTCAACTCAGGCCTCGTAATGCCGTACGTGTTAAAGTCTTTACTTGGCACCGGCGCAACAGCCGGCCTTCTTGTACTCATCTTCATGGCCATTACAAGCACGGTGTCTTCGTCCATGATAGCTGTGAGCAGCATCATATCTCTCGATTTTTTCCGTACCTATATCGATCCACGGGCGTCCGACCGCAAAACGCTCCAGGTCAGCCATTGGGGTGTCGTCTTCCACGGTTGCTTTATGGCCGGCTTTGCCATCATGCTCGAGTACGCCGGCGCAACAAACAACTGGTCCACCTACTTTCGACCCATCGTCGCATGTCCCGGCATCCTCCCCATGATCCTAACACTTCTCTGGTCGCGGCAAACCAAACTGGCGGCCATCTTGGCTCCCATTCTTGGCCTTGCGTCCGGTATGGCAACCTGGCTCTCCCTCTCCTGGGAGTGGGCTGGTGCAATCAATATCCAGACCACCCAGCAACAAATCCCTGGGCTTTACGCCGCAATTGTCTCTTTCTTCTCCCCGGCCCTCTATTCCGTCATCATCTCCTTGGCTTGGCCAAGCCGTTTTGACTGGCGCGAGTTCCTGAGAATTGACTTGATCGAAGACACGAGCCAACCAAGCAGCTCTCTGCAGTCCGAACTACCCAGCAGCGAAGCCGTAAATGAGGTACCCAAGGGGACCACTAGCTCGGAGAAAGACCCCTACCTCACGGCTGGAGAGGAGGGCGCCTCACCACAGAGTCCAAGTCCACCTCCACCACGCCACAAACCGAACGCTCAAATCCCTCTCGACCAGGTGGTACACCCCTTTGACGAGCAAACCATCCGACATATCAAAAAGTGGTTCAAGATCGCCAGCATCTACTTTGTCGTCAACGTCTTGGTCACGATCGTCCTCTGGCCTTTGCCACTATACCGCGACTGGATCTTCAATAGGAGCTTTTTCGACGGATGGGTCACCATGGCCATCATCTGGCATTTCGGCGCCATGTTCGCTGTGATCGTATACCCGTGCTATGATGGTCGACACGCCATTGCTCGGGCGGTTCGTGGTATGGTGAATGACTTGAAGAACAGGAGATGAGACCGTAGGTGTTTTAAAGTGCTGTACCAACTTGGAAGTCTACGTAGCATACCGGAGCAACAAGAGACACTGGGGCAGTAGATGTTAAAGCACCAGATAGATTAGCAGATGGTGAAGCAAAAGATAGATGATAGATGGATTATAGAGCCATAGAAAGCACCTCTACAAGACGTGATTCAGACTAAGCCCCTAGATCTGCCTACAAACTTGAGTGCCCTCTGTTGCCCAGTAATCTGAGCGGGACCTCCACCTTAGCACGGCTGGATGGTAATACAGGCCGAAAACGGAATTTTTATTCAGGATTCGGTGCCAAGAGCTATGGTAGTTAAATAGGTTCAAGCCGCACAGATACTGTACTGGTGCGAGTGACAAACAACCGCCCAGTTGAACCCGGCACTTCAATGTCCCTTGGAAGGCGTCCATCTTGCCCGCAGCCTAAGCCAACGTCTCCTCCCTAAGTGACGCCAGCTCTGACCCATGACCAATGCCAAGCGCATGGCGTGCTCGTTGGGAAAAATATGAAGACGAAATTCATCGCCCGATCAGACAAATCTTCGTCCTATTTCGTGCTTCGGGGTTGTTGTGTCTTACTCCGTGACTATGTGGACCTCTTGGGCTGTCATCTCTTACTGTCGGAACTTCCAATCCCATTCCCATCTGAGGCGATATGGCGGTAGCCTTTCGGGACTTCAGTCGTCAGGCTTGAAGAGAGCATCGATTTCGGAATTCGTCCAATATCGTTGATATTCATCCCGAGAACCGATCGAGCCTTCTCCCTGAGTGACCGAAGCAGCTTGTTGAGGAACCAATGCTTTGATTGTCTGGTAGTCGGTATCAGGGCTTGGAGTCTTTGTCCACATTGGTCCAACTGGGGCAGGGGCGTTTGGCTTGAATATCTCGGGATCGACTGCATCATGCCGATACTGCGAGGGACTGTCTGAGACAAGTATCGGAGCACAATCCAACCCTTGCTGACGGGTGAGTGTTTGCCGGTTTTGAGCGGGCTCTTTCCCTTTGCTGTCAGCAAGTCCTCGAAGCTCTGGTAGAGGTCATCTCGGATCTTCAGGCTTTCAGCGATTTTGCCGCCGTAATTGCACTCTCGGAGAGATAGGACATCAAGAATAGACCTGGCAGTCTACGACGTAGGAGTCAGTGGCGGAAAGATCATTTGGAGAACTCTAAGTCGCTACAGGGAGGAGGAAATGCTTACTTACTTCTCCCTTTGCCTGCAGGAGGTTATACAGCCACCCTGCAAGCTTCGCCTGGCGCCACAGAAGCTGTTTGTCTGACGGTACGGGATTGAGAGTTCCGCCGAGGTCGGCGTATGGGTTCCGGCAAAGAAGGCAGGAAGCAACAAAGTCTTCGACCAGCGATTTCCGGGCGCGGAGTATGTCTGTTTGTGTCCGCCACATTTTCGAGACTATGTTGGGCACTCTGGTTCGTCGAGGTCATTGGGTTGAGCATCCTTGGTGCCGCCGGAGCCGTTGTCCCTGGCACAGAGTTATAATGATACTCAGCAAACGGTTACTCGAGCCAACGGACATATTGACCTCTGTTGTCCCGCATAACGGACGAACGACGGGGGGATTGTTCGTTTTCCAACTGTCAGAAGACGTTGACTAAGACACAAGGCTGCCGCCCCTGACACCTTGGCATTTCTTGGCTCTGCGCTTCGCCGCCCCGAGCTTGGGATGCACCTTCAACAACACTTAGTACGAGCGGATGAACGCCCATCTTGGGGTCCACGGTCTGATTATGCCCATTCGGCGTTTTGTGCACTTTCACAGCGTTCAAGTACTTTGTGGCCCCTGCCGAGGGTGGAAAGACAAAGACCGTGGTTTTGGCGCATTCCGCACCTGGCTTTGTATATCAGGAGCTTGAGCACTTCGATTCTTGCA
This sequence comes from Phialophora macrospora, assembly GCA_000835435.1. Lineage (NCBI taxonomy): Eukaryota > Fungi > Ascomycota > Eurotiomycetes > Chaetothyriales > Herpotrichiellaceae > Phialophora > Phialophora macrospora. The sequence goes on along the minus strand of KN846957.1, from coordinate 545,500 downwards.
ATCTGATTGAACGCGATGGACCGAAAAGAGTTTCCGCAACGGAGGAATGGGGAAACTAATAGGCAAAAGCGGACAACCAAAGTTGAAGTCCGGACCAGTCTTGACAATATCATGGCCACTCTGACTCCCGACCACAACTCCCAGGGTCAGAATGTAAGAGAATCAATTCTTCCCTGCAACCGATCTGGAGTCAATAGATTCTTTGAAGTACTCACAGTGGTTCTCAGACTTGTTAAAGCAGGGATCAACCGGGAGTTCCTGAACAAACATGAGAAGATGGGACACAAGGGTCCCAAATTAACATGTCGATGTTCATGTAGTAACTACGCCTCATGGAAACGGTTTTACTGTATGATGAACAACATCCAATATCCCATGCACGGGCTCAATCACAGAAAGCCATAGTGTCTTGGGTCAGGTGCTGGTCAGAACGCTAGCTCGTTTCGGCCATTTGAAGCCCTTAAACCGCAGGTTGGTGTAATTCCAGATTTGTCCGATGTGCAATGAGGAATTTTGGGAGTTCACAATGGAGAGATTGGTAAGTGAGTGCCTGGTCACAGAAAAATGCCTGGAAAGAAGTTCTGTCATTCTTCTGGGTGGTGCTCATGGTGAAACGACCCTGCCCAGTCCCTCGTCAATATGGTGCTGGAATCTAATCTTGCCCAACTGACCTGGAGTAACTGAGAACTACAGCCGGCAAGGCTTTTATTGGCGTCTAGATCATTGAACTCCCTCAATGCCCTTCATTTTAGAATAGCTTCAGAGTTTCTTTGACCCAACCTGGAGCGGGTCATGTAAAAGATTAAGTCAAAGAGGATCGAACAATGAATCTAGATAAGAGTATAGGTGTCAGTGAAGAAGCTCCACCAGCACTATAAGCTGTGACAGTGTCTGGTGTCGTGAACTCCAAGATTTGGATAACAATGTCACTCAAGTGAGATGGCAGTCATCTGTCCCAACGTTGGCGTCACTCCTTAACGCCTGATCAACAAAATCTGCTTGGTTCTTAACATTCTATGACCCAAAGAGGAGTGTGCCTTATTGTTTCCTGTCGCCTCATTCACTTCACTTGCCTTTCCTTCTAATTTCCGTCACTGAATGGAGTGACACAAGATATTTCGGCCACGATTTTTGTTCCGGGCTCTAGTCGTCACTGCCCCTAGCTGTGAAGTGTACTCAGACTATCACTGCCACCAAGGCTGCCTGGACTTCCGACCTATATTAAGGAGCTGCTTTCGCGCACATCCAATGTGGTCTCGGCGCGCTCAACGTGACCACTGGTCACCTGTCCCCCAAGGACTATATATATATATGTGTGTGCTGCTTCGTCCTCTGCCTCAAGTCGGACTCCTTTGCTCCATCAGTCAACCGCATTACTTGACTGTTTACTACCTTGAGAGCAACAAAGGTAGATCCGAAAGAGAGCATCAGACAGCTGCTACCATGGATCCAACTCGAGGTCAAGGTGAGTGAGGCCACATTTCCTCCATCAGGCCAGTTCTATTCAGTGTGGAATTCTGACTAATCTGCCAGCAGTACCGACTCGCCGACCGGACAGCGCTGAAAGCGAGAAGAAGGTGCCCACAACGCAACGTCAACGTCCTCCACCGAGTGGGGTGACTGGTGCCCTTGAGCGTGCATGCAGTGAGTGAAAACATTCTCATACTGTTGCACACTACTGACCACATTGAGTAGATCCACCACCTCTCAGAATCCCACCCCGTCAGGCCTACTTTCCTGTCTCACGAGAGCCACGATCCGATGGTGCAAGGACCACATCGGGAGGTCTGGCGAGAGAAGGAACTCGGCACGACATTGGCGTCAACAGGGACATCAGCTTGGCCAGCGTCCTCAACGGCTTGGATCCAGCGACTGTCAAATCCTTCACCACTAGGACTACAACCGCTTCCTCTGCTGATGCTCGACCTCTTAAGAATGAGAATGAGGAAATCGACGACCAGCTGATGCATTTCGAGGAACCTTGGTACGTCAGAGACACCGAACTCCAGGCAGGACACCAAGCACGCCGGGCCCCCCCTGCGAGTCGAGCACAGCCACCAGAGCGAGAGCGAGAGCCAGGAAGTGGACGCCATGGAGAAAGCGCGGCAGGAGTGAAACGCAAACGTCCTGACCAAACAGACCGAGCGAGAGGTTCTGGCACCTGATCCCAGGCATGTTCATCCTTCAGCGGTAGATTTCGGGGCGCCTTGGCCGGAGGTCGCAAGTGGCTTCAGTTGAAGACCAGAGATGTGGTGTGGCTGCCTGTACCAGCCACGAGCACCACCATCTAAGGTCGGATTCGACTGGGAGCAATCTACCCGGGCGGGGGACAAAGGGGACGAAGGACGAAGGATTCTTTGACTTTCCAGGCACGAGGAAAGCGATTCGACAAGCACAGTCGATGGGTCTTGCAGAGCAACAGGCTTTCATATGCCATTGCAGATAGACCGAATACCATCTGCAATTTTGATTACTCTTTGGGTTTTGTGTTGCTTGAGGTGAAGCAGAGCCAACTCTTTGTACAGACACGGGGCGGTCGGCCTGCAACCATTCGTCGAAGCCGCCGTAGTCAGAGGAGCATGACAAGGAGTATACTCTAACGGCGACTCTGGATCTTAGGATCCGGAGAAGTTCCAATCGATTTCCTGTGCTAACCCATTCGGGAGAGCCATCATTAGGATACAAGTTTTACTTCGGATACTCTACTGTCTCAAGCACGGAGAGGGCATCTCCTTGTCTCCAGGCCCATGACGACTAGCTGATGGTAGCAGTGGGAGTGTGGCTACCGGCAGGGAGATCGAGCATCGAATCAATGGCCGTCGAGATGAAACGGCTGCCAGATATTCACTAACGTCGGGAATGCCGTACATCCATCCAGACCGAAGTAACGCGTATGCGAAAGTCCTCACGGTGCTCAGAACTCCAGACTCGACGAAGAGATATCGAATATTGGGTCAAATGCGAGGTGGGATGCACATATTGGCCACAGAGCTTCCAATTCCAAGTCTCCCTGTTTAAGTGCTGAGTTGATTTTTTTTTGAATTTTATCAGGCCACAGGAGTCTACCAGTGAGGGAATCTATTGAATATTACCAAGATTGTGGGAGCTGAAGAGAGACTATCCGCCTTCGGTTGCAGTCCTTACCTTGCTGCAGCTAACGGCATGTCTTTTCAGGGCCGATCCAAACTCTGCAGACCTATTGAGGGGATAATTGTACAATGCCAGACGCAACAAATGTTATCACTATCTTGGTAACAGGACTCGAAAGGAACATGATTGCATCTCAGAGCAGGAGCAGGATCAGGGCGTTTGTGTGTTTGCTTGTCTGCATAGGTTTGCTCGCTCATTTAAGTCAAAGCTGTCCCCGCCGCATTCAACAGATAAAAGAAGATCGTGGATCTGCCAAAAGAGAGTCAGGTCTCATAATAATTCACTGCTCTCGAATCTTGCTCGTCATGAACCGGAACTACCCGCTCATCTGTGAATCACACCTTCAAGACAGCAGTATGTAAATATTTCGACTCGTCTCGTCCGACATTTTCAGATCGACATCATTGGCGAGGAACCAACGACGTCAACTCCACGAACTCATTGCCACAAACCAAGAAGTAAACAGGTTTGATGGCAGTGGTTTGCGCAATACGAGAGTGAATTCTGCACTCTCCGGATATTCCTCGCATTTTACCCTCGTGGGGATCAATCACACTGCTTGTGAGCACATGTGTTCCTGTCCATGCTAGTACTCTTCGGACTTCTTGCCAGCGTTTTTTGAGAACCCCCCGAACGAAAGAACGAGAGAGGATTATTTACTGTTTTTTTTTTCCAAAACTCCTCAGATCGGCACCCTTGACCTCCCGTCATGGACAGCAAGCAGCTGTGTGAACATGACGAAGTAGGTATGTCCTTCCTTGTTTCCCGACTCATTCTTCTGCAACCAAAAGCTAATCTTCGATCAGAAATCATCACTCTTTCGTCCAATTCAACAGTCGAACCATTTACCAGGCCACAGGCAACCTCCTGGCAGTACCGCAAGAAGGCCGTGGAGGCCTGGATCGACACAGAAGCCGCTGAAGCGAACACCCCAGTCGATGACGCAGGGTATGCAGAACGAATGAAAGCCGAAATTCACCACCATGTATCCGATCCTCCGGAAGCGGATTTTCTCGACAACATATCACCGGCTCTCCAGGTGAAGCGATTTGCAGACGGTGCACTGAATGAGCTAGAGGTCATGCTGATGGTCTCGGAAGTCAATCGGGGTCAAGACCCATACATCGTGGCGGCGAAATACAACGCCACAGTCACGGAAATGTTGCAGGCATTGTCGAAGTTTGCTGGGGAAACTTTGGCAAAGGTCCAGTGTGGGCCGAAGACTGCTACAATTCTCGTCACAGGGGAAAAGCAACTGGTGGTCGTCCAGGATGGGAAGGTCTGCAAGGACGCGGAGAAGACGCTCTTGGGACTCGGGCTCAAACCTGTGAGTTCGTGATTGTGGCAGGATAGAGCTGAAGAGGGTGACTGGGTATCTCCGTCCTGTAATGGACTGTATTGAAAGAGAGAGAGAGAGAGAGAGACAAAAGGTGGACATTAAACAGTCTGACGATGGTTCTGCGTAGTGTGGACCAGTCTGGAGAAGAAGAACTGTTAGAAGGTTAATCACTGTCGACAAGGTAGGGGTGAAAACAAACGGCGAACACCTCTCGACCATGGGAAATGGTGTGCTTCACGTCCTGAGTTTGGGATACCGGTTGCCGTAACGACACCATCTACAGGGTGAGTCAACGTGAATCTCCGCGACCAAGAAGGAAGACGTGTTGTTTTGCTGCCTTTCAACGCGCGTGTCTTCTCCCGTGTGTGATTTGTGATCGCCCATGTCCATAACCTTGATATAGTGTTTTTGACAAAGGCCATTCCCAGCGTCTTCATTCCCTGCTCCTGGGTTGAATGTGGAACCCCATTCAAGATGGAGTTCACTGAGAGCAAGAGATGTACGTCTGATCCAGCAGTGTCCCTCTCCCTCTATCTTTACAACCGGTGCACAAAGAAGCTAACAACTGTTCCAGTCTCTCTTCGCGCGGGATGCTTGACCGCGGCGAGCCATCTGGCGAGGGCTTCAAACCATGCCAAAGACCTCTCACGAAGCTTTATGTCTGCCAGAGCTTCAGCAGATACGCGTTTCTGCCCAAGTAAGCTTGTACTTCCACGAATTGTCGTTCCAAACATCAAAATTAACGATAGTCGCTCCTAGCTCAGAGCCTTGCGTCGAAATGTAAACCCGCAAAGACAATAGCTCTCATGACTGACGAGACGATTTCAAGCAACAACATCGAAGACGAGGGGTGGGAGATCATTGACCATGCCGGTAAATCCAAGCCCACTGCGCGCTCACTCAGGCCAACCGCTGGGGAGATAATCCTTGATCAGCAGACTGGCCGATGTTCGTGTCTGAAGATGAATGAAACGGCGAAAACGTGTGACACGAGCACTAACGCTGACCGTACCGACGGCGATACCTACCCAAGCATGGCCTCTTTCCAACGTCGAATGAGTGACACCCAAGCAAGACGGCCGGTTTCAACGTCTGTAATCCGGAATTACTGTGAAGCAGATGCGTCGAGAGATAAGACAAAAAGTGAGAATGCTTGTGAATTCTGCCAAAATGAGCGATTAGCAGATCGTGTTCTGGATGCCGAGCTCGAGAGTGTGGTCGACTCATGGGACAACGAGCTTGAAGGGGTGCTACCCGGTGACAAGACAATCTTGACCCGAGTATGGTCTTGGAGTTGTGGACGATCGTGACGGTGTTCGCCGCTGTCTTGGAGGATCTTTCGAAACTGGAGCGAGGGACTGACTGTAGTAGATGATCAGATGTGCGATTATGGCTGTTGTCGAAGCTTAGGATAGTGCATGCTTCGGATGGTACAATAGTCGAGATTGAGTTCCAGGCCCCTGGTTCATTCGACCAGACCACCGACAAGGCCATGTCGATTAATGTATTCAGGGGTCAACCAATATACGGAACGAAAAGACACATAAGACCACGGATTGGGCTCAATGCGAAGTCGCAGGAATACGCAGTCAGTCTGACACTTCAGTAGTGAAACAATTTCGCACAACACATTGGGTGGGACGAAAAGCCACTTGGATTCAGGAGCTCTCTCTGGCATCGACCTCGTCTTCTACACAATCAACAGCTTCATCCCGGCCAGGAGGTCGCGTGTTCTGTCGGCACTGGATACCATCCCACCCCATGGTCGGACCCCATTCAGCGAGGCCATTTGAACAGACGATGAACAAGGCACCCTCAAACCCCGTAAAGGAGAATTCATTCATCAGCTTCAACCGGTCCCGCATTGCTGGGCAGGCAATGCGCGGAATCCATGAGCACGATTTGATGAAGTGCAATGCATTGCAAAGCATAAGGATTAGCATTATGTGACTTGTTTATCACGGTGGTCGTCGTAGTAGTAGTAGTAATTTTCACATTGTGGCATTGAATGCTACTGAGTACGGAGTCACGGAGTACGAAGTCCTCGGATTGGCGTCGGCATTCGTCATCTGCTCGCTGTACCTTCCTCGTTAACAAGGCCCGCTCATCCTCGCAACAGCTTTCATGCGAGATCGGAGCTTCGCCTGGCTCCCCGCAGTGGTGATTGAAGATTATGCCATCGGAAAAAACGGGGACTCGAGAAAGTGTCCCAAGTCGCAGGGCGAAACGAAATCATAATCAGTTACTCTGTACACTTTCGAGGCCTTGAGATGAGATAGAGCTCGCTATTAGAAAAGCCACTCTTTCTTCTTCGCCTCCATTGGATAATCGTGATTTCATTCAAGTCCTCATGGCCACCGTCCATCCTCCCATCGAGGGTTCTGACCCTTCGGACCTCCCCCAGCCTGCGCAACAGATCAATGGCGCCTCGCCCGATCCTCACTCGGTGGAAGAACAGCTATCGCAAGAATTAGACGTGACCAGTCTCTCTCCTTCTACACAAGCAGTTCACGCCGATGACCCGTTGAACCTTGTCGATGACGTCGCCCCTCCCATCCACGTCTCAACCACGTTCCGCTACAGTAAAGATCCCTCCCAACTGCGGCCCTACTATGAAAGGCCGGAACCCATCTTCGCGCAGGGAGAACATATCTACTCAAGACATACCACGCATAGCACCTCGAGGCTGGAAAAGATTCTGGGCGTGCTGTTGAAGGGCGAGTGCTTGACGTATTCGTCAGGGTTAGCTTCGTTCAATGCTTTGATCACATTTCTGGCTCCCAAGAGAGTCGCAATCGGGGCGGGATATCATGGTTGCCATGGCGTGTTGGAATTGCATCAACGATTGTCTGGATTGAAAGTTTTGCCGCTGGATTGCAAGCCTGAAGACCTTGAAAAGGGCGATCTGATACATCTCGAGACACCCGTCAATCCGACAGGGTTAGCGTTCAACATTCAACACTATGCAGATATCGCACACTCAAGAGGAGCTTATCTTAGTGTTGATGCCACCTTTGCGCCGCCGCCGTTGCAGGACCCGTTCAAGCATGGCGCAGATATTGTGATGCATTCAGGCACAAAATACATTGGCGGACATTCAGATATGCTGTGCGGTGTGTTGGCGGTCAAGCAACAAGAATGGATCCCCAAGATGCTCAATGATCGGCTATACCTGGGTGCCGTGATGGGAGGTCTGGAGAGCTGGCTCGGCGTAAGGAGTATTCGAACGCTTGAGCTGCGAGTCATGAGACAAAGCGAAAGTGCTGGGAGAATAGTCGATGCTCTGGATGGCGCCTTGACAGGACACACAGTCGGCACCGGGCTGTCACAGTCCGATGCCGAGATCATCAAGTCGGTCGTCAAAGAAGTCCTCCACGCCAGTCTCCAGACCCAAGACTATAAGACGTGGCTCAAGAAGCAGATGCCCAATGGATACGGTCCGGTCTTCTCCGTCATCTTCAAGTCGCCCGACCTTGCAAAGGCGTTGCCCAGCAAATTGCATCTCTTCCATCACGCGACAAGCCTGGGTGGAGTTGAGAGTCTGGTTGAGTGGAGAGCGATGACAGACTCAACCGTTGGAAAAGACCTTTGTAGATTCAGTATCGGTATTGAGGACGAGAAGGATTTGCTAGACGACCTTATCCAGGGCTTCAAGGCACTGGGTGAAGTCAATGGGTCGACGGGCTAGGTTTCCCATCCGGAATATAGACATGCGTTGCCACATAGCCAGGTTGAGATGATGGATAAGTCATAGCCAATTGGATGGCTCTTGTTCTCTTCTCAGAGGTCTGCCGTCTCTAATTTCACCGTCAGGTTCGTCCCTATCGAAATGCATTCGGAGAGCATCGCCCTCCCTGAGCTTGTCGCGGGGACTCGTACTCGGTACTTCTTCCGTGACATTCTGAGACTCGGCCGGCTCTTCAAACACCGCAGGCGGCGGCTGCACAATGCGCACAGGCCTCGGAGAGATTATTTCTGCTGTATCTGGCGCCGATGCTCCTCCGCTCACAGGCGAATTTGCAATCGCTCCAACCCGAAGTGTCATTTCAAACTCTTTGTCTAGCCCGGATGTGCCTGCCGGGTCAGCAGCAAAGCCCGTCTGTACGCGCTGCAACACCCTGGGCCGAAGGACGTCCGGAGGGGCATGTCCTTGACTCGGTGGCGGAGGGACGGGACTCGGTCGTTTTCCGTAGGTACCGTTCATAGACCCTTCCGGCGGATGTTGACCACGGCGAGCCATTGGTGAGGCAGATCTTGCCCGTTGTCTGGCTTTTCCGATCTCGACTGGGGGTGTAGGTGCGTCGTCGCCTCCTTCGCCAATGATGACCGGCGGGGCTTCCATGAATGTCACACTTAATCCCCTGCCCCGGCCCTTCTTCTTTGCCTTGTTGGACAATGAGCTCGCGGACACACTGCGGGCTTGGTATTCGGGTCGGAGGAAATTATTGATGTCTTGCTCCGTCGTTCCGACAGACTGAGCTCGAGGCCATCTTTGAGCGGTCGAGACGTCGATCTTAGGGACGGAGATCTTTCTGGGAGATCGTTGGGCGGCAAAGGGATTGGTAAAGGAATCGGAGGTGGATGGTCTCGGGGAGACAGGAGAGGGCGACTGTTCGTCGGTGGTGGCGGCTGTCGGGCCTCGTGGTAGGGGATTGCCTGCGCTTGAGGTCGATGGTCTTCCGGCAGCCAGAAAATCATTCACATCGTCTGACAGTTCTGCTTCCTTCGGTCTCTCATTCTCCTTCTTGAACTTGCTCCTTGTACGGGCCAAGGCTCCCTTGAATCGATCACGCTTGGATTGTTTGTTGTTCTCTGGTGAGACGGCGCTGTCGGCCCTGTCATCCTCGTCCATCGTCTCCATAGCAATGAGATCTCCCCCGCGAGATCATGGTCGAGTGGGAAGATGGAACACAGGGAGCGGCAAAACGTATCCTATGTGAGAAGGCTGAAACAAGGTGGATCGAGGGAGTGAATGTGGATGTCAGACTTTCAGAAGCCAGAAGAAGACAGGTGACGGTTTGGAATGCTGGTCGAGTCCCTCAGGCTGAGGTGAGGCCTGGCTGCAAAGCGCGTCTCAAAAGCCGTTACGAGTATGCGTCCTGCTAGGATACTGATTGGGAATCTGCCCGTTTGCAGTTATCCGCTAGGGCAAGTACTCGTAATCATTCCTTCCCCAAGCAGCTTGCGGCGACCGTCATGCAGGCCAATGACGAGCTGCTGTCACTCGTGCTCTTGCTTCCTCCAAGGCCCCGAAGAATGCAACCACGGAGCCCGAAGTTGCTATCGCCGTATGGCTTATCGCTTATCTCAACGTGATTTTAGGTTTGGGTTGTACATACCTCGGCACAGGGCGTCCTAGATGTCGCCGTTGTGCCGCTCTGACCAGGCTAGACTAGTTTTCTCCTGGAAATGTTGAATGGGAGAAAAGATCTTCTGGTTCTATAGACATCTGGAATTCTTGCATTCAGTTCTCTGAAATATATATACAGCTCTTTTCAGCAGTTCAGGCTAGTCGTGCTTCCATTATCCAACATTCAAAACCACACCAAGTCACAACGCAAGCGGGGGCCCCTATCAAATCACAACAAAGGCGACCACCATGTCCAAAAAGCGAGAACCAATGAATCCTCACATGGCCGTCTTCAAGAACTACCAGAACTTCATGGAACTTCCGCTCAAAGAGCGCGTCACGGCCCTCGAGCGATCGATAACCGATGACCCTGATTTCTTCGGCTTCGACACGTTCGCGCTAAGACACTGCTCCCCGGAACTCCTGGAAGCGACGCCCAACCGAACGAAATGGTCCCTCGTCATCGGATCCGAACTGTGCAACAAGGGTGGGAACCTGCATGGGGGCGCCGCCGCCACGCTGCTGGACAATCTAACGTCCACGGCGTTGGTGACTATTGCCAGGGAGGGATTCTTGGACGGGGGCCATGTCAGCCGGACGATCACGATGAGTTATCTTCGGCCCGTGCCCATGGGTGCCAAGGTCACTGTTGAATGTGACGTCCTTGCCGCGGGACGGAATACGGCGAATGTCTTGGGAAAGGTGTATAATGAGGAGGGCAAGTTGTGCGTGACGTGTGTGCATGACAAGGCGGTGTTTCCGAGTCCAGGTCGGGCGGCGAAATTATGATCGTGAGTGGGCTGCAAATCGGGCCTTAGAATCATGTTGGTTTCGAATTCAGAGCACAGTTTTGCTAGAATAGACTAGAGTGTATCTCAACAACAGCTGCATTAGTTCGTTTGTCACTCGTTGCAGACGTCTCGAGCAACGCCAGTTAGACCTTCAAATGATGCTCATGCTCAACGCTTAGCGCTCAAATGCCGCCCGTCAATGTCCTGTTCAAATGCAATACCGAAGCAGAGCGTCACGGCTCTTCCCGTTCTCATACATGTACAGAAGCTCCCCCAGTTCCCCAGATTACCAAACACTTTCAGCCTCAAGTATGTCCCAGAGCTTCCGAGGCATCCTCAATTACCTGTCTCAACTTCTGATTCTCGGCTTTCAATCTTGCGATCTCTCCGGAACTTCCAGGGTTGTCCGCAGAGGATGTAACGAGCTGCTTCGGTTGAGCAAGTTTCCGCTCCATCATCATATAAACAGCCTTGTAAAATCTTCCTGTTGGCGTGATACCGCCCTCAGAGTCGACGCGTCTAAGGATGTCTTTGTCGATAAATGCGCGAACCTTCTCCTTGTAGGACTTCTCAACATCCCGACGCCCACGGAAGTCCACGGCATTCTCTAGCGTGTCTGGGTTAGCATATCTCTCCCGACTAACCACACAGGAAGCAGAGCATACTGGACATTGACAGCGGTTTAGGAGACTCCTGCTTCGGCCCAGACATTCTATGGAACCGCGGATCTCTCTTGACAACCGTCGTCTTTGCTTTCTTGGGTGGATTGCCGTTGGTGTTGTGGGCTTTTGCGGACTGAAAATACTCGCTTGCGGTGGATTCCGCTCCGATCACACGTATACTTAACTCGTCGTCGCTGCTGTCCGCCCACTCGTCCTTGCTCGCCCTGGGGACACGTCGCTTTCCTAGAGACTGAGATGGCGCCGGCGCGGTTTGGAATGTCGGAACAGTCGGGACTGGTTGGGCTTCTTCGTGTACGATGTCGCCCAAGTCATCGTTCGCTGAGCTGGATCTGGCTTGTGGCGCATGGACGAACGGTCTGAGGTTGGGTAATGCCATGGCTGTGGGGGTCCGTAGTGGCGCGTTCATCGACATGCGGTCTCGACTCGAAATCGGTGTCGGAGTTTCCATTCCCAAGACTGCAGGGCGCACTTCAGGTTGGACCTGCTCGAATAATTCAAAGACGCGTTTGGGGAGTCCGAGGACAACTTGAAGGGTGCCCACAGAGTGGTCTCGAAAATCTCTCGCGTTATGTATTTCTGGATTGTTGTCAGTCCGCTAGACTTGGTTTGAGGTATTGTCTTTGGCTTCGATATCGGATCTTGGGGAGGCAGAGGGATGGTGCGAGGTTTCACTAGTAGCAGATATCGAATGCGTCCAGCAGGGCAGGTAGCTACTTGGAAGTTCGGGTGGGGTCTGGCGGCGTGAGTCGAGAGCAGGGAAGTTACACGGAGGCAGTGAATTAAGATAGCTGGATAGGAACGTGAAAGATGTCGATGAAGCGAACATTGTGCTGCAACAAACAGGTTCGGCATCCAGCAAGGGAAGACGGTCACCAACTCACCCTCGGTTGTCAAATCTTCGATATCTGCCTCACCGTCACCGTGGCCTCAGCTGTCACCGCGACGCATTGCTTCAATATGTTTCGGATCTGCTGCAGTTACTTCACCTTTCACCTCCGCTGCGGTCATAGCGGTTATTAATCAAAACACCGACAACGAGGGTCAACTATCGCCGGAGAGGCGACCTCAGTCTTGGTGGCTCGTGCCATGTTCAGTCACGCCCTGATGGAATGGCTGTTGGTGTGCAACAAGGACTACTGAGTCAAATCATTTGCAGGGCAAGAAGTGTAGCTTAATGGTGTCGTCGGCAACTCGCGAAAGCCTCCCTTCTGAGATAAATAAATAACCGAGGAAGAGAGACGACGGATGTTGTCCAAATTAAGACTGTCCAACCCCACAAGCACGTTCAAGCTTCTCCGCAAAATCCCACCGCCTGCTTTCCACCTCGTATCCTTCAGGGGTCGGTGGGTGGGTGGATTTTACCCACTGTCCACTTCCATCTCTTTTCCTCACAGCCACATGGGACCTCTGGTGTCTCGCATCCCAGACCTAGCCCGGCTTGTTCACTGGGTTCGCTCTGATGACAGATCTTGTGACTAGGTTTGCAGAAAAAAAGCACCACGCGCGGCCGCAGACGATGGGCGGCCGGAAAATACCCCCCTTGATTTGAGTCCCTCCTGAAACGATTGGCGGCTCTACTCGCCCTGCAGCTAGGGAGTATCCCATTTACCGACTAGCTTCTCCAAAAGTGCCCCAGCCTCACGCCGGACAGTGTCTTCTTTTGCGGAGAAGATTGGCGGACTCTGTCCGGTGGGCGTCTCCAGACCAACTGCCGGGGGAACGAGGTGGCTAGATCATGAACGAAGGACGCGACTGGCAATCGTACCGGTCCGGTGGTTCGCGTATATCTCGCCAGAGATAGGTTGGTCAGGACATAAGTTTTCTCGTTTTAACCCCCAATCTTTCTCTCTCTCTTCCCTGGCAGCTTGATTTCGTCCGTGAAGAAGAACGTGTCAAGCCAGCAAGATGGCCGAGAAGGACCTCTCACAGACCACTGAAATTATTGAAAATGCAGCCCACACCGATGAGCGCGAGCGTGAGCGCGAGAGGCAACGGGCTGCAGAGTTCGAAGCTCCCATGCAACACATCCAAGAGCTGAACGAGGCCGAGCACATCAACCTGAGCTGGCGATCATGGCTTGTCGTCTTTGTCACCTGCTTCGCCATCATGGCTCAGGTCTTCGTCGTGGTGGCCGCTGGGTCCGTCATTGCATTTATCATTCGGGACCTCGGCGATGCTCCGCTGGCTGGCTGGATTATTCGTGAGTCAAACCCCTCAGGAACCCGACCATGGCGGCTAATCGTGGCATGACAGAGGGCCCTTTGCTCATGCAGTCTGTGCTGTCCCCGATTGTTGGTCGACTGAGCGATGTCCTTGACCGCAAGTGGCTGGCCTCGATCCCCCCATTGATCGCCTTCGGAGGAGCTGTCATGTCAGCCAAAGCCACGTCCATGTCTATGCTGATCGGAGGCGGCATCCTCATCGGTACAACTTTGAGCACAATCGCAATTGTCCAAGCCATTCCCAGCGAGGTCCTGCCGCTCAAGTACAGAGCGCTCGCCAACGGCTTCGCTTTCTTGGGAGGTGCCGTAGGCGGACTGTAGGTTTGAGTTCCGGAGCCCATGATTTGCACTATGGCTGACGGCTCGTAGCGTTGGAGGCCTCGGCGCCGGCGGTGTCACGAATCAAAGTCCATCGGGCTGGCGAGACATCTTCTGGATGCAGGCGGCGTTCCACTTGGCGACCTTCTTGGGCCTTGTCTTCTTCTACCACCCCACACGACGCTCGGACTACCCTAAGATGTCCTTGAAACAGTACATCTGGGCCATCGATCCCATTGGGTCCTCCCTCTTCATTGTGGCATGCACCCTGCTTTTGCTCGCTCTGGACTGGGCCGGTGGAGCCTACCCATGGTCGGATGCCCACGTTGCTGCTCCATTGGGCATTGGTCTTGGTTTCCTGCTGCTGTTTTGCCTATACGGTATGGAACGGTCCCCTCGACCAGCATTCTGCCTTTAATCGTGCTAACCTTGCTCCCCAGAATGGAAAGGTCGAGACGACGGCATCGTGGCTCACGTCTTCTTCAAGGGGTCCCCCAACTTTGCGTTGTCTGTCTTCTCCTTCGCCGTCGAGGGTTGGATCTTCTACTCGGCCGTGAACAGCGTGACACCTCAAATCGTGCTGAATCTCGGCTTCCAAACCAATGCCTGGAAGATATCCCTCCGCCAACTGTCTTACAGTTTGGTCACCATGTTCGCATCTATTCCGATAACGTGAGTGTTGCACCAAGCCTGACCGCTCTGCAATGGCTGACGAGATCACGCAGACTATATGCGACCAAGTACAAGGATCTGAAGACTCCGTTGATCGTGACATTCGGGGTGTTCCTCATCGTGTGAGTCACCGCCGTCTCCCCATCGTCTCTCGCGATACTGACCTGTTCGATCAGATGCATTCTGTACACAGTCATCACACCCAGCTGGAATCACGCACAGTACGGCATCAACGTGCTCTCGGGCTTTGGCCAATCCGGCCCCCTCACCCTCATCGTCGCTTTGATCCAATTCACATCCCCTCACGCCTTCCTCTCCACGGCCACGGGTCTCGGATTCTCCGCCCGTGCCATCGGAGGCGCATTCGGCTCGGCGGTCCTTGACGCCATCATCAATGGCAAGCTCAAGTCGTACGGGACCAAAGTCGGCGGTGCCGCAATGAAAGCAGGCCTGCCCGAATCATCCGTCCCCGCTTTGCTCTCGGCACTAGCCACGGGAGCTGGGCTCACCGACGTGCCGGGAATCAACGCGACCATCATCGACAAGACCGTTGACGCTAGCCACTGGGAATATGCTCATGCGTACCGACTGGCTTGGGCGAGCATCATCCCCTTCGTAGTGCTGGCTCTCGTAGGAATTTGGTTCTTGAAGGGAGTCAAGGAACTGATGACCGAGAAGGTCGAGGCGACGGTTGAGCACATCGAGAAGGTTGAGCCGGTGAAGGCTTGATGCAGAGGTAGTCTTTGCTGTGTGGAGCGCGATCCGGCTTCGAGCATTTTAACTGACCACAGACCAAGTAGACAAGTGGGATATCTGCCATCTGAATAAATTGGTGCTCTACACAGCATAAACGTACTAGATGTGCCATTAACGTCGAATAAGCGCCAATAACGTCGAATAAGCGCCAATAGCCGGAGTCCTCGTACGGAGTATGTCCAGTATGTACTTGTACGGTCAGCCAAAATGGAGCTCACACCATGTCCCTGCGTCAAGGCGGCTGCCAGCCAATGACATGGCGCATAAACGTAATCAGCACCGCAGATCGACAACCTCAGACCCACCATGATGCATTCTTTTCGAGCTGGCCGATGATTTTCTTTATTTGACAAGACAATTCAGATCTCGGAAATTCTTGGCCAGATCACAGTCATACGCACCAGACCTGCAGGTGTGGCACAGTGCACAGGATTCGATTCGCAGGCTCAGAATACATACCTTACCGTACCTTACGAGTGCTTGATAGAATACTGACATACCAACACCACCACCACCAGTACTGGTACCAATATGTCGATCCGCAACCTCGCCGAGTTCGGCACGCGCCACGTCGCCCGCGGAATCGGACGCCTGGCGACCGAAGTCATCGAGTCCGGCAGCGGGTCGTACGTGACGATGGCGTCGGGCCGCAAGATGCTCGACTTCACGTGCGGCATCGGGGTCGCGAACCTGGGCCACTGCCACCCGGCGGTGACGCGGGCGGCGCAGGCCCAGGTGGCCAAGATGGTGCACGCGCAGGTCAACATCGCGTTCCAGCGGCCGTACCTGGAGCTGATCGAGCAGCTGCTGCCGCTGATGCCGCACCCGAGCCTCGACACGTTCTTCTTCTGGAACTCCGGCAGCGAGGCCGTCGAGGCCGCCGTCAAGCTGGCCCGGCACGCCACGCGCCGCCAGAACATCATCGTCATGCAGGGGTCGTACCACGGGCGCACGTTCGGGACCATGGCCATGACGCGCTCCAAGACGGTCTACTCCGAGGGCTATGCGCCGTTGATGGGCGGCGTGTTGGCCGTGCCGTTCCCGGACTGTGCGCACTGCGCGATCGCCACCCATACGGGCGGCAAGTGTGGCTATGAGGCGTGCTGTATGGACCCCGTAGCGCAGCTGGAGTTGCTGTTGCAGCGTGAGTCGGCCCCCTCGGACACGGCTGCGATTGTCATCGAGCCTGTGCTAGGCGAGGGCGGCTACGTGCCCGTGCCGAAAGGATATCTCGAGCGTGTGCGCGCCATCTGCGACAAGCACGGCATCCTCCTCGTGGTCGACGAGGTGCAGTCCGGCTTCGGCCGCACGGGGAAGATGTTTGCCATCGAGCACTGGGGCGTGCGGCCCGACGTGGTCGTCATGGCCAAGGGCATCGCGAACGGCTTCCCACTC
The DNA here is from genome assembly GCA_000835435.1 of Phialophora macrospora. NCBI lineage: Eukaryota > Fungi > Ascomycota > Eurotiomycetes > Chaetothyriales > Herpotrichiellaceae > Phialophora > Phialophora macrospora. The sequence continues at coordinate 528,824 of KN846957.1, read as the reverse complement.
AGTGGCATTGTGTCGCGCAAGGAGTTGATGGACACGCAGAAGCCCGGCTCCATGGGCGGCACGTACGCCGGCAACGCCGTCTCCTGCGCCGCTGGCATCGCCGTGGCCAAGGCTTTCCGCGAGGAACGCATCCTCGAGAACGTGAATGCGCGGGGTCAAGAAATGGCCGCCATGCTGCGCGATATGAAGGCGAAGTACCCGGACTTTGTGTACGACGTGCGCGGACTGGGGCTGATGCAAGCCATCGAATTCGTTGGCGGGCGCGGCTACGCGAGTAAAGTGCAGGCCAAGTGTATGGAGAAGGACATGTTGATCTTGACAACGAGCATCTACGATACCTTGAGGTTTATCCCGCCGCTGAACATTAGTCAGGAGGATATGAGCAAAGGCTTGGGCATTTTGGGCCAAGCAATCGAGGAGGTCGCTGCTGGGGCGAAGCCAAAGGAGACCGGGACGAAGGGCCATGCACCGGAGTGATAGATTACTGGTGTCTTACACAGGAATTGATGAAATCAATGGACTTGGCCCGTCCGCCGGGAAGCTGAAGAGCAAGAAAGACATCGTATTTGTGTGGGAAAGGGGAAATGCTGGCTATAGCATACTGGCTGCATCGTGTTATCGTGCTCAACGTGCTCAACTACGCGCCGAGGCGTAGTCGACAGAGTATCGCTGTCATCATATTTTCTTTCAAGCCAAGTCTGCACCCTTGCTTTGCTTCACTTCTTTGATGCGTTGGTCTCGATCCCGCCATAGCTCTTGCTCTTGTCTAACATAGTCCACGGCGCAAACGCGTTCTTACTGTTCTTCAGCACGGGTTTCAGCTCGGGGAAATGGCGGCCGAGGACATCCTTCATGGTGCTGTTCTGCACCCAGGCTAGACCCTCTTTCGTGTACATGTCTGCATTCCACTGGCCAGCGATGAATCTGTCGCTCTTGAGACGGCGCGATGCCATGAGAATGAAGATCCGAAACGCCGTGTCGGAAAAGCCGAAGCCCTTGGGGAGTGGCTCGGAATGGCTACCGATAAGGGTGTCGACGAGTTCGATGTCCCCGTTATATGCATCTGACAACTCCGCCGCGAGAGCTTTGTTCCCGCCTGTGAGTTCTTCAAATGTTTTGGGGGCAGGCATGCGCAACAGACGGCGGAATTGATTATACCGAGGCACGCCCCGTTCGCGGTCGCGGACAAGGTCGACGGTGCCCATGTCGCGGGCGAAGTTGTCTGAAGGCACCTTCAAGTTCCTCAAGAAGGCAGGATAGTTATTATTCGTGATTGCGCCAGGGTAGTTGATGCCGAAGGAGTAGAAGGCGTCAGCGAAGCTGAGATCCTCAGGTGGGTCGAGCGGCTTTTGTGCCTTGGTGAAGAGCATGTCTTCTACGGGGATGGTCTTGCGATGATGGCCATCGTGAGCGTCGAAGAAAGCAATTGTATCTGGCACAAGCGAATGCATGCGGTAGACGGACACGAATTCCTCAGTCAGGGAGTAAGGTACGCCTTGTTGGTCAACACCGCTACCGGGGATACCGCTGATGACTTCGCTGGTCTTGGAAATGCGGCCGAGTAATTTGGTCAATTTCTCGCCGACGAGACCCCACCAATTCGCGTTCATGGCGATTTGGAGCGTCGGATGGCCGAGAATAGCAGGTGTCCATTCCACGGTGTGGATCTTCGCCATGAGGGCACAGTTAACCAGGCGGGCTTTGTCGAAGATCTGGTCGCCCGTCCAGTCTGGGTAATTGCGGCGCAACATTTCGCAGATGGAGTTATGCTCCAATGCGAACAGGGTGTGCAAAATCTCCATGCCTATCCACCAGTTGTTATTGAACCCAGTCTTTGGCAACCCGTGCTCGTCACGAGGAAGGAACTGCTCGCGGCCGTCCTTGGCGAGGGTCAACTTTCCGTCGCTGTTCAAGTTGCGCAGTGACTTTGTCACGCCTTCGTCGGAGCCGTAAATCTGCGAACTATCCCACCAGGCAGTGTTGAGGTTCCTGTAGCCTGGAGATTTGCGGTCGGTGTCGCTGAGGATCTGGTCTGCTTCCGTTTTGGCAAGCTGCATCTTCTTGCCGCCTCGCCATGTATCTCCGGGAGGCAGGTCAATGTTGTACATCTCATCACTCTGTCATACGTTAGCTAGATAGGCGGCGCCGCCGAGTGGCAGTCAACTTACGCTCTCGTGAACGAACCAATCGTGAGTTTGAAATTGAATCCAGGCCGCCGCCAACAAATTCAAGGTGGTAGCAGGGATGAAGTCTTTCCGTTTCATGAAACGCTCGCTCAACTGGTATTACCAACATTGCGCTGTTAGCTTCTCTCTGCCTCCGCGCTCTCGGAGCCATCAACGTGAGCTGGGGTTCATCACGTGGAGCATGAGTCTGGGTAGGCATGGAGGTGCGAGACCGTTCGCCCAAACGTGGCCGACGTGATCTTGAAGGCCACAGATGAATCCTTGCAGAACTTACCATTCTTGGATTTGGGTTCCAGAGATCTTCGTCGTGTGGCTTTGGGCAGAAGGCTCTGGGAAAGTTCCGGCCGAAGCGCATGCCCGCGCAGCCCATCAGAGGCATTTCGGTCGAATTGAACTTGCCATCAGAGTTGCGTGCCTTTTCGAACCGGGTACTGGTCATGGGGCAGGTCGCTTGTGTGCCCTGAGCGGAACCATCAGGATAGACATCGTGCAAATTGTACTGTCGAAGCTCGACGCGCAATGCCTCGAGATTTAAAGCCCCGATCAAGCTGGGGAGTTTGTGCCATGGAATGAATTTGTTGACGAAATGGAAGAGCGCGACAGTGAAGCGGTCGAAAAGACCGGCCTTGTAGCTTGGTCGAACCGCTTCGTCCATGGCTGCCGTGACTGAGGATGTTCGAGAGAGATCAAGAGTTGAGACAACATGATGAAAATCATGGTCGGATGGGACACGTTAAAAGGGCAGCGATTGTCACATGTTCCTGCCATGGCGGCTCAGCTCCTGCCATCGACGCCGTCTGCAACTTCCTTCGGGCGCAGCTGTGACATGGTGTTCAACGCTCGTCACATTGGTGAAGTTGCGATGGTGACTCCTGCAACTTTCCGTGGACGATCTGTTTGGGCCAAGCCACCATTTGCAATCCCGCCAGATTGACTGGCTCGGCAACCCAAGGGTTCAATCAGGCAAGCACCCAGCAGTCAGCTCTCCTGCAGACAACCATCAGCTTGTCGTATCAGGCCTTCAGCTCATGTGCCTTTGAGTTGGGTGCAACCCCGCGAATGGCTGCTTCAACGAAGCTGCCACCCAGGCTGTGTAACAGGTCTACAAAACTGGAATTGAAACTGGAGTGGCTTTGTCGGACGCAAGCTGAGAAGGATTTATACGAGTGGCATGTGATAGATCATGAGGATGGACTCAAACATTTTCATCCTGAGCCAGCATTGTCAACAGACCTGCACCCTAAGAAACGCTCACAACAATCTCACTGCAGCCTTCAGGATCCCCACGCCAGCACCCTTCCCAATCCTCCATTATGCAGTTAACGCTCACCAGCATCGTGAAGACTGCCTTCACCGGCGGGTATCTGGATAAGAAATCCCAAGCAAAACTCGCAAACGAGGCAGACCACACGTACATCAAAGGAGATCCTGAGCACCGGGGACCTTGTCCTGGGCTGAACGCGTTGGCAAACCAAGGCTGGCTGTGACTTGACCCCTCCACAGGAGTTCAAGGGAGTCTACTTACTGATCTGCATTACAGACCACGAGATGGGAAAAACCTCACCATTCCTCAAGTCCAACACGCGCTCGAGACTGCTTTGCACATGGACTGGTTGGCCGCAGCATCGCTCTGTAGCAGTCTCCCTCCTCTGCTCCGCGAAGACGGCACATTCGATCTGGTAGACACACGCCGGCACAATGTAATCGAGCACGACTCATCCTTCACCCGCCTCGATTTCCTCCAAGGGGACAATTACACCTTTCGGCCAGAGATGCTGCAAGCCATGCTCGACGACGCAGATGGCGGTCCCATAACCCACCGATCGCTGGCCAAGACCTTTATTCGTCGAGACAAGGAGAGCCGCGCAGCAGGAGCTCCGAAATTGCCTCTGAATCTGTGGTTCGTTCGGGTGCTGCAAGCTGTCGGCGCTGTGAACACTGCACAAACCGGAGGCATTTTGACCAAGGAAGTGGCGTATGCCATCTTTGCCGAGGAGAGATTTCCCGAAGTTGTGCTGGAGAATCCAAAGAAGAGAACCGTCTTCACTTTGCTTGGAAACGCCCTCGCCATGATGCGCTATGTCATCTTCGGGCCGTAGACGCCTGAAACATCGAAAGAGTGCAGGCGACTGAGCGAGGTTATGGCGACGGTGGAGTCGGGGTACATGTCGCACGGGTTTTATGTTCAGCGCATCCCATGCCTCTCTAATCCTGGACGACCATTTCTAAACATCGTTTCTACCGTATTGGCAGATTCTACGCAATGCAAGATAGGGACTGACACTGGCACTACGGTACTCGGAGTCAAGCCTCCCGGAATGGAAAATTGTTGACGCGTCTTGAGGCGCGCCGGGAGGGAGGCAAAAGCCGCCGACGGTTCAATGTAATTTCCCATCAACCCCACCCTGGATCACTTTTCTCTCCTCAAACCGCTCCTGTTTCTTTTTCATTCGCACCGTCTCCGCATCAGCCCAATCGATAGTCGATAATTGAATCCTCGCCAATCCCACTTCCCGGGTCTCAGCATTATCGTAATCCGGAAAGGAGATTATTGTTCTGACGGGACACGGCGTCCACCATCGTGATTGGCGCTCCCAGGGCTTCATCCGAACGCCTATCGACTCCCACCAGGGAAGAGCCTGGCCGTGGGATGGATTGCCACATGGACACGCGACACTGTGATCAACGATAAGGCTTGACGAGGCTCTTGGGAGAACCCTGGACACCATGGGAGAAACGAAGCAGATTCGGCTGTGGAACCTCAAGCCTCCTGAGTGTAGAACGCGAACTGTTGTTCGGCTGAAGGAGCCATGTTTGCTTGGAGCATCTATACCACCTCGTTCCTTCCATCTGTGCCTGAATCCCGCTCGCTGAGGATGTGAGTGAGTTGTTCCTACCCTCTTCGCCTGGCGCCTTTGAATTTACTGTCGTTGTTCAAGATCTGTTGCACTTCATTCCTTCGTGCTTCAGTATCGTCCACTCATTATTGTGCCACCCGTTGGTGTGTTTTGGTGTGTCTTCTTATCTCGAAACACCCGCAACAACCCTTCAATCTCTCCAATCGAGATACTCGACAGCCGAACTTCCTTAAACCTTTGGACGCCAGGACACTTGAGAACCGATCTTTCAAGCATAGAGCACTGCTGGATTTGCTGGGTGTCGGCAATGGCAGCCGTTCAAGATCCGGCATTTTGGAAACGGTTTTCGGTAGCGGTACACCAGCAAGATGAAGAGAAAGCACACATGTCAGATGGCAGGTCCATGTCGACTGTATCGTCAACGCCACAGTTGAAGCATACGTAAGTAGAATCAGAACTGAGCCTGCGAACTGAGGGACGGCATACTGACGTCCACGGCGCAGGGGGTCATGGCTTGAACGAAATCAAAGGAAGCAACGTCGAACTCGAATCTTTGGCTGGCTCATTGCATTCAGCTTCGTCATTGTCATCGCTGCCATTGTTCTCGTGTTGCTGTGGTTTTCGAAGGTCGGGCCTTTCAAAGACAGGTTGTGACAAGACACCCAAGCACCAACGGTTGAGCTGGATACAGTATTATTATCACAGCCTTGTGTCCACGTACACTCGCCGTGCCGACTCATTTGACGAACCCGAATTCATACAGCTATACACCTAACGCCGACATCACATATCAACCTTACGGCCGACAGCTCCACCCACATCAACCACGGGGCACGGCCGTGCACTTCCTCGCATTACTATACGACAGCGAGTTTCAACTGGGCGAGGCAGCCACCAAAGCAGCTTGGACACTGGGAAGATGTCTGTACATTGCTTAACTTGTACGGGGTCAAATACCAGGGCGGATGCCTCCACGAACCAAACCGGGAAAATGGATGCAGAAACCGCTTAGACGATCACGAAGATCACGAGAAACATGTCTACCAAAGGCTGGAAAGGCACATTGCCCTTTGCCGGCCCTTCAGGATACCAATAGACCGAATATTAGACTTTGATACCAAACCGAATGAATCGAAATGAATTTCTTGCACCGAGTAGTTCTTTGATTTCTACCGGATCCGAGGTTGAAACCCATGCATGGGTTTTGAACCAGTACGGAGTACTACATCAGGCCTTCTAACGCTCAAGGCGTAGTATTCAAGTAGCTTTTCGCCTGCATTTTGGTCTCTGTCAAGCCCGAAGAATAATCCTCGTTCGAGTGGTCGCCAACCTAATACCAGGTAGACCGCTCGTCCCTATCTTCCCACTACTTTCCTTGTCAACACTCCGTATATCGAGGTGGACGGCCGTGATGTTTGTCCACATACACGGAGGGTCATGGCGGTGGACGAGGAGATTCATGCTGGACTCAGGTCCACGTGGGAACCGTCAGTCCTTGACATTGACTGCTGTTCTGTTGGAATTGCTCGAGGATCGAGTGTCTAGCGACTGCGAGATATCGGGCTTGTCCCTATCTATTGGGTGGTGTGCCATTTTCAGGATGCGGATGTGTCTGTCGCAAAACGTCGCTACTAGCCCAATTCTCAATGTCTTCCCGAGACAAGACCCGTCGTGAGAGCCGGGTCATGCTGTAGTCAATGACCATCGGAGACGAGACGCTGGGCTGCTTGCCAATTCCACAAAGCGGTCATTCAACCAGTGGTGTTGTCGTTTTCTTTCTTCGGTGTGCGTTTCTCGAGCTGGTGCTCATGGTCAACCCTCCTGCCGGGTCGTACACACACCTTCTAGTATCTCTTCCTTGTCGGCTCCGGGCTCGGACTTCTGGACATGCTCCTCTCATCCCTCCCGCGCTCTTTCAGCCACTTCTTCGTGCTGAGCTCCAGCTCGCGCTCCAACTCGGGCGACGGCTCCTTTCTGTGGATGAAGTTGCAGAACCCGCCCCTCACGCAGCCCTCGCCGCTATTAAGTCGGCAGCAGGCCTCGCGAAAGTCCGTCACGGGGCTCAGTTCGCAGTAGATGGGCCGCGCGGCGTACCAGCGTGAGTTCAGCGCGTCGCAGGCCGCCTGCGCCGAGTCCTCGTACTTGAAGCGCGCGTACACGTTGCCGATGAGGTGGTCGTTGTTGTTGTCGCACACGACCACCTCCTCGAGCTCGCCGTACTTGCACATCTCGCACCAGAAGTCCTCGTAGAAGGCGTCGAAGTGGTTCTGCAGTTGCGAGGCGTTCATCTTGTTCTTCGGGTCGTACGCCGGGTTCTGGTACAGGTTGGGCAGGAGGATCGTCTGGCTATACGACGGCTTGACGTGCTTGCGCGAGCAGCGGTCGCCGTGCCGGCACGCCCCGATCTTGTAGTAGAAGGAGCAGTTGACTTTGTCTTGTTCGGTGCCGAAGATGGACGCGAGGTAGTTGGCCATTGTGGCGGCAAGTGGGTGTGAGAACTTTTGTTGGAAGAGAGAACAGTCAGGATAGGATATTATCGTCTCGTATCGTGTTATGTGCGCGCGTAGATCCGCGACGTCGGTATATCGATGAAGGATGGATGAATGGTTGGTGGTGTCGAAGTTGCCTTTACTTGACCACATCTGCAAAGAAATGCGCTGGAGGCATGAGACACGTGATCACTTAGAAATCGCGCTTCCAGAAATTTCCTTGGCAGACAAGGACAACATCGTCATTGGTCCAGCTGTTGCCTTTCCCCAGATTTTCTCCGGACGATGCATTCGAGGTACCGTTCTTTTTACAGGTCTGCTACAGTACGGGTTAGAATTCGGGATATCTCGATTGTCGTAATTCATGTAAATTGACTACGCTCTGCGTTCCCGCTGATCTCGTTCGGCACCTGTACCACCCGTGCATGGCCTCCATTGATCAATTTGCGCAACGCAGCAACGCAGCAACGCAGCTGAGATCGGTTATCGAGTGTACTGTCCCGTCTCCTTTGATGTGCTCCCATCGCCCGTTGGAAATCCTAAATTCCTCTCCTTCTCGGAGGAAATGAATTTGTCTCATCCGAAGATACTGATGAAATTCGACACCTGCGCTGACCCTCCCGTACTCATTGCTGAGGCGGAAACATTCCTCGGTCCATGCTCCCCATAAAACACAACGGTTGTCTTATTGACGCCCAGATCGCCATCCCATTGGACAGTTGCAGTCTGCGACTCGGTGGAACTGCTCAACGTGATATTCACCACCTCAGACCCATTGTAGTAAGGAAACACATACGTGCCAAAGTCATAGCTTGGGAATGCTTCGATTGTCAGACTGGGCGTCCAGTTCTTGGTCCACTTGTTGTTGCCCTGGTAGATATCGCCCTTGACAACGAGGGAGCCTTCGCGCACGTACACCGGGGAGTATTCCCACTGCAATGTCACATTCGTGGAAGAGCCGCCCTGGTAGACTTTTGTCTTGTTGTAGTATTCCAGGTAGGCGCGGTTCGTGTATACAGAGACGGTGTCATTGGGGAAATAGACTGCGCGACGGCCACCTTCGTGCACTATCGGCGCAACAAAGAAACTGTCTCCGAAGTAATATGCATCCGGGGTGTCGAGGACCCTCGGGTCCTTCGGGGCTTCGAGGAAGAGGGCGCGCATAACAGGTATGCCGGTCAAACTGGCTTGATATGTGAAGGATTTGATGTAGGGCAGTAGGGCGTGGTGTTCGTTTGCGGTAGATTTGAGGATCGAGCCAAGTCGCGATGGATAGGGTGGGTACCAGGGGGTATGGTTCGTGCCGACCATGATTTCGTACACGGGCGAGTAAGCTGAGAAGTGCATCCAGCGGGCCCAAACTTCTGGTGTGGGTTGATCGGCCACGAGGTTAGGGGAGCGGACGTAGCCTCCGGTATCTGACGACCAGGTTGAGAAGCCGAGTAATCCTGCGCGAATGCCCGAGGCAACGCTATATTGGAGTCCGGTGAAGTTGGCGTGAGAATCGCCATTCCATATATTTGTCAAAGCGCGCGAGCGATCGACAGCCGAGCGGGCGAAGTTGTAAAACCCGTTCTTACCCCATTTATTGGCCATCGAGGTCCCACAGAGTTGTTCGAAAAGCTGCATCTGGATGTTTTGTTCCCACACTGTTCCTCGTTAGTCCGTCTCCATCATGGATCGGATGTGGACTTGCCTGGCATCTCTCCTTCTTCACCGCGGTCAATTTTATAGCCCTTCACACCAACAGAGGGGAAATACGACAGCTTCTGCAAGAAGTAATCATATGCCGCTGGTATGGAAAGGTTGAGCGCAGGTCCCAGGAAGAACTCCGGGTCGATGCCTGGGAAAAGCCATCCATTGGCGGCCGACACGTTGAACAGCTCGTTATGCCAAAAGGCTCGGTTTGCTACCCACACTTGAAAGTCGAACCCCCAGGACGAGAGATTGGCGATGAATTCCTTGGGGGTCGGATAATACTTGGGGTCGAAGTCAAAGTTGCCAAATGAATAGTTTCCTGAGCCATAGGGGCGGTCGGCAAAGAAAGAAGAGGCTGCTTATTGTCAGTACTTGGAGGACTGGCAAGATGCCGCCAGAAGTCTTAGCAGGGGCGTAGGCCAAGGACAACATACCGTGGATCTGGTTGTAGTAGAGGTGATCGATCACGTCATAGTAGTTCTCCTGAGCATTGCTGACATAGCCATGGAAGTCCGTTTCGAAGTTATCGGACCAGAACGTCGGCCCATATCCAGAGTCTGGAGGCATTGTGATCCGTGCTGACAAGCCGGTGTACGTTTCGATGATTGACTTGTAGTCACCAGGCGTGGTTGGCAAGATGATATAGTAGACCAAGCTGCTCGTGTTGAAAATGAATTGTGCCTCACTTGGGCTGAATTGGAATGAGCCCATATCCAGAGTGTCAGCATAGACGCCATAGCCTTCGCTGCTGTAGAACGTCGGCGCTCGTGCATTGTCCCAGTTCGATCCCACCTCATTTCCGGCACCTTTGAGGTCGAAAGAGATGCCATTGTTGGTGAGCGAATCATTCCATGGATATTCCCAGACGCCGTAGAAGTTTTCGTTGCGTGCTGCCGCAAATTGCGCCCCAGTGAACGCTGCTGTCGAGTTGTACTGGATCTTCACAACATTTGGCTGAATGACTGACCAGTCAACAATGCCTCCAGCGTTGGCAACCACACCATCGCTAGAAGCAGACACCGGTGTGGTTGTTGTGTTCAACGGGCCACTGAGTATAGCTTTGTTGTTGACAGTAACTCCTTGGCTGGTGATAGTGAGTGCGAAAGGGTTGGTGCTAGACACTGTAACATTGACAGCAGCCAGACCCGAGCCCAAGAGGCTGCATGCGAACACTAGCGATGTCCACATATCGAAGACAAGCTGCGCTGCTACAGCTGTATCTGTGCCCGGAAAGCCTCGAGGTTCACCATGGGGCGGCCGGGCTCGAGCCAGAGATGTGGTTTTTACTCTCCAGCATGGACATCATTGCACCGAAATGCCGAAGTGTTGTTGGAGCTGCCATTCGGTTGATGTCTGTCCCTGAGGATCTTCTCCATGGTTTATGAATATAGGCTGATTCTTGTCCACTGACTAGGCCGGAAGGGGTATTGAAGCTGCATGGTGACAAGAGCTTGGGGAAAGGTCGAAGCCGGAATCTGCTTGATGACATATTACAGTAAAGTGCGGACCGGATTGTGGAGGATCCCCGCATGAAGCGGAGCGTCCCCAGTGTGACGTGGATCATTGCCAGTGCTTCAGAAGGTGAGAAGGACGATGCAAGGGACAGAGCCAGTGTCTGCGGAGAAAGGTGAGAGGGGATGTGTTCCTAGGGTTACCGGCAAAATGAGAGGATGAATTGGAGGCAGGTGTCGACTGCGACGATGATCTGTAGCTGGTATAGTGGAACGATTCGTATTTTCTCTTGGCCGCAAGGCTGAAAGACATCTGGCAAACCTTCAGATAGAAAGATCATTACTATTGGGTCAGGAATGACAGACAATCGCTCGGAAACAGGGCACATACGGATTTGAGGGTCGTGAACACATAAAGGAGACGGTGATGCTTCTCCAGGAGGGCGTGTTATCCTACATAACGTAGCAAACTCGACAGGGTGGATTATGTAGATGATCTCTAGTGCGCTGCAACTTTCTGGTGCAGGAGATTGGGAGATTCTAGGCTGCTTGGCTGGCACAGGCAATGCCCCAGCCCGAGTCGCGAACGGGAAGTGGATGCTAATATCAGCATCCTCCTTGAGACTGAGGTGAGATCCTATCATCAAGTTGAGAAGAGGAAGGCTAGAGCCTGGAAGCAGCCTGTGCACTTTGAGGAGAGCAGCATCTTAGCATAGTCTTTCATTCCCTCGGTGCATCAACCTCACTTCTGCCTGAAAATTGCAGAGCAGACTTGTGGGTGGTTGATCAGGGTGCGGCACAACTCACAGCCAAGTGCACCAACCGCCCAACAATTTCTCAATTCCATTGATGTCGAAACCAGCACACAAAAAGTAAAAATCCAACTCGAAGTCCAGCAAAAATATACAAAAACTATCCCCAGAAGCTGGGTTTTGCAGGTTCTAGGTTAGGGAAACTGACCGAAGCCGTTCTTTCCGCAATGTATCGCAGATATGACAAGATTTACCTGCTACTAGGGGGATTTCCGGCTACTTCATACAGAACCGTATCTTCATGCATTGACCTTGTTTCCGGAAATCGAAGCGTGCCGTTGTAGACAGGCCCTCCCCAAGGATAAATCCCCAGTACTTCGTTAGATCGCAGAGTGGATGCATAAGATGACAGAACTGTGAAGTCCTTTGGCTGAGGAGGTTAACCCGTGTTTCACTGCACTTGTCTCTTTGAATTGTTGGGTGTTTTTCTCCTCGACCAGAATATATACCCAACATTTTTCGAGGAAATTCACTTTTGCGGAACCGGAGGAAGTATTCTCCGCACGCGAGATGGAAAGTTTCTTCACACTTGACACTCACCCTCCCCGAAACAAACTCACCATAGGACTGATCTCATCCTTAAAGCGTTCTGAGGTGTAGAGCTGACCTACTGCATTGTGGCAATAACATGAATGGCGCGGCTTGGATCCCTAGAAGACATCAACCACGATGTTGCGTGGTATGGCGCCGGCTCTGGATGCACATACCATCCATCAGCTGAAGGACTCGCCGTCATGGAGGCCGATGACTTTGGCGAATGAGTTGTTCGGAATCGAAGATAAAGCAGGTAAGAAAGATTGAAAGAGCAATTTGACATTAGGTACGGAGCATATGCTGTGACTTCGGCCAGTGATGGGTTGGCTAAGTTCATCCATAGGGACTGACAGCAAACAGGAGTAAGTGACAAGAGGCAACATTGAATCAAGAATGAATGTGAGCACAAGATAAGAGGTGCCAAGAGGGGTACATAAGGCAACGCCCGAATCAACTTGTGGCAAAGGGGCTAGGGCTTAAATAGAGTTGGTGGAGCTTTTCAACTCTGTTGTCATGCACCCCAAAAATGCAGCGCTAGCCTCAGAATCTTCTTCTTGAACGCTTGAGCACCCAAGGCAATAGCAACATTGCATTATGGTGTCCGGAGAACTATTACGAGGACTGGATCCATGTTTTACTCCCCCATGCACCAGCGACAAAGGTGGGAACTCAAGAGATTCCCAATTCGAACGGGCATCCATCTTCCATTCAGGGAGACTTTGACGTCGTGCCAATATTTTGACAGTACACCGACATGAAGCACCGACATTTCGAGATGAATTCTCAGATTCTTCGATCTGGACGATCTTCTGCTGAACCGCTTTACTGCCGGCGTAGATGATGAACACCTTAAAGAAGATCCGTGCGAACAATGCCGTCAAAGCTCCGCATCGTGCTGTCTTTTTTGCCAGGAAGCAGAAAACTCACGCCATAGATGGCATTCTCGGTCACCTTCGCCTCAGTCGAAGGTAGATCGGATTCCTGACTGCTGCTTGTGGTCTCTTGGAAGACCTTGCAGCGCTGCTGTTGAACGACGGGAATGGCGTTGATGGGATTAATGGCTGTGTCGAACTCGTACTCGGAATGACTCAGAGTGGTACCCTGGTCGTTACCATGGAGTTTCTGGAGAAGGCACCAATAGTCCTAGATGCTCTTCGACTTTCTCTTGTGAATGGTGAGCCACCAAGTATGGTAGTCATATCGCTTCTGCCGGATAGCCATTCAGTGCGCATGCAACCCTACCGTTTTCAGCTCCATTGTGGATTTATCAAATGTCAATGGAAAGTAAATGGAGTCTTCCGGGAGAAATGGAAATTGAGTGGGAATCGGGCTTGGATGAGAGTGTTCCTCAGGCCCTCGAACGGCTGTGGCGCTGTGGCTTCTCTGGCTTGTGGCTGGTGAGAAGTGGTGTGAGTTGAAGCTCTGTAGTCGGTGACCAATCAGCGACGCCGGTATTTCGATCGTAGTTTGAAGCAACATTGACCTCCTTTGCTCTTACAATCCTACACCCGACAACACTGCTCAACCTCTCCACTCCTGGGCAATCACCATGTCGGTGGCACGCACCGCTCTCTCGCTGGCAAGGCGTGTGCCTTTCCAAGCCCCTCGCGTCGCTCCTCGAACATTCACCACCATCGCAGCTCGTCGTACGTCCGTCGAATTCCCAGAGCTCCGTACATCAGCTCCGGGAACGTGCCCCAGCATTGCCCATATTTCCGGAGTTATTACTAACTGGGCTTATCTGTGTAGGAGCAAGCAAATTCGATCCGAAGCCTGGCGATCCGGAAGGAAAACTTCTCCCTTTTGAAGGTGAGCTGCGAATCATAGTGCAGGAAGAGCCGGCTGCCAACAGGCAGATACATTGGACAGCGAGCTGACATGGATCGGGCGCCTGCTACAGAAATCAAAACTGAGACGGATCTCATCCCTCCCGGAGCTGCACGCGGCACCGTCCCTACTGATCTCGAACAAGCCACCGGTCTTGAACGTCTAGAAATCCTGGGAAAGATGCAAGGCATTGACATCTTTGACATGTCTCCGCTGCCATCAGACCGACTTGGTACATTTGAGGATCCGATTGTGGTGAAATCCGCTGGCGATGAGTTTCAAGCCGGGTGCACCGGCTCACCAGCCGACTCGCACAACGTCAAATGGCTAGTGGTATGTCTTGTCTCTTACTTTAATCCTTCATTCGCACACGCGCTTGCAGGAGCCGCAAACATTGGGTATAGCTAATGGTGGATCAATAGCTGTCCCGTAAGCGGCCTTTCGAGCGCTGCCTCGAGTGCGGAAGTGTGTATCGAATGGACTACGTCGGACCTCCAGATCAGCACGATGATCACCATGGCGACCACCACCACGGCTTTGAAGAGCCCAAAACCATGGCAGATTTTGTCAAGCCAGAATACTGGTACCGATGAGCTAACATGGTGTGTTGGAGAGAATCTGGTATGCTGCTGGGTGAGCGGTGCATGTGGAAGAGGAAAGAGATGTACATAAAGACACAGCTTCGGGTAAGAGAATTGTAACTCCGCGCAGCATAAGTACTGGTTGTACCTCCTGCTCTCATATCATGGATCTGGTTTCCTTCGCATTTTCTCCCAGCAGGTTGGACTGCGTCTCCGTTGAGAAACTCTCTCTGCTACGACAGGTCCCTGGCCCTTGCACTCTACTCTCCGGGCGGTATGAGAGATTGCTACAAGACGGGCGCTTGCTTGACCAACCGTACTTCTCCCAACAAGATCTAAGTGTCCACATCTAAGGCGGACACTTTTCGACACTCCCAGATGGCCGTCTGCAAACAATAAAGTAGTCCTTTGGACAGTCATCGGCGTCCAACTAACAGTTCGATGCAGACATCTCAACTGTGCTGTGAGAGTCAGAAGAATAATGGTTGGATCCCCTGGTTTTCTGGGTATCGGTCCCTGCTCATATCCTGGCGAATAGGGAAGCTTGTGAGAGCCTAAAGCAACCGGCACTGGTCATTCCTGCTTTCATCCATTATTACGTCCGTTTCGATACTAAGTTAACTGGCATGAGAAAGAGTCGTTGAGATGTCACAGGAACGAGCATAAGACAGATACGAACTTGAGTGAGGTCTTCGGTTCATTAAGGGCAGAATTTCGCCCACTTTCGAACCTTGCATTAGACATGGTGATTAACCGTCTGCTGGGCTCAGGTATATTCGTAGAACAATCCAGACCGATCTAGCTACGTAGGTAGGAATGCTGGAGGATTCCCGGAGACAACAAGCCCAGTTCCAAGTCTCTCAACGCTAGGTGGCACTCCTCGTCTATGTTTGTACATACATACCTACATACCTACTCTGTTCTCGTCTGTCCCTCCTTCCTCTCTAACACTCGACAACTAACATGGAACATCGCCAAGCTCACCACCCCCTCCATGTCTGTGATCAAATGGACATTCTCCCTAAACAGCTCGGTCTTCCGAAATGCCATATGCGCACCGACGCTCGGCCACCCAATGAAGGCGGTGAATAGTGCTCCCTTCCGCCGCCCTCCCTGTAGTTCCGTCTCTGCCTCTGGTCCTCCCTCGTCTCCCTTTGCCCCCATGACCACAGTCCTGATGGGAAAATTCGTCTCCACGCCCCATCCGGATCCTACGCCCCTGACCTGCTTGCACTGACTGAGTGCCACATCGACGAATCGCTGGAATTGCGCGCTCGCAGCGTCTTTGCTAGCTCGCGAGATGTCCGACGGGAAATAAGCGAGCATCACCTCCGTCACGGGGGCCAGAAGGACGAGCGGCGGAAAGGGTTCCAAGACGACGTGCCCGGATAATTCGCTGTGCGTGAGGATCTTGGGCAGATCTTTGACGGCGTCGCGGCCGGGACTAGGAGCGAGACGCGCGGAGACGGAGTTCAGAATTGCCCGTATATTCTCGATTTCAAGACAGAGTCACTGGAACTCACCCGTTCGCAAACTTTTCATGCTGTTCCACGCTGTCAAAGTCGAAGAAGGCCCAGAGTTTTGTCGGATCCGGATCGGTGGCTTGGACGCCGTTGGACTTTGATTCGGCATTTGCCCCTGCATCGGCTTCGATCTCTACACCCCAATAGACGCTATAGGGTCCCCCTGGCGCGGTGGTGACGGTTTCGTAGACCCGTGTCAGGATCTGGCCCGCTTCGGTGGTGTCGTCCATGATGTCCAGGCCGGGCTTGCCCATGCAGCCGATCTCGGTGACGGGCATTGTGATTGTAGGTGACTGAGTGAGCGATTGAGTGAGTGGGCAGGTACAACGTGGTGGAAATGTATAATTAGAGGTGTTGAACTTATTGCGAGTGTGTGTGTGTGTGTTCGTTGATTTTATGTACGCGCACGGTGGATTAGGCTGCAAAGAAATCCCCGCGTCGACGACGACGCTGATGTACATGTAGATGGCCCGAAAAGCCTCGCGTCCATCTCGGGCAGCAACGCTTCAGCAACCAGCATGGTGAATCAAATACGTGTTGTTCGGCACCGCAACCATTCACGTGAAGGCGAATACGGACGAGGGATTGACCTCAGTGCAGAATAGGAGATTGTTCTCAGACGATAGCAGCCTCGAAGCAGTAGACGCATGCCTCGGCATCACCAAAAGCAGCACCTTTGGAATTTCCAACATCGAAATTCTTGCCAACATACCGAGTAGCCCGATTAGCAAGAAGATGTGAACAACTCCAGTACGCTACATTGACACGTCGAGCCCCCCAGCGACGTGTCTTCCTTTTCGAGTTTGGTACTCCCGGGGCTGTATTACTCCGGAGGTCGGTGTAGTTTGATTGATCGTGTCTCTCGCAAACAATCCCCGTACAGTAGGATTTACGAATTAACGCAAGTTGCAGGGAAAGTTGCGGGCAAATACTCGGTAATGGCGGAAGTTGTTCCCCCTTGACGCCACAAGTGCTAAGCAGGCCATCCCTTGAAGAGTGGACTGTTACCTCGTACTCCTCTCGGTTTCAGTGAGACCAGAACAGTCACCTTCAGAAACCGCGACGTATCCGTTCGTTCCCGGATAAAACGGGTGCCTTGAAACGCACTGCCTCAACTATGGTGCCTCGAGGACGCGCGGAGAAGAACCCGACGGATATCTTCACAATCTCCCGCAGACAAGCGGCCCTCCCTGAGCCCTCACGAAGTCATCCCGAACCAGGTTTCATCACCTAGCCCTGTATGTCTGTATTCGATCAACCTACCATAAGAAACAGATTTGGCAAGACTGAATGTGTTGATCCGGCACGATCCCTGCGGTGGGCAGTAACCCAGGCTCTACCCAACAACCCTCCCTTTCGGCATCACATAACCACGCCTAGTCCCACATCTCTCCAGTATTCCCACATCCTGTGTTCAACGAATGCAGAGCCACCATTGGAATCGATACCTCGCTTTCTGTTGCAGAGAGGGCGCGCCCGCATAGAATGACAAGAGAGGGAGCTGGATGCCCACACCCCTCGCCTTACCATTCCTTCCTTGCTTGGTTAGCGAGCTGCGGCTTGGGAGACCAGAGACGCTGGGCCAAGCGAGCCACAGACTTGCAGGCGCACGTGCTAATGCTGAGAGACGAGGAGATTGCCCGAAGGGGTTTGCGTTCAACTGCTCCGTGCAATGAAAACGCATAGGGGAAGTGAACATGCAGCGCCCGGCAGGATGGCTGCGCATACTAGTTAGACTGGTGGTATCATCGAGCGAGGTGGATGTGGCACCGGCACACCGTCACGACGGCCGAGCGTTGCCAGACCCCGAGAGGAGGCTAGGGTTCCACGATTCCGAGTAGGAATTCTCGCATCTGTCCTGTTCGGCTCATTTGCTGTTGTGAGGCTTGGTTCTGAGCGTAGGCGTCGTTGCGCCGTATTGTTGCTGCGAGCCATGTTGAACGCAGTGTCCTGCGTTGCCTTGCGGATGCTGGCGCTGTAGACACTGAAATGGTGGTGGTTTCCCGTGCTGGAGATCTCTGGGTTGGTGAGGGTCGGAGCCTTGGTCTTTGTGATTTTCGTACAGCCAGCTAGCAGGGCAGCCGGCCCTAGTCAACTTCATGTCGCAGGGGGGCTACTGTGTGGGCCGAACGGGCCGGATCCGTTCCTTCCGAAGCGAAAGGTAATTGGGCTTCCGGGGCATCACGCTTGTCCCCAAAGCCCTCGAGCAGAGGGCAATTTCATTGTTCGCTAGCTTTCTCGTTTGCCGCTCTGCCCTCACGTTTATTAGTATCTAAAGAATGAGAAATCAGCTCCAAGCTGGACTCAACATTACACTGGTGTCAAAGGGGTTGATTAAGATGCCTAGCTACGGCGAATCACGCCGAGGGAACAACAGTCCGTGAGGAGCTCGAACAAAGCTCACCAATCCTTGAACTGCCTGCCTCCCCTGAGAATGCTGGTGTCCTGTGCACCGACTGTGCCATCGTAGCGTGGGGTTAGTCACTACTAACCAACGTCCCAGAACTGACACGGTCGGCCCGACTGACGCCCTCGAGGTTGCCCAGATAGACTGCAGCACCGAATCAAAGCTCAGAGGCCTCGGGATACTCTCCAGCTTCTTACAGAATCTGACATTTTGACTGCAGGTGTCAGCCATCATGAAAACGGACACCAGAAAGACATCTTGCCTTCGCATCCTTTTTTGTCTCTTTTCCTTTGGACCGCGGGCCTGGCTTGGCAGCAGGGTCTCTGGGCATGGTGGGAGGTTTGTGTTTTGGAACTCCTGATGAAGGCTGCTTTCCGGCTGGCTTTCGGTTCCCAATCCCTAAATCAGGAACGTCGTAGGTGTTGATCTTGCCAAATTTTCTTGGCTGGCCAGATGCCCCGGCGGACATAGTGACGTAGAAAGGTGGCGGTTGAACGATCTGATCCTCGGTTTCTGGTTCCTGGTTCTTGGTGCTTGTGGTCGGGGTCTTAAGCTGTCTATCATTTTCCCAATGCATAGGACCTGTATTTAAAAGGGCTGGTTATTGTAGACACTGCCGTGGCCTTCATTTCCTGCGTGTTCACTGTTTCTTCACCTTTATGGTACATTCGCCCATCTGCAGCCGGGGATGCAGGTTCCGCATTAGCTGCATTGATAGCCGCTCCTCGTGGTTACCTGGACGTGCAGTCCCTGTCGCAGAATGTGTCTTGGCCTACAGGGGCGGTAAACCATCTGCAGTCGACCACTGGAGATGTAGAGCCCAGCTTCACGTAAGATTGTCAGTCCTTTGTGCTGACTATCGGAAACATTGCATACAAGCGACTGAGCCATAATTCATTTGCGGGAGGGCCATACCAATGTCATTGCTCTCTTCTGGCCATCGGCTGGAGTCTAACCTCATTTCGGAGATCTCATGGCGAGAGATGTGCCGTTGATTCTGCCACGTTGCTGCCCGTCACCACGCGGTCCACCGACCATTCTCATTGCGCAGTTGGTCTTTGGAGTCTTGGGGCCGGTGTTCCTGTTACCTGTCCACCGTCGCCCTTCATCACCGTCGCCGCCTACCGAGGGAGCCCCAAATCGATCATGAGGCTGACATCAACAACATGTCTCCATCAACAGCTGCGCCTCATATACTCTTGTGTCGAGCGACTTTTGTTGTATCGACGCCATTCCAACGTGTGCTCTCGGGCGTCTTTCATCTCCATGTCCCAGTCCTAGGATCCATCTCTTTCTCTTGGAGACAATGGCATCTCGTCCGCGAAATGCGACGAAAGAGCAATTGAGGCGCTGCTCCTCTGTCCAGCTTTCATGCCCTTCCCCGGAGGACCTCCCCACAAGCTGCCTTCATGACTTGGTGGTGTTTGGTATTTCTGGATCTTCGAGTCCCACGCGGATATTAATATTTGGCTCTGCCCAAATTGGTCACGAAGGCTTTTGGCCTCACCAGGATTGGCGAGCAACGGGGTCTTTCGATGGACGGCTCGGATGGGTAAGTGACTTGCTCCGGTCTGTTGCTAAGGATACAGGGGAGTCTTCTGCTGTTCAGTCAACTGTTCAGTCAGTGATTCTGGATGCGGCTCCAGCTGTGCGATTAGGCCTTTGCCGTTTACTAAATGTCTTCTCAAGCAAATACTCCCGTGGCAAGCATGGAAATAGTGGGTTTGTCCCTTTCCGGCATCTTGGATCTTTTGTTCTTGTGCATTCATGCAAAGTTGCGCAGCTCTGGGCAGCGTGGAGAGCCGACGGAGGTTGTGGCAGGGAGTGGTCTGTGCCCGATCTGAGGTATGAACTGTGAGATGACGTCTCAACTCGCAGTCCGAATACATTACAAGTGTTGCTGCAGTTTTGAGAAATGCAGTGTATCAAATACAACTTTCCAAGTCCAGTGAGACCCATGGGTTGGCATGAAGATGCTCCTGATGCCGTGCCTCCTGCGGCGCGGCACTTTCCCGCTGGCAGCCGCTGGCACATCCTCCTGCGCCTCGTCCTCGACGGTGACGTGCAGAAAGAACCATACAACAGAATCATTCAAGAATACTGGGTCTTGTGTTCAAGAGAAAGTCGCCGATGGGCGGTAAATTGTCTTCAAAGCCCCGATTTAGGCTGTCTTCGAAGAAAAACATCGACCAAGTCGTCGAGCTGCTGACCCATGCAGGACAGGAGGGGATTGCCATACACTTCGAAGACTTGTCATCGGAAACGGGTCAGCAAGTACAAACTTTGAACCTCCGAGTACCGTGCTCCGAATCCAAAACCCGTGAGCGTCATGAATCTGACGCGTCTTCCGCGATTCCTTCGAACGACATAACTACAGCTTTTCAGGGTGGACGAGGCAGGTTCACGGTCGAAGGAGAAGAGGCCAGCAGCTTCATCTATCCTGTCGGATCCTACGGCAAACTCTTCATTGCCTTGACCTGGATCCTTCTACTCAAAGACAAAGCTTTCGAGAAAGCACACGGTGTGGCCTTGAGGACCCGAGCGTGCGTATTGTACAATGCCAATAAAGGGGCCAGTTATCCAGAGATATGGCTAGACACCGAACCAACGATATTCGATCTTTTGGTTCATGTCAACGGATTTGCAGCCATGAACGAACACCTAATTGCCCCGGACGACACGCCTCTCCTATCAGAAAATGAAGAGTTTCTCAGAGTTGCAGCTCAGATCACCAAAGACAAGTACGGAGATAGTAAGGAGGAGAGGTTCGAATACAGCAACGCGAACTATAGTTTTCTTGGTATCCTCCTCGAACTGATAACCGGAAAAGATTTGTGGCTCGTGGTGAAGGAGGTGATTATTGACAAGCTGGAACTGAAAGACACCACCTTTGACATCAAAACACTAAAACTAAAGGAACGCGAGAGAGTACTTGTTGACGGTACGC
The DNA here is from genome assembly GCA_000835435.1 of Phialophora macrospora. NCBI lineage: Eukaryota > Fungi > Ascomycota > Eurotiomycetes > Chaetothyriales > Herpotrichiellaceae > Phialophora > Phialophora macrospora. The sequence goes on along the minus strand of KN846957.1, from coordinate 507,511 downwards.
GAGTCTCAGCTGATGGCACTCAATCCAAGGTGGAGGGATTCAATCATCTTACCCACGTGGTCCACTATGCGCCTCTGGGACTTCGAACCTCACTAAGAGACCTAGCGACAATCAACCGAGAGATACTCCTTGCGCTTGACGGCGAAGGTCGGCTGGACGTCGAGAAAGATCACTTTAAATGGTTCTTTGCAGGCGTACCAATGGCCCCTTGTGGATATCGTACCCAGCTGGGCGAAGGATATGGTAGCGAAAGATATTACAGCGAATCCCCGAATACCTACCTCTTTCCCGAGCAGTACACCCCCTACCACCTTGGGAAGCTGAGAACCCGGGACGAAGCAATGAATGTCGCATTCAGAAAAGCTGGATATATTGATGGCTTTGGTTGCAACGTGACTTTGATGCCCACACGAGGAATCTTCCTCATCGTTCTGGGGAACTCTACAGGGGCCATCGACACGGCATTCCATATATCAAACCTCATATTGCAGGAAGCACTGCGTTTGTCGGATCCTGTTAATATCATCAAATGCGCAATTGAAGAGGGGAAGCTGTGCCGCACGATCCTCGAGCAGATCGAGCAACCTGAAGAATTAACGCAAAATTCGACTCGACCCGCAGGAGATCTGGCAGGAACATACATTCACGAACGTTATGGGCAAGGCATCACAGTTCATGAAGATGGGACGATTCAATTTCATACCAGCACAAAAACTTCTTCGACGATGAACCTCGTACATATTGGTCGGGACATGGTGATGGTGTGCCGTGGGAAACAAGGTCTGAGCTTTGAGACATGGTCTGTTTGGAGAGACTTGAGGTTTGAAGTCCAAAGGAGCCGGAATCGCCTCGCGCTGGTTCGGCCAGGTGCAAAGTACGCATATAAACAAACGGTTGAGTAGGCACCTTGGGATCAACCGGTCGATGGTTGGTATCGAGGTCCTTGGGGTTGGAACAGCATGTCCATTTCATTCGCGCAATTTCATTATCGGCAGTCTCACTCTCTACCTGAAATGAGAGGCTTAGGCAGTTACCTGTGACATTCCATGTTCTATTTCCATGTTCTATTCTCTACGTAATATCCTACAACACACCACCAAATCCCGAAATGTCTTCCACGGAGTCACATGCCTGAAATAGATCAGGTATGTGATTGTCGACCGCAACCTCTGTGATGCTTCTGGAGGGCATAGTGTTCATCCAAAGGGTCCGGAGGACCGTCAGACTGTATTGGCTATAGGCGCGTAATCTAAGGGCATACCGGCCCCAGTGGGCCATCATCACACATTCCAAAAAGGTGCCAAGGCATCCACTTCGTCCCTGCGCCAAACCAGAAGATCAATCTTTTGAGACAATTCCAACATCACGAATTTGCCCTAGAAGTCAAGATTCAACTTCAAGAAAATCCCAAGTTCCTTCATCCTCAATCATTCGGGACAAGTCAAGAAAACTTGCCCCAGCAGCGGTCTGGTTTTCGTCAGTTTTAGGCGCTGAGTAATTATCTCGCTGGACAAGGACCAGAGTTGTGTCAGGAACGCTGGGTTTCAGCCTCACTATGCTTCGCTCTGTTTCGAAATCATGCTTCCTGGTCGAGGATAGGTGGGAAATCTATCTCTTCGGCCAGGATGACCGGGCCGCTCCTGGAGACTGCGGCCGGGTCACGGCAACGGGATAAGCGCCGTGCAACAGAATGAACGACCATGAAAGGAAAAGGCCCGGAAGGCAACAGGCTGAAATCTGTGCGACCAGTGTTCGGCTGCCTTTTCTCATCGCTGTCACCATTTGTGCTGGCTCGATCAATTTTACATCTTTTGGAGGAGCATTCCCAAATAATATTCCATCACTTCCTCCCCCTGAGTACAGGACCCAACATGTCGAGCGAACAACTGGTTACGCCTACATCTCCTCCCTCCAACCCTCCATGGCGAGTGTCTGGGGCTCCAAACTTCCCACCCATCTTACAGTTCATGGACATGGACACCGATCATGTCGTATTCCGCAAGTTCAAAAGACTGCACCTGTACAGTCTCTTGTTCCAACAGCGACAGCTTGCGCGCATCGATGAAAAGATAGCAGATATGCAACTAGAGGATGGGCCGAAGTCTACATCAAAGTTCGAGAGACTCACGAGGATTCTACCAAAACTGGAAAAAAAACTGAAAAAATACGGTGTGTCCGTCCCATCCTACCTCTCTTCCATTCTCTCATACTTCAGACGACGTGATCCCATCCAATGCAAATGAACCAAGCCATTAAGCTAATCTCTTTACCCCAGATGAAGCGCTGTTGCGCCAGGAATCGTTGATGAAGTTGACCGTGACACCAGACCGTTTGGTCAAAAAATTCAGGGAGTATGCAAAGCCAGAACTTGCAGAAGAACTCAACAAGGGAAATGGTTGGAACGATCTTGTTTCGCTCGGCTGCACCCCAAAACTTTGGCTACACAACTTGGTGGATGAAAGCCCGAAGCTGCAAAAACTCTTCGAAACAGTAAGCATTCCGCAAACTTCCTCTCCTGTCGCCTCCTCTCCTCCAATAAGGATCTGTACCGCACCCATGGGAAAGACGCTGAAACGAGAATCTCGTCAACAATCTAGCCTCGATCCAAGCAAGAGCAGCTCCCATTCGAACTCTATTCGGAGAAAAAAGTACGATTCGTGGAGAAAGTCATAATCAACCTGACCTTTTGTATCATGGTGATTGGGCCTCTTTTTGCCCTGACCTATCTGACGAGTGTGACGGCGAAGCTCTTGACCATCACAGCCGCATTGTTCATCACGTCCGTGATAGCCTCGATCTTGTCCAACACTATCGAGAACGCAAGCCTCGCGGTAATAGCCGGGTAAGTGGAACTTTTCGCGTCGAGCTCCGTCTTTGCCGGGGAAGAGAGAACCATGAAACGATGCTGACGCATTTGGCATAGGTATACTGCTATTCTGGTTGTATTTCTGAGCAACAATGGCTGACCCTCAGTCGGTCACCGTGTGACTACGCATGGAACTGCGACTAGCTGGATGCTTGAGGCATATTGTTCGCCGTAGAAGAGCTCAATTACGCGATTCGGAAACTCATTGGCGTTTTGATCCCCATCTCGAAGCCATGCTGTTTTTGGGTATTGGGGCCGGTGAGAAACTGGATTCTTGATTGCTACATATACTGTGGTAGCAGTAATGTTGACACCTGGTCCCGGCCGGGCTCAGGTGCTGTGATGGACGGGGAAAGGGGATAGAGGAGTAATGATAGACCAGCTGGCCAATCTGATCTTTTCTCTGCTGCTTTCGCTTACCCCTCAAGGAAGCGATTGAGTAACAGGTATGAGAAGAAAGCACAGAGGAAGGTTCACGAGATGGTTATGTATATGCAGGTTGGAAAAAGATGGCCTGGGCGCTGGCTGGTTGACGGGAGTCGCAACTCGTATTATTCTTCAGTACGGGGTAACAGTTGGTTAATTCTTGACTGCTTTATACAGGATTATGAATGCAAAAACAGCTGCAACCTGCTTGTCTACCCACAGTCGCTTGAACCTCCCCTGCAGCTTATCATCCACAGCGGTTCCCAAACGCTCATCTTTCAACTACGGTAAAACTGCAGCATAACGGTCCGATCCCGTTCTACTCGGATCGCCATTTCCTTTCTCACACGAGCATGTAGATTGGAGATCTCAAAACCATGTTAGAGAGCAAGAGGTTTCGTATTGACTTCTCGGCGCGAGTCTATCTCTCTCCCCAAAGCAATCGTGTCTTCACATCTCTTCGAATGCCACTCTAGTTCCCCGATGGTACTGCGTCTCATCACGGTCGGGGCTTCATCCCTGCAGAGCAAGCACTGATTTGGCGCCACCATTCGCCGCAATACTGGCACCATTGATCCAGCGACTTTCCTCACTTGCGAGAAACCCGACCACGAGGGCAATATCCTCTGGCATACCCATCCTCTTGTCTGCCGTAACATCAGCTATGTTATCGTCAATAATCTGCTGTCCTCCTGCTTCAACCACTTTCTTCGTGGCCTCGGTCAGCGTGGCACCCACGTTCACGCTGTTGAATGTGGCGCCAGTCTTGGCACCATACACAACAGCAAGGGATCTTGTGATGCTGTCGACTGCCGCCTTGGAAGCGCCGTACACGATTACCGGGTCTGAGTTGCCGATTTTGGAGGCCACGCTCGAGGTGTTGATGATGCGACCCCCCTTGGCCGGAAGGTGCGGCAGCGCAGCCTGAATGATGCTGATCATTCCGAAGACGTTTCCGTTCATTTGTTTCGAAAATGCATCCAGCGTGATGCTCTCAAAGGGCTGCATCGTGGAGAAGTCTGCCACAAAGGCGTTGTTGACGATGATATCGAGGGTCTTGGTTTCCAGACCCGCGAGGACTTTTGGAATCACATTCTGTCCAATCTCTGCGTCAAGAAGGCTGGCATGCACAGCAACGGTCTTGACCACTCCGCATGCCCGGCACTCTGCAAGAACGGCCTCTGCCGCTTCTTTGCTGTTCGCGTAGGTCACCGCCAGGCTGGTGATGCCTTTCCTCGCGAACTGCAAAGCAATGGCAGCTCCAATTCCTCGGCTTCCACCTGTGACCAAGGCCGATTTCCCGGAAAGGGAGGAGGGAGAAGAGCTTGTGTTCGAAGTTGCCATGTTGCGCTTGTTGTGAGTTGTTGATTCAGGAATGTTTGAAGGCTGGATGTTTTGAGATGGGTGTTGATCTGTCGACCTACATCTTGGAAGGGTATCCCCCTACCTTTATACAACACCGTCGGGCTGCCAGCGTTGGACCAATTCGGCCGTTTGGACCCCATCGAGCTTCTGTGCATTCCGATCAAGGAGTCAGCAAGCTCGACAACCTGACTACCTTTCAGTATACTTCTGTACCGTCGCTTCGATACTATGACGGATCAGGCAAAGTTGCTGTGGGCCCGGAGCTGGCTGCTGACACCCCTGTCAGGGCCTTCTCAAGCTCCGATTGGCCGCTCCAAGCTGGTCAAATCGTCGGACGAAATGGAAAGTATATTGTGACCTAACTCGTCTCCATGCTTCCTGTTCCTTTCCTTCTCAGTCTCACAGTCTGATGGTGTGTATCCCAGCTTTCATCAAGTGCAATGGACATTCCGACGCTTTCCGTCAATTTCGACCGCGTCGAGGAAGATTGGACGGGGCTATCGGACCAGCAGAAACGCAGGACGCTCCAGAATCGCATTAATCAGCGAAAACACAGTGCGTACGACGCTTGTCGGCGCCCTGTTGCACACAGGCTCTAATGCAGATCAAGGGACGCGCAAGCTTCACGCACGACTCGCAGTATTGTTGCCGGACCGTCAGGGGACCGCTAAGCCTCGGGGTCCTGTCGAGTCTGGCGGAGTTCGGATCGTTTGGGACATCAGTCCTGCCCGGTCTGTCTTCCTCAACACCGGTCTCAGTCTCATGGAGTGGGACCTCTTGCTGTATGGTATGACGCAAGCAACTCAAAAGCATCAATTGCGTTTGACATCAAGTCTGGCCAGCTAATACGATTTGGGCAATGTCCAGCTAAGGATGCGCTATGGCCGAAACCCTGCAACACGTCGCCCTGGCGCGACACTGACAAATATATGGCTCCCCAGGTACCAATCGGGCTTGTATGCTGGCACATTCCAGAGAACTCCATTCTGCGCCACTCTATCCTCCTGGCCACCTCCATCGACCTCGAGTCTCTCTCCGGTCAGGACTACACTACTCTCAGACTTCGCCATGCCAACGCAACGATAAAACAAGTCCGGCTCGGCATCGAGGCATACGGACGCCAAAATGCCGATTCCAATGCCGAGAGCACTAGATCCAAGAGCCTCATGGGCAGGGAAGAGCTCTTGTTCGCAATCATGGCACTCGCGAAACAGAGTCGCAGCACCAGCATCACCCCGCTGCCAGACACGTTTGGTCTTTTCAAACCGTCCTTTCCCTTGGGGCTTCAGTTTCTGAACCTCTGGGGCCAGGGAGAGAGTCATCAAATGCACCACCAGGCTTTGAAATCGCTGGTTAGGACGAGACGTGATCTAGCACGTATGGAGTTCTCGACTCCTGGGTTTGGCGAGGTTGTGGCCCAGTTCGACCTCTTGGAGAGTGCAAAGACGCTGGCGGTGCCTTCTATTGAGGCTTTCCCCACCGAATTTGGTCTCGCCAGAAAAGACGTCTTCTCGTCAGGCGACGACCCGGAACCGCACGGAAAATTCCCCCAATTTCTTCGTCGAGGGTCTAACTTGGGGAGGCTGCTTGATGTCCTCTCCGACATTCGCTTCTATTGTGCCTGGTGCCATATTTTACAGGACCGACTGCAGCTGGACCCGATAGCGGTCGAAAGGCATCCTCGGCTGTCAATTGCAGGCCTTGCGGCGCTTCGAGACTCCATCGAACATCGTCTCCTCTCATACAAGTTTATTGACAACTCCGTTGAGGAACAACTGTGCTGGACAGTCACTCTGGTATTCACGCACTGTGTCGTATATCCGCTGCCCAACCGAAAGCCATCCGACACACTACTTGATCGGCTTCGGGCATTGATCCGGACGTTAGACATGGCTGCCCGGGATCAGGAGGACATTGTGTTTATGACTTGGATGTCCACCGTGGCGGCGATGGCGTGTCATGATTCCGACGAGACACGGCAACGACTCTTTCTCGAAACATTGCGAACGTGCGTGGATCGATTGGCCATCTCATCCTGGGCGCAGATGAAATTCTTTCTCACGGGTTTCCTCTGGCTCGATCGAGCGTGTGATACGGGCGGACTTGAGATCTGGCGTAGACTGGTGACCTTGGGGTCCGTCAGTGAAGCCTATAGTGACACACACCACAGTAACTTCGACCTGAACGGCTGATCAGGTTATGAGACGTACAGAAGGTGCAGTATGCATCTACGAGACGTTTCTGGATTGCAAGACCTTCCTTCCTCAGCAGGCTGGCTCGCTCCAGAGAATGAAACTATACCAGCGGTACCGCTTGCGCAAGGCACTTGGCCGTGACATGAGGAATACGATACAGTCTTCAACGGAATCTCTCTGCTAAAGGTCGGATCCGAAGGAAGAGAACGAGGCACTTCTAGTCGGAGAAAGGACGGATATATTATACAAGGATAACGATGTGGTTTGGTGACCCGAGGCACCCCAGCACTAGCTGCCGCACAAGTTCGTATAGCGGAAAGCTTGTGTGTTTTGATCTCCCTGTGAATGGCGGGCTTGTCTCCTACTCCTATTGAAGACCATTACCGGTCATTGAGAAAGTAAAGTGGTCTCGTGAAGCACAACGAGGTTGCAAAAAGGACAACCTTGGCATCTAGCTGGGGAAAACTGTGGGCTAACAAGAGATAAATCACTGGTGACAATGGGAAATACTGTTCGATCATTCGAAGATTGCATCCCAATTGCGCGGCAAATAGGTGAAGAGCTTGCCGTCTGTGTTGCCAGATATTTGGTCTCCAAAATCTGGTCGCCATTGACTAGTCCAGTCACCAATGCTTCAAGCCACGAGCATGAACTGCTGATTAAGGTATAACCCAGTCTCGTCGGATGCGAGTGGCGCGGGGACCGGAAGGAGCAGGTGAGATCTCTGTATTGGCCATGGTGGTCTTAGCCACGAACGATAAGGCTAGCGACAGTCAGGGCTCCCATCCGCACGAATTGCTAACAGTCATCATAGCTTTGGGGGATTGATTCACTACCACAGAGATATGAGGCTGATGGGCCTCGTTTGTGACGGAACCATACACAATGAGGCCCGCCCCTCAATGAAACACTTCCTTCTGCTTGTGGCAAAGGGAATGTCCGATGGCAGAACTAATCCGGTCCAGCACGAAAAGCGTCAGCCTATCTCTTGTCGTTCATGGCAATAGCGACGAAGACGGTTGACTTCCAGCACTTGTCTTGATTAAGTTTATCTTCAACATAGTACATGATGTTTGAATTTCGTGGTCGTATTTCCCGAGCACTACATTGCGACTGACAATGCTTGACAACGCAAGCTTTCATCCGTGATCACCCCCCGACCAAGAATATGCTGCTGGCCTCGGTGGCCTTCTGGCTCCATCATTCAGTGACATGACGCCAGTTCCAGTGTAAACCAATGATATGCGGATATCTTGTATGCGGGTTCTTGCTTTTCATCTGTGTCGGCGGATTCCGCTCGACATCATTATAGACCTCGGTGGTGTGAGTGTGTCCAGGAGTGCTCCCAACGTGGTTTGTTTGTTTCAGGTTCGCGTCTTTGGCAATTGGCTGTTTTGTGTTTGTGATAACGGTAATGTGCATCGGCACCGGCATCAAGGTCTCTTCTTGCATGCACCAAAACGGGGGGAAGCCCCGATGGAGCTGCTTGTCCGATTGCTGGTGCAGAGCTGAAGTATTATCAGGGCATTCGAGTTCGCAAAGCTCGGAGCCAAAGACTAGGCGCTACTTTCCCAAAAGGTGTGTGCCGTAGGCATATCTGAAGGTGAATACAGGTTCGTTCCCATTGTCATCGACCTTCTGTTACGCATTTCGTCCAAGGGCGATATTCCGCCGTTTTCCTCTCTGTCAAGTCAATTCTTGACGTAGAGGTAATATGATAACATAACGTTGATGATTCAGGAAAAGGTGTTTGTGTGAGCGAGGTTGTGGTGGAGATAGCGTATCCCGTTCCATCGGCAGGAACGAAAAGAACCTGTGTGAGCGAGGTTGTGCTGGAGTGGACGGTTTCCCGCTTTACCGACCAGAACAACACTCCCTTTGTGTGAGCGAGGTTGTGCTGGATCGACACTGTCCTCTGTCGTTAAGCGGGACGGTGCATACAGGAGGTCCCTGTCTGAATATAAACAACGTCCGCCCCCACCAACGGCAGTTCCGTGGAGCTGCTTGTCCGGTTGGTGGTTGTTGAACGTAACCAGTGTTCGTATCTTCGTCTAGACGGTCGCCAGAAGCACTTTAATGGCAGCCGCTGCTGTCACCGGCAGTAGCTCAACGTGTGTTTGTCTACTTTTACTCGTTTGGATTTGTTGACTTGATATTCGCTTTGGAAAAAATATCCGGTGTAGGGTCAAGTTTCGAGGTTGAGAACCGATCCATCCTGCTGGTTCGGGAGGTTCTCTACTGTTGTTATTTGTTGGTGGTGAGGCCTGAAGGCGGTCCATTGAGACCAGCGGGAATGGCCAGAGTTGAGGCAGAGGTCTTCCGGTTTGGTCACCCTGCATTAGGGATGGGTCGACTTTGGAACACCAGTTTGAGGTCGTCGGGCAGTCGAAGGTGCACCGACAATCATGGACTGCTCTATTAATGGCAGACTTGAATAGCGTCCGCAGTCGCAGACGGTAATACGGCCGGCACGAGATCAGGATTTGAGGAGGTATGTGAAGGATGAGAAGGAGCAGGTGAAGGAGGAAGAAGTAGAAGAAGAAGTAGTAGAAGGGAAGAAGGGAGAGAATGGTTGAGAGAATGGTTGAGGGGCAGAGGAGCAGCTATGAAGCAGAGCGGCTAGCAAAATGGTTTGGTCGGGACAGCCACAGCCAAGGCGTGCCAAGGCGTACCAAAGACAGCCACACAAGGTGACAAGCTTGGATCAGCTGCGGTGGAGCGGCAGGACCTGAAATACTCAAACTACGGTCGATCTTAGCGATCGAGGTGTTCATTCCGTTTGAGGCTGACTCCCCAGATCAGCGTCCTCCTTAACGCCCTGTCACCTCCCTGATCTTGCCCTTCATTAGCCATCTCTGAGTATGCGCTATGATCCGTGTAGGTCTAATTCTGCCATCCAGCTCGAAAACATTGCAGCCTTGTCTTCAGACGCGTTGGAAAACCCACGAACCGTGTTCATGATACGGCCGTATCTGGACGTCCCTCGGGCAAACCTCGAAAAATGACCTCAGACCCCCCCGGACAACTCACATGCTTGAATTGTAGCCTGCCATCCTGATAACATTGCTACGCACGAAGTATGGGACGGAGGAAGAGTTGTCCCAGCCGTCCCGACGGCCACGGCGAGTCAACGCAGGAGGCTGGCAGTCAACGTTTTATACCGGCATTGAGATCAGCATATCCGGATTCCGTGACGATCATGATTTTAATGAACATGAAGCTTGATGCCTTATATATCGACATAGAATCCCAGGCGGCCGTCTGCTGAAACTATACACTGTATTCAAGAGAAAAACAGCCTCTACGCTCAGAAAACACTCACCATGTCCTTCACTCCACAGTCCATCCCTTCCCTCTCCGGGCGCGTCTTCTTCGTCACAGGCGGCACAGCCGGCCTTGGCGCAGGCACCATCTCCCTCTTGGCTCAACATAACCCAGCACACATCTACTTCTCAGGCCGGAACGCGCGAAATGCCCAGTCCGTGATCGACAAAGTCAAATCCGCCAACCCAGACGTGCCCGTCACGTTCATCGAATGCGACCTCGCCAACCTCTCCTCTGTGAAGAAAGCCGCAGAGAACTTCCTCGGCCAAGCCGAGCGACTCGATGTGTTCTATGCCAATGCCGGGATCATGGCTCTCCCACCCGGCACAACCCAAGATGGATACGAACTGCAATTTGGCACCAATCACATGGGCCACGCATTGCTGATCAAACTGCTTCTCCCCCTGATGCAGCGGACGGCCGAGCAACCGGGCGCGGACGTGCGAATCGTCCTCAGCTCCTCGGTCGCATACAAGCAAGCCCCCAGCGAGGGCATCGCCTTCAAGACCTTGAAGACCCCGCAGGACAACTTGGGCGGCATGATCCCCGGCGGGAAGTGGTGCAGGTACGGGCAGAGCAAGCTCGCAAACCTACTCTACGCGCGGAGTCTGGCGAAGCGGTATCCCAACATCACGTCCGTGTCAATCCACCCGGGGTACATCAAGACGGACTTGTTCGCCAACGTGTCGTTCATGACGGCTCTACCTGTCCGCATCATGGCAAGCGGACAGTGGACGTCCGTGGAGGAAGGGCCGTATAATCAGACCTGGGCGGGCACGACGCCGAAGCAGAATCTCGAGAATGGCTCGTATTATGTTCCTGTCGCGAAGAAGGGGACCCTGGAGACTGCGTGGGCGAGGGATGAGAAGTTGGCGGATCGGCTATGGGACTGGACGGAGAAGGAATTGGCAGCGTTTGTGTGAACGAGGGCGGCGGCCCATCCATGCGACAGGACGGGACGTGGCTGGTCAGGAAATTTGCGAGTCTGCGACCTGGGCTGGATGCCCTTTGTATTATCTATTGCTGTCACATTTAATATGCATCTGAATTTTCACTGTCAGCTATTGCGTCTCTCCATGACCGTGGTGTAATAGGCCATGAAGGGGGGGGGGGGGGGTTTACAACTTGGCAGCGCTGCTTTCAAGTCTTGATATTCATCTGGTCTTCCCTTCTCATTCTGCGTCCCACCCACAAGACCTCGCAGCGCAGATATGATCTATGACCTACAGTATTCGATCCTGTAGCCTAACCCAACGCGGCATACACTGCCGCGAAATACTCCCTCGCCTTGCGACTGCCCAGCCCGACCTCCTCCATCCTATTCATCACGTACGCGATCGTCACCTTCCGATCAAGATCCACGACCACCATGCTCCCGCCATATCCGCCCCACGTACACACCCTGCCCTCGGGCAAGTAATCGATCCACGTGTCCGGACCCGTCAACCCGAACCCGATCCCCCAGCGAAGCGGCTTCCCGCCGGAGTCGATCACGTGGTCTAACCCCTTATACTGTTCCTGGAAGATCAGAGCGACGGTTTCGGGTGAGATGAATGTGCGGTCCACGCTCTCGCTCTCGCTTCTGGCCGCCGCATCATGGCCGACGCGACCATTTCGTGAAAGGACGGACAAGATCCGCGCCACGCCGCGCGCGTTGCTGTGTCCGTTGCCGGCCCCGACCTCCGCGCGTCTCCAGGCCGCGGAATTCGCAAACGCGGCCTTCATGGGCGGATTTGCCATCACGCGCATACCGATCGAGGGGGGCGATTCCGCCGAAGTCGGAGGCAGCGCGACCCTTGCCGGTGGGGGGATCACGTCCGACACGCGCGGCTCGTCGTGCTCGCGACACCCCAGCTGGAAATCAGCCTCGAGCGGCGCCGCGATCTCCTCGGCGATGAACTGCTTGAGCGGTGTGCCCGTGGCGCGTCGCACGATCTCGCCGAGCAAGAACCCCTGCGTGAAGGAGTGGTAGCCCGACGCGGTGCCGGGTTCCCACCACGGCGCCTGCGCGGCGAGCAGGGCCGCCATCCTGGGGGCATCGCAGACATCTTGGACGGTGAGGGGCGTGTCGAACCCCGGCAGGCCCGCGGTATGCGAGAGGACATGGCGGATCTCGATGTCTTGCTTCCCGTTGGCCGCGAACTCGGGCCAATACTTGCAGACCTTGTCGGTGACAGACAAAACGCCCCTGTCGACGAGGAGCAGGATCGCGAGGGCCACCACGGTCTTGGTCGTCGAGAAGACGTTGGTGATGGTGTCTTTCTCCCAGGGCCGGGTGCGGTCCTGGTCGGCATATCCGCCCCAGATATCGACGACATCCTTTCCATCGACGTTGACCGCAATGGAGGCGCCGACTTCATCTCCCGAGTCGACATACCGTTGCAGGAGATCCTTGACTTGTGAGAATTTTTCGTCGCAGTGGCCTTGAATAGTGGCTGTAGCGGTGGCCATGATGGCGGGAGGCAGCAGCAGCAGCAGCTGGTATCCTATGGATGACGATTGCCTCAGAGCTCGTGGAGTTAATTAAAGAGTGTGTGACAGTGAGAGCGAATATATCTTGGACACGCGGTACGAATACAACACATGTTTCCAGGAGGGAGAATATAGACACCTAGGCACCCTCGCACCTAAGGTGATAGACTTCCCCCGCAATTGCCTATGCGAGAATCCAAGCCCCACATTCACATGGGATTGGCTGGTACGCGGCATCGGATGAGGGACCTAGCACGAGGACGAGTAAGTTATCCTCAATACGGGTAGGGTACCTAGCATGAGTACTGAGTAAGTTATCCTCAATACGCGTAGGGTAGTAGCACGAGTACCGAGTAATTAAGTTATCCTCAATTCAGGTAGGGTGGTAGGGTATATACCCGTAGACCTGGACTGGACTGGACCTGACCTCGATCTCGATCTCGACAACATGCTGTGTACACGCAGTCTATTCTTCTCGTCCTGTCCCGTTCGGACTATGAAAACTTTAAACGCAGCCACAGCGGCAATTACATCTCAGTCTCAATCTCAATCTCAATCCACTCACCGTCCGGTGGACGTCTTACGCGGCGGAAATTCACGCAAGCACTTCGAAGAAACAGAAACTCCTGTCCTAAAGCACCCGATCCTGAGGCATTTTAATACAGTAGTTCCTCCCCGTTCTCTTTTTTTTTTTTAATGGGAGAGAGTCACGCCGTCGGCAACCTCAGCCGTTCTCAGAACTGTACCCGTGCATTATTAACCCTTTTACGCCCTGGATCGAGCATCTATGATCGTCGGGTCCGCGGCGATGCAGAAAGCTTGTGCTGCTTGACGACGATGAAGACCGATTGCATACTGGTACTTGATACGCTCACGGCCAGGGTGCGGGTACTCAACCATCGGCGAGATGCACGTGGAAAACTCGGCCCATGATGTCAGGCTCCGGGAAGTCCGCATCTCTCACCAGACACACGACATTCACGGCCAACACAGCGACTTGGCGTCGTCGATAACCTATATAGATCGTTTTGAAAGTATCGATTTCCAGTCGCACGCTGGCAGGATACTACTCGAACAAAGATAGGGCCCAGGAACACATAAGGCAGATTTGTCACTATGTCGTCCCACAGCGCCGTCCGTCGTCCCAACATGGCCAAACACTCTGATCCTGATTCCGACCCCGACCCGATTGCCTACGAAACTGAAGTCTATCAGAAAGGCCTGCATTACGAGAAGCCGCCATTCACGTTTCAGGCCCTGAAATGGGAAGGACTGGCCATGGCCCGCATGTCCGCCGAATCTGCGGGCTATGTCGTCGGCAACGCGGGCATTGGTGAAACGGCTAGCAAAAACAGAAAGGCGTTTGAAAAATGGTCGATCGTGCCGCGCCGCCTGGTGGGTACTGAAGGATTTCCGGACCTCAGCGTGAAAGTCTTGGGAGGACAGAGGGTCCCCTTCCCGATTTCTACTGCACCAGTCGGTGTGTTGAGGATTTTTAACCCGGAGGGTGAAGTTGCTGTTGCGAGGGCATGTCAGAAGTGCCGGATTCCGTACATCATGAGTACGGCTAGCAGTACGAGCATTGAGGAGGCGGCCAAGGCGAACGGAGACGGCGTCCGGTGGTATCAGCTTTACTGGCCTTCCAGAGAAAGAGATGCGACGACAATTTCGATACTGAGGCGCGCGAAAGACGCGGGCTTCACGGCCTTGTTTGTCACACTGGACACATACGTTCTGGGCTGGCGACCGAGCGATATGGACAACGGGTAGGTCGATTCTCAGACACTCGAGGTCAAGCTCAAAAGTTGACATTCGTCCAGGTACAACCCGTTTCTTCGCTCCGACCAGATAGGCGTAGCCGTGGGCTTCTCGGATCCAGGATTCCGAGAGCAGTTCAAGAAGAAGCACGGCGTCGAAATCGAAGAAGACGAAGGCAAAGCTGCGGCCGAATGGACTCGTACAGTATTCCCCGGCATGAGCCATTCTTGGGACGACGTCAGATTCCTCCAGAAACACTGGGACGGTCCAATTGTCTTGAAAGGCATTCAAACCCCTCAGGATGCTCTGAAGGCAGTTGAGATGGGCGTCCAAGGGATTGTGGTAAGCAATCACGGAGGTAGACAAGTCGATGGTGGGGCTAGCTCGCTTGGTCTCCTGCCCGGCATCGTCGATGCGGTAGGAGACAAGCTCGACATTTTCTTCGACTCTGGAGTTCGCACCGGGGCAGACATTGCGAAGGCGGTCGCGCTTGGAGCCAAGATGGCTCTTATCGGAAGGCCATACGTGTATGGACTGGCTCTCGGCGGAGAAGAAGGCGTCACCCACACGCTGCGGGCTCTCTGTGGCGACTTAGATCTGACCCTACATCTTGCTGGCATCAAGTCGGTTGCGAGAGAGCACCTCAACCGGTCAGTGCTCGTTCGCGAAGATAGCCTGTAATGTGGAATCCGAGACGACCACAAAATCGGAAAAACGACCAGTAGACAGTCACCTATGAATAGCACACAGTTGTATGTACTGGACGCCTCAGTCCCCCTTCGTCGGCCTCTCGACGTTGTCCCATCTCCGAATAGCGCAAGTCTGGCATTTCGACATGTCTCCCATGCTGTCCGGGCTGATGTGGAGCCAGATCTCACCCTCTTCAGACTTCCGGATCTCGTCCCAGTACTTCTTCCTCGCCCCGGGCGTCAGCCTTTTCCGAGTCTCATGTGTGATTTTGAGGCGGACCGCCGTGTATTTCTTGTTAGGCGTATGTTCCGTCGGTAACTCGGTCAAGACTGGCGAGTCGAGCAACTTTCTCTTAGCCAGCCCCCTCAAGAAAGGTTGTTCGTGCAGCACGTCCTTGGGCATGACGCGTGAGAGGAACTCCAGTGACGCATCAATGTTCAAGTCGATAGCTCGGACGGGATCGATGGTCGTCTTCATCAGCCAACTCGCCAGGTGCGGATACAGGATGCAGAAGTCGGACTGGGAGATGTGAACCGTGCCGCGGACAGTCATCAACCAAGCTGGATGACCGGTCTCAAGAGCCTCCGTCGTGACATTTTTGGCCACTTCGAAGTTGTCGTTCCAGTACATGAAGGCTTCCGAGTTGATCCCCAGCAACGGCACTCGTATCCGGCTGTCGCGCTCCTCAGCCGTCGGTCGAATGGGCATGCCCCAGACATCGTAGAGGATCCCCTGAGTGACGTAGCTGAATCGGTGTTTCTGTCGCAAAACCTCAATTGTCGTTGTGGCTCCGAAGGAATGTCCAACCATGGTGACGCAATTCGTGTGGAATCGATCCTCCCAGCATGACCAGTCAACGCCCTTCAAACCAGCCCTTGACGCACCGGTCGCGCCGTTGACCCTGAGGTTTCTTGCAGCGACATTTTCGCCATCCCCAGCACAGATTGCCAACATGATCTGATAAGCCTCGTCAATCTCAGCCAGTCGAAGATCGACTTGGGCATTGCGTAATTCGTGATCGATGTGGTGTCCGGGAGTTGTGTCGTGTGGGTCATGTTTTGCAAATATGAAATCGATCTTGTCGTAGGATCTCTTTGTGTCGTTATTCTTGTGCTCCACACCACCCTTGGCTTCGGTGCACTGTCGACTACCAGGGCCGGAGTCCGGGTGCGTCACTAACGTCCTGGGACCACTCCCATCCCGGTGTTCAAGCGCTACGACCACAAACCCATGACTTGCAAATTCGCCACACACGGAGGAATAGCACGTCCTCGTGCCTCCAAGCCCATGACTGAAAATTATGAGGGGAAACTTTGGCTTCTCCGGGCCCGTCGCCGGAGGTTTGCCTTCTCTCCCAGTAGCCTTGCGGTGATTCGTGCAACCTTCCCGGTACGGAGGCCAATGGTCCGCGAGTCTTGCATTCTTGTAGGCCGGTAACTTTGTGTACCATGTCGTACAGAAGAAAAATGCCGTCAGGAGATGTTCTGGCAATCCTGCAAAATACGCATAGCCTCGACTGGTCTGATCTCTGGGTCTGCTCAACCATGTGGGTCGATGCCTCTGACCTGAAGTGGGCGTGTTGACATCGTATCGGGCATTTATATGGGCAGGGTAGTAGATTGTCATCAACACTGTCTCCAATGCAAGCACATGGACGCCGTGGCGGGTGATGTCTGAAAACGTCTTTGGCTTCTCGGCGGGCACCTCAAGATCAATGATGCCCACTTCGTATGGACCGGTATAGTGTGGCAGTCTCCCATAAAAGGGCACTTTATCCCTCAGGCCTTTTGGTGGCCGCCCTTTGGGCTTCTTTCTCGATGGCACTTCTTTCACCTTATTCTTATGGTGCCTCGGATGGCCGAGGACAAAATCCGGAAAGATAGACTCGGCAGGCATTTCGTCGACAGCTGACTCTCCGCGCCACAGCCTTCACGGTGCATCCTCTGATTAACCCGGCCCCGGAGTATCTTATGCCACCTTCAACATGGCCGCAGATTGCGCTTTCCCGTGTTGCACGAGACGGACACGTGTGAAAACTCAGTGCTAACGGCTGACGATTAGATGCGGACAGTCGCGAAAGCTTTGGAGCAGTCAAGAAATCTCGTGTGTAAGCGAGAGGCAAGTGACTCGAACTCGTAGTGACGCTGTCGCTGGTGGGATGTCCAGATAGGTGCCAGATTTCAGGTCCGCCAATGACATCACGATGAAGATCCGCGCGGGAGTCTCCCCACCTCGTGTGGCTGAGATTGGCTGACTCACTTTGCCGCCCGAAGATCGACGTGCGGGACTCGGATCCGAGTCTCAGTTGGTTTCCCGGGGTCGGCTGCGTGGGTGAAATGTCGTCAAGGGAGGGAGGCATGTCAGGTCCGCTACCGCCTGCGATTCCCTCGGAACAACAGAGCTTGCAGCCGGTGGTCGGAACCGGCGGGTTTCAGCGTTTAGTCTCTTTGGACAATGTATTCATCCGTGTGCGGAAGGCAGCTATCATGTCCCCTTGATAGCGGCCTGCAGATGTTGCCTCGCCGCCTGCACGGACTTGGAGGTCTGAGGGAGCTGTTCCAGGCATTCGAGCAGCGTCCTATTCAAGTATCGGTACGCTTCCAGCTTTATTTTACCCTGTGCGTATTCTCTGCCCACGACTTTGTCCATGAGCCGCGCGGCCGCAACGACGTGGTGAGGGTAAGGGTCGATTGCGATGAACGAAGCTGTGATTGTAGGACTGCGAGGGAGAATTTGCAGATTTGTTGTTGACCCGGCGAGCCGACTAGCCCCGTTGATGGTGTACTGGCTTTCCAGACCAAATTTCAGGGAGTTGAAAAGCTCGTGCTCGGCCTCCAGCCTTGTCTCGGAAAGTTGCGACAACAGATCCGTTCGCTCTGCGGCCTCCATCGCGTCTACCAAGATGAGGATGCCGAGATAATAGTGAAGCATGAGTTCGTACCAGTTCAGCCTTTCCACCTGACCAAGAAATGGAAGTCGTCGTTGGCAATCGTTAAGAAGGGGACGGAAGGTGGTTCTGAACATGTCGAGAGCTTCGAGGAACGTAGCCCAAGCCCGTTGCACCTTGTCTTCTTCAGATCCCTCTCGCAATGCCTCCTTGACGATGGAGATCATCTTCCAGACATGCAGTTTACACGCAAGCGCAGCCGCAATGACTTGCAAGACCTCGTCTTCCGTCATTGCGAAAGGGTTTCGTCGCCACTCTTCCGTCCGTGTGTGAAAGGATCCTGCGCCCATCTTGAGGGTGCGCCAACATGTCTCGGTTTCCACGCCGTGCAGACCCGAGGTCAGCGTCGATCTGAGGTTCAATGACATTGATAAAGAGGTATCAAAAGCCAAAGCCGCCCAATACGCGCGGGCTTCGGTCCGAAGAAAGCTGTCCGTCAGCCTCGAGCCACCGGCAGGGGTCGCCAGGGCGTCTGACGCCAGCAGCACTTGCGAACCGCTAAACTGACAGCACCGCTGACCCTCGCGCAGTCGTTGAATCTGTTGCAGTCCTGCCTGAACAGACAGCTGGCCTGTTAAGCCATCCATTTCTTCTTCTTCGGAGATGCCGACGGGGACAGGTGTCAGGCTGAACAAGAACAGCGCAAGAGCAGAGCGATAAGAGATGCGGTTGATCACCTTCAGCATATCCCTGCGTGACTTCCGCCAGAACTCTCGCACAATATGCTCCGGTAAGACATCCGCCCGGTCGGCCGACGGGATGAGGTGAAACCAGCGCGCGGCAAATGACCTCTTTGCATGCTTGAGGGATTGATCTATTGGATCACCCTGTTGCTCGTTGCGACCGGACTGAGCGTCTGCCCAGCCGGTATCCGGTTGTTTCCGACCGCCGAAGATGAAGTCGTCCAACTCGGAAAAGTACCGACTGGGAGGCTGAATGATTGGCGAAGAATTATCCGCGACAAGAGCACAGCAATGTCGGCCCATCCAGAAGCCGAAGACGTTTTCGAAGCAAGTTTCGTAGATTTTCTCAAGCCAGTCGCCCACTGACGTTGTTTCACAATCGATAGGTGGGGTCAGCGGGACATATGATGAGGAAGGCGAGACCAATACCCTAGACTCGACCGACATACTTCTGAGGCTGGGTCAGCAAGTGATAAGGAGGTTCTCCAACATATTGACGCACCGAGTCTGGTCCGGCGAGTGCTGGACGGCGTTTTGAGGTCCACTATCGCACGACTCATTGCTTCCTTTGTGATGTCGGAGTTGAGGAGATGAAAGAGCTTGTTGAGAAGACTCGGTGGTCAGAGCTGATGATGGTTTCTTCCGCGGTCCTCGTGTTGCAGGCTTTCTCACATCGTTCATCCACTGAAGTAGAATGTAATTTCAGCTGCCGAGAGCGCCAGATGGTTGCGGGGGGCAATTGCGACAAATGGATCTTCCTACCTCGAATGTGCAGCGTCGGTTGCGTCGCATGCATCTAGAGCAAGACCCGACCCAGCTTGGCTTCCCCGGGCCATGCCCAGTCCGAGCAGCATCACACGCGAGGCGCGAGTTTCGGCACGCATCGCAACTCGAGAATTGCGTCCTTCGAGGACTGGGAGCAACAGGTTCTTGCATGGTTCTGTCGACGATTGGACGGCACATTCATGAACGGGTTGAGCGTCCCGATCCATTCATTATCTGGAAGGCTGATACAATAGACTGGGTGATCGACGAATGGAGATCTGCCTTTGAGCTCATAGCCTCGAGGGCAACTCCAGCCCAGAGCGATAGATAGCCCCAAGATTCTTGATAACGAACCTTCGATGAGCGGGTCAGATCGAAACCAGCAGGTCCAGAGCCAGAAGATGGGATGACCGTCGGATCGAGGCTTGGAGCCGGAGAGATAAAGCCCCACCACCTGCTTCACTCGAAGCAGCACCGGGCAAGACAAGCGAAGATTGCCCGGGATCGAAGCTGGTTAAGGATGATTTTGATGAATGTTGGGGCCGCGGCTGAATGTTTCATCGGGCTTCGCGAAATCTTTCCAACAGCACAGCGAGCTCAATACTCCGCCGTAACTGCAGCCGTGGTGCGAAGTCTCCACCGAATGTCAGGGCTGGGCGGGGAGGCGGGATGCGATAGCTTCGCACTTTAGACTGGAGCTCAGGACGGTTTATGCACATAATCCTCACGCTGGCACGTGTGTTCGAACATAGGCAGACAATCATTCTCATTACGCATCACTACTTTCTCCCTCGTGAGGGTCGATTCCACCCGTCCTCCTCGTTCGGTGACTGCTCGTCTTAAAACTGGTACTTGAATCCGGGTGACCGATCAGTCCATTCGGAGTCCGGCACAACGATACCTTCAGCCTCCATTCTTGCCTTCTTGGCCTCTCTGTGCTTGTAAATGAAGAAGAGGATCCACCAGATGATGAATCCAGCCCCAATGGAAGCCAAGCTCCAGCCGTGGCCGAGGAGGAATCGGGGCGCGGATGTCGACCTGTAGATCTGTCCGGCAATGATCCCGCCGATATTGGCGAGTCCTAGGTGTACACCCATGGCGGCAGCGCGTTTACCGTCCGGTGCGATGTTCATCCCGTGCCAGGCAATGCTCGTGCCAGTGATGATGTAGCAGCTCGCGGCGATGAGGTACGTTGCCCCGTACCAGACAGCCGCGTGTTGTTTTGTGAGCAGGACCGCGTAGCCGGCCATTCCAAGTGGTGCTGCGCACACGAGTGACACAAATCGAGCTTTGTATCTGTCGGAGAGAACAGCGACGAAGAAATAGCAGACTGCGCCAACGATTTGAACTGGACCAAGAGGTCAGCACTGGGAAGGAAGGGTAAGCGGTTGAAGTACCTGGAATGACATAGTATTGTGATTTCTTGGTCGAGTAATTGAAACCGTCCCGGAGGATGATGGGAAGGAATGTTCCAAAACCTGTCAGTCGCGTTAGCACCCACATACTGGCCGGAGGGCATATTTGGTCGCTGACCATAAATGATGGTCGACATGAGGACCTGGTTGATACCATGCAGCCAAGTCTTCACATCCAGCATAGCGTTCTTGACGTCGTTCCTCGTGTACTTGCCATCACCACCGCTGTATGCTTCCATAAGTTCGAGGCGCTGCTTCTGCACGGCCTTGTCCTCGGCGGTGAAGAAATACGCCGTGGCGTACGATTTCGGAATAAGAAAGTAGCACACAAAGGCAAACGCGATGGTGATGATGCCTTCGATGATGTACAACCTACGGTGCCGTCAGCTGAGAATCTTTAGGATTTGGCACCTTCTCTCTTACCATCGCCATCCCGGGTATCCGGCCGTCCCGTCCATGTAGAGAATTCCAAACGCAATCAACCCACCAAAAGCTCCAGATAGAGCGGAACCAACTGAGAATCATAGTGTCAGACCAAGGCATAGAGACGTCGGGGAGCGACATACTGTAGAGATAACAGACACGTTGGCCAACCTCCTCACGTTTATACCAATTCAACAAGAACATGGTCATGGAGGGGAAAAGACAGCCCTCAAAAGCACCCAAGAAAAGTCGGCATACGATCAGGCCGGCATAGTTTTGGATGAAGCCCATGCACATGCATACGAGACCCCAGCAAAACACGAGGACAGGGATGACCCGGTAGAATTGGAGGCGCTTGACATACATCGTCATGGGGAACTCGATGCCATTAGCGGGGACTATCACGACAGGAGTGGTGTTTGGCCTACCTCGGACAGGATATACGTGAGGTAGAAGATGGATACAGCGGTCTAGTACCGTCAGAAATGGAGTTTGGACAAGATGGATGAACACTCACACTCAATTCATTCGCCTTGAGACCGATATCCTTGGTCATGCCCTGAGTGGCTGCAAACCCAATGTTGCCACGGTCGAGATAGCTGATCAGCATGAGGAGGAGCATGACCGGTGTGATATAGAGGTCAAGCTTCGCAACGACTCGCTTTTCCTTCTTGAGGAATATCTTTTGTTCTTCTGTGAGTGCATGCTCGCCATCTCCCACGACCTCCTCGAGATGTACTTTCCCCTTCAAGTCGTCGAGGTTCTGTGGCGAGGCGCTCATTGTGACTTTTTCTCAAGCCTGACACTAGGATGGCTAAGGGGGATGAAAAAGAAGGGCTCCGGCGGACGTCTCGAGGAAATATGAAGGAGGGCTCGACAGGGCATCCGGAAAGACAGAGTCGACAATAAGCCGCCTTGGAACCGAAGACATCAACCCCGTGGGGATAGAGTTCAGCCAGCACGTGGCTGAAAGAGGGAATAGGAGCCCAGAACGTTGGAGGCCGCCTACTGTTGATGGAAACGCGGTAGGAATTGTCGGTTAGATCTCTAACGAGAGCATTCCCCAACATCAGGGGGTCTCTTCCTGTCAGGATGCAGACGATTCGTGCCGGCGTCTCGCATAGGGTTAGGCATCATGTGGATGATAGTGAACTAACGCGGGAAGATCGGGAGGCAAACTGTGGTGTCAGGGCGTTAGTCCGGCAACAATACGAGGGTCCTTCGTCCTGCTCCAATATGCCAGTGTCGCCAGCCGCCCATATTTGGGGAACATAGCTTCATAATCCATAGCACATGGAGGAGACTCAAGCTTTTCCCATTGCAACGAGCAAGCCTCGTGTTGGAGAAGGATGAACGTTCTCGAGAGCATCATTCCGCTTCAGCCACCGAAGAGCTGATGTCTTTTCCGGCGAGTGCTCTCTTGGGCAATGATCAGCTGAGTCGAGGATCTCCGTTGGGCCATGGCAAGCACACAGCTTTGGGCGCTTGGATGTCTTGTTTGCGAGAGACTTCTTGGGCGCTGCCCTGTAACCTGCTTAGGATCAAGTGACAGAAGAAGGTTCAGATGAAGGAGGCCGCCACGTGACCTTCTAAGCGAGTCGAGCGCGCCGTCGACCAATGAGAGCGCGCCGTGACTGAGGCTGCCTTCATTGACAGGACCATCGGCATTTTCGGCACCAAAAGGACGGGGGAGGCGGGATCCTTATTAGGCCTGGTCTGCCTCCATTGGTGCGGGGGTGGGCCATCGAGTCAATACCCCAGTAGTTGAGGTTCCGGAGACTTTCCGGAACACCTATCCCTCTACGACGCAAAGATCGACCCTGGACCGAAGCATGGACACTTGCTCAGCCGTTGGGGAAACGCTCCGCTCCTGTGACCGAATTCGACAGCCAGCGTTGGAGTAGGCTTCGAACTCTCCAGCTTGCCTCGGGTGGTGGGACTAAACTATGTCGGGATACACTCGTCTCAGGCGGAATGCCATGTGAGAGGCCTGGAGAGAGTCGAGTCGGGTCGTGTTACGCTCCCACCCCACGGCGCGTCGGCTTGAATCTTTTCCAAAGAAACAAAAACATAAACACCCAGGCGTAGCTTGGAAACGACACAGAAACCTCGCTCGATACAACTCCACGTTGACCACTGCACGTTGCCCAACATGTCGCTGCCCGTCCGCCTGTCTCCCCACGACACTCCCAACCTGCAAAATGGGGACTCGTCGCCCAAACCCGGCTGGGGGTCCGACTACATCGCGCGCCAACTCGCGAAGGTGCACATCCCGTACTTTGTGCTGGTCCCCGGGTCGTCCTACCGTGGCCTGCACGACAGCCTCGTCAATTTGAACGGCAACACGGCGCCCGAGATGGTGGTCTGCCTGCACGAGGAACACTCCATCGCCATTGCGCACGGCTACGCCAAGGTCACAGAGAAGCCGCTGGCATGTGGCCTGCACGCCAACGTCGGGCTGATGCACGCGTCGATGGCGATTTTCAACGCCTTTATCGATCGCGTCCCGATGGTGATATTTGGTGCAGCAGGCCCGTTCGACACGACGAAACGGCGGCCGTGGATCGACTCGACACACACGGCCGTCGATCAGGCCGCCCTGGTGAGGAACTACACCAAGTGGGACGACCAGCCCGCGAGCGTGAACTCGGCGATCCGCAGCGTCATCAAAGCCACGGCGGTGGCGTCCGTCAAGCCATGTGCCCCGACGTACGTTGTCCTTGACGTGGGTCTCCAGGAGGCGCCGTACGACGAGAAAGACGTCCGCTACCCTGACACGGAGAGATACCTGACCCAGCAGTCTGCCGGGGCCAGCCAAGGCGATATCAAGAAAGTGGCGCAAGCCCTGCGGGAGTCCAAGAAGGCGTTGATAATGTTTGGCAGGATGAATCGCACGCAGAAGGGCTGGGACGAGAGGATCAGACTGGCCGAGATGTTCGACGCAAAGGTTATAAGTACGATCGACCGTTTGTGATTTGTGCAGGACTTAACCACCCAAAAGACCATGCGCAACGTTTTTCATTTCTACACATCTGCTGACTTGTGTGTCTCTTTCCCAGCCGATATCAAACAACCAGTCGCCTTCCCCACCACCCACCGATTACACCCCGCCGCGCCCGCCCTGTTCCTGGCCCCCGAAGCCGCCAGTATGATCCGAGAAGCCGATCTAATCATCTCCTTCGACTGGGTCGACCTGGTGGGCTTCTTCACCGCCGCCCACGGCGAGCTCATCGAGCCAACAGCCAAGGTGATCGAAGTCTCGGTCGACAGCCAACTCCACAACGGGTGGTCAAAGGACCACTTCGAGACGCCGCCAGCGGACATCAGCATCTTCGCCGACCCTGACAAATTCATCACCGATCTTGTCGCGGAGCTTGAATCCTCGAAACTCACCGGCTTCCCCAACTCGGCGTGGCCCGCCACACAGCCGTCATCGTCGCAGAAGCCGCAGAACTTGGACGGCGAGGACATTTTCCAGGCAGACTTGGCGTCGGCGCTCTACGCGACCATCAGCCCCGACGACATGTGCATCATCCGCTTGCCGCTCAGTTTCCGCGGGATCGACCTCCTGGCGACACACCCGCTCGCGTACCTGGGCATGGACGGCGGCGCGGGCATCGGCTCCGGGCCCGGCCAAGCCGTGGGTTCGGCCCTCGCGCTCAAGGGGACCAAGTACGTGCCTGTGGCGATCCTGGGCGACGGGGACTTTCTGATGGGCAACTCGGCGATCTGGACGGCCGCCCGGTACCGCATCCCCGTGCTGATCATCGTGTCGAACAACGGCAGTTTCTACAACGACGAGGTCCATCAGGAACGGGTGGCCAACACGCGCAGCAGACCCGTGGAGAACAAATGGATTGGAATGCGGCTGGACGATCCACTGCCCGACATCGGGAAGATGTCGGAGGGATTTGGATTGAAGACGCTGGGTGGGCAGATCAGCAAGCGCAGCGAGCTGAAGGGCAAGCTCGAGGAGGCCATCAAGCTAGTGAGAGACGACAAACAAGCCGTGGTCCTGGATATCAGGGTCCGGCCCGATGATTACCTGAAGAACTGGGGAGCCGGCAACATTGTCAAGAAGTAGGCGCGGAGTGGGCAGTAGGCAGTAGGTGATGAGGAGACCGACTCAGCATTTGGTATGTATCGTTAGCACTAGACGGTGTCGGGACCTTGGGGTTGGCCCAGTAGGCCGTTGCACAGCGTGAGGCCTGGTGTCTGCTTAGTGACTCCATATGAATCTAAACACAGCTTCGATAGACCGGTCATGGATCCGGACCAAAAAAAAAAAGGACCGACGTCCAGTAATGGTGCACATGAATGCCCAAGACATAAGCCATGCATGAGATGATCCGCACGAGACGCTGCGAGAGGAGTACCTCCTAAGCCATGTATAGCATGATCCGCACGAGGCGCTGCGAAAGGAGTACCTTCTAAGCCATGTATAGCATGATCCGCATGAGACGCTGCGAGAGGAGTACCTTCTAGGCCATGTATAGCATGATCCGTACGAGTGATCACACGGCAAGATGCACTTTCCACGATGCTCCGAGAGGAGATATTTTGGATCCCAAACCACACTACAGGGAAGGGGGAGAGGCTGCAATCATGAACGGCCATAGATACATACATGTACACATTCGACGAACCTAACTTAGCTATACACACGCACAACCGCCTACCCACTCGCCCACCTAGAGCACGTTACCAGTACCCTAGTCGTCCCCGTCGATCTGACATATCCGTAGATTGGTACCATGCACCACAAACACAACACAAGACAAGATGACCGACCGACCGACCGACTGACTGACTGACTGACTATACACTAGGTAGCTGGCCTTTAGGACCCCATCTCGCTCTCAGCAACGCTCGACGCTCCAACAAGCAAACGTGACGAGCGCTCCGCGCCCACGCCACGCCATCACGGCAATCCGACCCTCATGCTGGTCTTCTCATTCAAGCCCCACGCGTAGCTCGAGTCGTCGTGCACCGTCGTCCGCCTCATATCCCTGCGATACTTGCCCTCGTACGCGCCGCCGTGCGCGCGGTGCATGACGGAGGTGTTGTCCCAGAGGATCAAGTCGCCGGGGTTCTGCCACTCGACCGACAGCACGTACTTGTCCTGGCACGCGTGGTCGAGCAGGCGGTTGATCAGGGCGGTGCTCTCGGGCTCGGGCAGGCCCTCGACGTGGTGCATGTGGTTGCCAATGTACAGGGTGCGGCGGCCGGAGCGCTCGTGGGTCTGCACGACCTTGTGCCGCGAGTAGTAGCCCTTGTCCGGGTCGACGTCGGTGAAGTACTCGGGCGCGGCCTTGCGGCGGGAATGCAGCAGCGAGTGCGCCACCACGTAGTCGTGCGACTCCAGCTGCTGCTTCAGGTCCGCGGGCAGCTCGTCGTACGCGGCCCGGCAGTCGGCGAAGTCGGTGTTGCCGCCGAGTCCTTGGCCGGGGGGTGGGATCTCGTGGGCCCGGAGCAGCGAGAGGCCTGCTCGGCGCGGGTTGAATGACGAGTCGTGGTGGAAGAGGTTGTTGCCCTGGGAGAAGAATTAATCAATGTATCAAGGCCACAACACTACCGTAGAAGTGCCAGCACCAGCCCCAATCCCATTACCAGGATACCAACGCAAAAGGTTCCGCGGCGCTTACCTTGCCGTAATACCAGCGGTGGCTTCCGGGCTTGACCAACGCGTTGTCCTCCTCGATGTTCCCGACGTCGAATAATTCCTTGTGCTTGAACCGGAAGGGCCGCCCGGCCTGGATGTGAGGGAGCACGTCGTCGAGTTCGCCCAGCCGCTCCGAGAATTGGATGTGCAGCTCGTCGTTCAACTTGGCGTGCCGAAAGACCAGGACGCCGTACTTTTGGTCGGGACGCGTTAGAGTGGAATGACATCAAGATTATACGGGAAGAGGAAGTCGACCCAAGTTCGCGTACCTGGTTAACGGCCTTCCAGAGTTCTTGAAAGACATCCTCAGGCACAGGGCGCGAGAAGTCTACTCCAGACACCTCGGCGCCAAAGGTAGGATGCAACTCCTTGACTTGGATGAGGTTGTAGTCGACGGCGTGCGGCATTTCGGGTAATAAACTAGATCAACCGTCCAAAATGACTCGTGACAGCACGTAGTATGCAGTATACGGCAGAAGAGTCGCACGAACCGATTGGGGTCAGTCCGGGTCAATCAATAATACCTTTGTCAGAGTACAGTGTAGTGCGGTTTGCGGTTGCGGGTGCGTCGATTTCAACGTGCGTGCATCTTATCTCTATTCTCCGAAACTCGAGCCTCGCGGATAATCGCTCATCTCCAACAAATATTTACCGATGCGGGTTCTCTTTGATGGTCCCGAAAGCGTGGTCCGACAATACGTAGATGGTTTCTGTCCGTGATTCGATTCCCGGGTTGTATCCGCACCTCCTGGGTGGAGATGGAGAAACCTGGAGGAGGACCCCCATCCCCGGCCTATCCCCAATGCTCGGCAGCCTCGAGGCTTGGAGAGGAGGTCGGGGAAACATCGCACACACACACACACAAGCTCACCTGACCGGATTGATCGTGGAAGCGAGAAGCGAGAGCGACAACCGAGACTCCAAGCCTCGAGCCTCGTCGTATCCTACCCTTGTTTCCCGCCATCGTCGATCCCAATTAAGCCTTGGGTGAGTAAAAATGAAAGCCCTAGGTGAGGAGTAAGTCAAATCCCAGCACCAGCCATTGTTTCGCTTGCAACGGTTTCCCGTCTGTCATGCCATGTGAATCCTCGCCTACCAAACATGTCTTCCCACCAGAAGTTCGCCGTGCCAGACGGCGCCGTAGCCCGGCTCCGAATCATCGACTCGACCACCAAAATCAAGGGCCTCCCTCTCGACTACCTCATGACCCCGGCCATGCCGGGAATGGAAGTCCTGCCCGAGGCGCCTACATGGTCGTTCCTCGTGGAGAGCGACACCGGCCGCAAGGCGTTGTTCGACTTGGGCGTCCCGCCGAATTGGAGAGAGTTTTCGCCTGTCGTCGCCACACCCCTGCAGACGCGAGGCTGGGGCGAGCCTTCTGGCGAGAAGCACGTGGCTGATATCCTGGTCGAGGAGGGTGTCGATCTTTCCACCATCAACAGTATTATCTGGAGGTGAGTGGACTCAAGTCGCGGGCCCGGACTGGCATACCTGCCTATTGCCGTCCCTACCTGTCAATGTCCCTACCTGTCAATGTCCCTACCTGCCAATGTCCCTACCTGCCAATGTCCCTACCTGCCAATGTCCCTACCTGTTACTGCATCTACCTCATCCGTGACTCTGCTTAAACACCGACCTCAAATTGGAGATGAACAATCAAGTTGACGATCCGCCGCCCTACGGCGCTAAAGTCACTGGCACTACGACCATATAGGCGACCCATCCACGTTCCCTGCGTCGACCGAGTTGATTGTCGGTCCGGGCTTCAAAGAGGCCTTTTGTCCAGGTTGGCCAGCTAGACAGGACTCTCCTGTGAGGGAAAGCGATTTTGCGTAAGTTGGGAGAGCGTGCGCGCGCGCGAATTTCTCTCTCTCTCTCTCTCTGTGTATGGAGCGTCTAAGCTAACTCACTCACCCACACATAGAGGCCGCCCACTCCGCGAACTCACCTTCGACGAGCCCCACGCCCTGCAAATCGGCCCCTTCGGCGCCTTCGACCTGTTCGGTGACGGATCATTCTATCTTCTCGACACGCCGGGCCACGCGATCGGCCATCTGGCCGGGCTCGTCCGCACCAGCGCCGGGCCAGACACCTTCGTCATGATGGGCGGCGATTTGTGCCACCACGGGGGCGAGTTGCGGCCATCCGAGATCCTGGCCCTGCCAGCACAGGTGCATCTTCCCTCGCTGAACCAGCAGCAGTCTCGGTCCCTGTTCCCCGGCTGCATGTGTCCCGGGTCGGCGTTCGAGCGGATCCAAGAAACCAGGGGCCGGGCGCGCAACGAGCCCTTCTTCGACCCGGCGATCGGGTACGACATCCCCGAGACGATGCGGACGATCAAGAAGGTCCAGGGCGCGGATGCCGAGGAGAACGTCTTCTTCATCTACGCGCACGACACGTCCATTCGGGGGGTTGTCGATTTGTTCCCCGCGCCAGCGAATGAGTGGAAGGCCAAAGGGTGGCGGGAGAAGGCGTTCTGGCGGTTCCTGGAGGATTTTGGCGGGGCATTGGCGCCTATACTGGAGGAGGGGCAGCAGCCCTGACTGATAATACAGGAGCGATGTTATTATCTTGACATCGAAGCGGAGGGCAGGACGAGGGAACATTTATTGTTAGATAGAGGAGGTCGACTGGTGGACTCAACATGGTTAGAGGAGAGCCTAGTGCTCGTCGAGGGAAAATTCAATCCCACTTGCGAGCTGCTGGCGAGGCATATTGCGTGATGGGAGGGAGACTCGGGCGCTGGGATTTCCTATGCGGCTATTTGCGCAACCGTACAGGTGCCCGGTTCGTCAAATTGCTCCGCCGGGGTCGTAACACCAGGCATTCGCCATAGGATACGAGGTACTGACAATCCAAAGCCAGGCAGGCTTTCACATATCGACCGCGACTGCACCTCTTGTCCTGCGTGTTGTGTGTTTTAGATTCCAACTGCTGACGGAATCCTATATCCAAAGTCCGCCTGCGATATCCAAATCCCATAAGGTATTTGACTTCAAATCCCTCGCTCGAATTTCACCCCCATATCCCGGTGCAACACAGCCCTCACCGAATTGGCGCATCCGGCGCTACAATCATGCCTCTACACTCCCCAAACCCGAGGACTTTCCGTCCACTGGAGTCCTCACACCACGCCGAGAGGATGATGGAATCGCCATCCTCCAAATACCCCACTTGACCACCGCCCTCGAGTGCAATCGGCTTCGTGGCATGCAGGGTCGCCTCAAACAGGCAGCCTAGCTCGCATTTATTGCCCCGTTCATCGACGCCGTCTCCAGAAACGGTGCCCGTGCCCATCAAATCGCCCGTGCGGAGCCCACAGTTCGCGGATGCGTGGTGGGTGATCTGCTGGTAGGGCGTCCAGTAGAGGTATTTGAGATTGCTGGTCGAGAGCGGATGGCGCTTGCCGCCCCGTTCCAGATGCACCGCGAGCTTGACGTCGAAGGTGCCCTGCGCGAAGTCCCCGTAGCGGAGATGCTTCAGGGGGTTGGTCTGGTGTTTGGGGGCCGTGCGGAACGCCTCCAGCGCGTCCAGCGTGATGACCCACGGGGAGATGGTCGTGCCGAAGGATTTGGAATTGAAGGGACCTAGAGGCGGCATTTCAAAGACTTGCAAGTCGCGGCTCGACCAGTCGTTCAGCAGCACGAAGCCGAAGATATGGTCTGGCGCGTCGTCCACCTTCATCGTCTCCCCATAGGGGACCGGCTTGGAGACAATGTAGCCTACTTCGAGCTCGAAGTCGAGATGTTGCTCGGCGCCGTACGTGGGCACGCGCGTGCCGTCGGGCTCGGTCTTCCAGTAAACGCCCCGCGGTCGACGAACTAGTGATGGCGAGGGAAGAACACTGGACGCTCGGCCGTTGTATGCCGAAGGTGCGTGAAAAAAGTTCTCGGGGATTTCGGCGCCTTTCATCATGGGCGCGCACTGGACCCGGGTTTAGCTACTAGCTAACATGGGGGCCTTGCGCAACGAGACAACTCACATTTTTGCAGTGTTCCAAGGAACAGAAGAAGTCTGTATACTCCGGGATATCGACAGGTAAACGCATCTTCACGTCCGCCAGCCTGTGCAAACTCGTCTCTGGAATCTTGCCGCCATTGATGGCCGATATAATGTGCTCGCGCGCCGCCGTCCTCGTCTTGGCTTCAAGTGCTGCGAATGCGTTCAACGATGTCTTTTCTATTCAATTAGTCGTCGCTGCTTTCTCGATCGTGATAGATCTGCCAGTGCCACGGGACAGCTCCCCATACCTGAGACAGCGCGTCCGTCACCGAGACGTCTGAAAAGAACCCGGCTTTGCTAAGAGCTCGTAGATCGAGAGCGAACTCGCCAATTGCAGTCGCGCATCGTGGCGTTGGATCATCCTTCGTGGAGAAGACCCCAAAGGGGATGTTGTCGATGGTGAAAGGTGAGTCTTCGGAGACGTGCAAAAGCGACGCCATATTTGTCACATTCATAAGACGTGGGTGGACAGTGTCGGGGCAGAGAGCGAGTTCAAGTCTCTCTTATCCAACTTCCGGACGCCTAATAATCTCCACATTCGGATGCGGAGGCGGTGGCCGTTCGATTCTGCGGCGTGGTGGGCGTGACTCTGATCTGGGGAGGGGAGGCCCAATCACAAGCCACTGCCACGGCCCTCCGGTTCCGACTCGTTAGGCCTTCGTACCACTTCCGACGTCTCGAACCTATTTTCCGCTTCCGATCGGTGCGTGTAAGAAGTTGCGGTCGGAATATCAGGTGTCGTCGGTCCAACTACCTGGACCAGCCACGAGGCCGATTGGGCAATTGCAACAGGTAATTGTGCTCACTCCCATGTGCGAAAAGAGTAGTCCTCGCAAGTGCCGTCATGGAGAGCATGTCAAGGGTGCATTTCATCCATATGCTTCACCCCCAGTTTCCAGCTATTATGCCAGCTTTCCACACCACGCGGCTCGGCAATGAACTTTTCCAGTATCGCGAGAGCTTGGGTCCAACCCAAGTGGCCGTACTTCTGCATGACCACCATGAGGAGCCTAAACCTTGCGTCCTCCTTGTAGTCGCGCGGTAAGAAAGGTATCTTAGGTGGCATCATAGTACCTGCAATGTCAATAGCCACCCAGAGGTAAAACTCCGCTAGGTCACGGTCTCGATCTTCAAACATATCCTGCCAGAGACAGAGTTCTTCGGCGTGATATCGCATATGTTGAATATATAACGGACTAAAGCGCTCGGTTCGTGTGCGATCCAGTATTGATGTCAGCATTCCAATGCATACCGAACGCTCGACAAGAGTGAGGTCCGTGCAAGCAAGGAGTCGGACGGCGTATTCTGTTTCCTGCATGTTCGCGGCATTTGGGGGTCCTGGTGACACCGCCCCAAAGCGGCCTTCGACCTGGTTGATGTAGCGACTACTGGTGACGACGCGATTGACGAGTGTCATAACCGGAACACTCAAGCGATAATGGAGTGCAAGGGCGCGGAAGCCCGCTGGTAACGGGCTGATGAGCTCGTCCAGGCCAGCGACGGGATAGCGGTGATATGGATGCTGCAAGTCCAGGTAGCTGGGCGATGGGATGGAGTGGAGCAGCTCCTTCGTATTGTTCTTGGCCATATACGCCCAGAAACTCTCCATCCTGTCAGCCGCCGGTTAGCATTTCAAACTCATTGCGGGTGGGTAAGAGCACCGCACCCGATCAGATACGGCTTCAAGATGGTTGGCCACCCTAGTTGATCAACGCCGCCGCGGAGAGCAACAATCTGTCGCAAGCCACCAAGGTGCATCTCAAAGGCAACTATATCGTTCATCATGAACTATCGCAGTCAGCATTGCTGGATTCAGTCCACCCGACTTCCAACTCACATCAACACCCATCAAAGCTATAATCGTGAATAGAATGGCATCCGGCGCATATCCGTGTTGCTGAGAAAGGACTTCCCGTAGTCTTTGCAGGGAGCGACTGTAGTGAAATAGGGCGTCCTTATCGGGCCCATCACTCCATCGATGGGCCGTGAGGTTGGCTTGTGCTAGCGCAACAAGAGCTTCGAACATCAGGCTGTTCTGCAACGCATACTGAAAGTATTGCCGTAAGGCAATTGCGCCTGCTTCGGCCGACAACACCTCCGGGCGGATGAGGTGGGCAGGGCCGTAGTAGTGGAGGACTTTGCATGGTGTCAGTCGGTTGAGCCAGGTTGAGAGGAGAGGAACATACAGTAGTCTACTGCGGCAGGTATGCAGTCGCGAAACTCGATGGGGTATGCGCTGAAGGGATCGGAGCGGTAGCCATGTCTATCATGACCAAGCGATCTGGGGTGCAAAGATCCGACAGATGCTTGAGAAGAACCGGGTGAGGAGTTGCGGCTGCGTGATCGCGACAAAGTTCTCCCTTTTGGAGGGCGCGCATCTTCCACTGTCAGTCCTCCTGGTGAGCCCTTAGGAGATAATTCATCCGCTTTCGCAGCCTTTCTGGCCGAGGGGCGGGATCTGTTGCGATAGTGAGTGCCAATGTAGGACGCGACGATGCGCCGATTTAGGCGATCCGTCTGGTCAGAAGGATGAGAATAGTTGACGAATGTAGGGTCAGGCATGTTTGTCCAGTCGAATATGATGTTGCTCGAATGCTCCCTTCATTCGCATGGCGCCTGCTTTCAGAAGGCCTAATTTCAACGCAGGTTTTATGCAGGCTGGCCCTTGGCCGCTCATGTCTCTGCCAAAGAGACCAGGGCGGATTGATAATTCGATATCCCGTTAATTACCAAACCATAGTTGCCCCAACGGTTCTCATCAGGCGACCGCTTGTTACGTATTCGGCCCGAAGCGACCAAGGCCGGCATGGATAATCGTACTCGACACAGCTCAAAGATCAGCCGCAAGGGCAGGTTTCCAGCTTGACATGGGCGATCACACCGCGAATCTGGCCCCCCGAGACCAGGTCGAGGAAAGGGTGCATCAACGAACCGGTGGGGGCCAAACATCGGCCAGACGCGCAGCGATCCATTAGGATAGCTGTTTCAGGGCAAGCCCCAGTCCAGTCCCAGCGAGTCGATAGAGGCCCCTCGTAGCTGTGGGCTGGCGAGGGCGTCAACCCGCCGAACCCAGACGTGGCGCCATCGAATTTGAAGGTGCTGGGTTCCGTCCAGCACCCAATCCGCTGTTTCTCGTCGATGGACTTGGGATGCCGCCCAGAAGCGTCGGTTGCTGCGTCGAAGCTTGGAGATGGCACGGAAAACTATTCTCCATACAGTCTAGTCAGTCGATCGGTTTCATCAAAGCTGCACGCTGAAGTAAGCGGAGGAGAGTAAGCCAGAGTGAGCCGACATTTGTCAACAGCATCATGATTCCATCGTTGATCGTTCCTTTCCAACGGCGCCAGTCCGTTTGCTTAACTCGGGACATGGATAAAGGTGAGCATAAAAATCTCCTCGCCTTGAATATAGAGTCCAACTATGTAAGCCAAAATCGCCTGTGCCAATTATGATTCTCCGCTCAAGCATGGCGCGAATACAACTGCCAGTTCCACCGTGCTCGAAGTACCGCAAGCCCTCCGCTCTGGGTCTCGACTGTTCGCCCGCGGCCTCGATCATTACAGTCGGAGGAATTTATTGAGTGAAGAGACAGGTCCTCAGGTCTAGGATTGCGGGAGTCGTCTGCACCGGGAGGAAGGACTGTACTCTGTTCAATCTCGGCCATGGTGTCATCGTCCAGTTCTCCAAACGTCCACCACATGCCAAAGTGGCCATCCGAATCTCTCGTGGCGACAGCTGCATCGGCGTTGTGAGCGATCCATTTGTCATATGCTGCACAGCGAGCGAGGTGGTACTGGTAGACCTTCCGGTCGAAGCTGGCGCTTCTGCCCGTTGAGATGAAGGCCTCCTCCTGGGGCCACAGTGGCCGACAGAATTCCGACAGATGATGGAAGAATATGCCTTTGAATGTCTGGCCGTCTTGACTGCACCAACCACGGTGGTCGCAGAACTCTTCCATGACCCCAGCTCGACCAAGACCCCTCCAAGTTGGGTCACTGTTGGGCCATCCAGTGGCCCGAACCACAGTCTCCACCAGAGCATGGCCGTCGTCCAGATAGCTTTTTGCCCCCGTAGCTAGCCAGAGACCCCGACTAGCCGAGAGGACAACACCCTGGTTGTACGTATAGACCATGGGGTCGAGTTCGTCACAACTTCCGGTACCAGGGTCGATGGTTCCGTTCGGGTACCGGTGCCATCCAGTGATATGGAAGCCGTCTTGATAGAGTCCAGATCGCCAGCTCCGCATATGGCTCCCCATGAGCCACTTGTAGCTCTTGACGGCGTTCTCCAAATACAATGGATCATGGGGCTTAGAGAAGCCGTCCGAGCCCTGTATCAGATAGGGTGAAGTGTTGTTGTCGCCAGGGTGGTAGAGATACATGGCAATGCTGGCTGCTGCAAACAGCTCATTCGTAATGGCGTTCTTGTACGGGGTCAGGTACGGATTCCAAGTCATACCGCCCCCACAGAGCGAGTCGTCCCATCCAGCTGATGCCAGGTCGTAAAAGACGCGAGCGCGGTGAGCCGCCATGGGGCTAATTTGAAGGCCATGCCATCCAATGCCAGAGTCAGAATGTCGCCCAGATTGTATGAAGTCCCAATGCCTCAAACTGTACATTTCCGCAAATTTCAAGTTCTCGAGCCAGCCAAGAACAACCCACAGCATATCGTCGTAAGCTTGATTTCGTAGCGCAAAGGCATTCTCGCCAAAGTAGAAGACGGTGATGTGAGAGTAATATCGATCTATGATGTTCTGCCACGAGAGCATATCCGAGCAGGTCGACATGGCAGATGCATCTAGAGAGGAAACAATGCTGGCCAGTGTCGCGGAAACCTGGGTGCCCATGACAGCCGACGTCCAGTCAATGGCATTCGGCCAGGTGCCTGTGAAGATGTCGAAATATGAATCTTGCATGACTTCCAACGCGTCCAGCATGTCGCCAAGGGCTTGCGGTAAACTAGAGGTCCATGTTTCCGTCGCCTTCCCTCCTCTTGAGTCCGGTGTCAAATCCTTCTGACTCGTGACTCCAAATGTGTTCCGAAAGCCATACTGGCTCTTTTCGATCGTGGCACTAAGCACAAGCCCGGCGCAGTGGAAGAATGCATAGAGAAAGGTTACAGCGTGCATCGTGGACTCTGGAATTCGTGAAGCATGGTCGCATAAAGAGAGTCGGTCGGCCGGAGACGGACAGGGCTGCTAGAAACCAAGAATCGAGACAGCAGAGGAGGAACACATCTCAATCAGCTCAAGGGGTGATGCCACGAGAAAAGAGCCGTGTGATCATTCTCGTGAAGATTTGACGCAGGGACGAAGATGGTGCGCTCGGCGTGAGCGGCCAAAGAGTCCAAGGGAAGGGCTTTCAGGCCTTCCGACACAGCCTCGGTGACAGCTGAGTGGACGACTGGCCTGGCAATGTGTAAGGGTTACGTCGTCAGGCCATAAGCGCGGGCAGTGGACTGCAAGGAACATAGGTTGCAGAGCCAAGAAAGCACGTTATTCATGCCACCTGACCTCGATCCCCGCGATCGCACAGTATCACGCCTACATACCCTGCCACCGGCTCAATTCCGTGCCTGACTGCTGGCTTTCAACCTACCTCTACACTTCAGCTACGAGGCACGCCAGAGTGTTCGATGCTTTGCGCTTATCCTACCGACTTCCATGCTCATAAGTGGTGGTCCGCAGATGTCTTTCTCATAATTATCCAAGATTCACTTTCCTTACGCTGACCAGGACCTAATGATGGCTGAAGTCCTTGTAGCTGACCGTTGACCAGTACTCACAGCGAGAAAACGATTCAGTTTAACCTAAAGGCGGATTATAAAAGCACGAATGCCAGGGCAAAGAAGCTAAAGATTGAGTGAACAGGTAGGCGCGAGGTTACGAAATGCGTCGAGCGGATTGCACTCCACGAGGCTGGAAATATATGTTGTGATGATCTACCTGATACTACGGCTACTACAGCTTCGCTGGAATATCTCGTGGCGGAGACGTAAAGTGAAGTGTCACTCACCCACAAAGCAAAAAAGCCATCCAACAGACGAGCTCGGAAAGAGACAAAAACTCATCACACAACCTCTGTGTGGAGGTTGTGGTGAGTTTACAACTGCTGCTCACGTCTGATCGGGCTATATCCGGTGGTTCCAAACCAATGCCGGTCTACTCCCAATTCGCGGACATCCTCAGATGCACGCCGATTTGACTTCGTCAAGTAGGCAAACGGACTTGGTTTTGCTCGTGGTCGAAAGTTGTTCTGTTCGTGTCGGTTGGGTCGAAGGGAGTGGGAGTCGAACTCGAGGACTTGTCGTGTTTGTTGACGCAAGGATTCGTCCCTGGCATGCTTTCTAGCCGGTGCTAGCTGACCAGTGCCAGGGAGGAATTGCACTGGGTTTTTGGAGCTTTCAAATTATATGTGATGATAATTAAAAGGATAAATGTGATTGGAGGGTTAGGTGGTCGTGAAAGTGAATGAATGCAACGAGGCTGGGATCGGGACGGTTACAAGGCTGGAGGCCATGTTGGTCGTTGGCATTTAGAGCTACACAGCGGTTTACCATGTTCACCCACAAGATCAGGCCGTGAGCAAGAGTCAGGAGTTAGAGGCTAGAAGTCCGAAGACACTCTTATTTCTAGCGTTTTTATCGCCCATTTAGTCGAGGCTTTGTCCATGATGACTTCCATCTACCATGTATTCTTTCTTCCGCAGGAATATCTATTGTCGCAGAGTCGGTCCGAACTAGGCACTTGGTGGCAATGAGTCTGATCCCCCTTGGCCCCTTCGCCCTTGACATTGCGAACGAGCGACCATAGCGGCGTGGTTGGATCGCAGCAATTGCAGGCGAGGCGTGAACACCACCAGACCGCTTCGACATCCTCGAGCCAATAAGTTTCTTCCCCGCCACTTCTCACTTATCTCGTGAAGTTGTCCAGCGGGGCCTCGTGCTTGATCTCCCCCCAAATCTTATCAATCCCTTCCACCGCCTTGCTGCTCAAAGGCCCCTTCTCAATGCCCGTCAGAGTCTGCTCCAACTGTTCAACCGAACTGGCACCGACAATGATGGCATCGCCCTGTTCCTTCTTCAACGGGCAATTGTATGCGACCCAGCGATAAGCAAGCTCGGCACGAGTAACGCCCTCCTCGCTAGCAATGGCTTCCCATTTCGACAGTGCCTCTAGGTATGATGGTTTCATGTACATTTGACGATACATGCCGCCGAGGGCCTCGGGGCCAAACCGACCCATGCCGTCTTTGATTTGCTGAGCGGTTTTGGTGAGAAACCCGCCGGCCAGAGGAGAGTAGGCATAGAAAGCAATGCCGAGCTTTCGGAGCAGGGGGAAGAGTTCGGTCTCCTGGCGACGTGCCACGGGGGAATAGTTGCCCTGGTAGACGGTGGGAAGCACGTAGCCCTTCTCCTTAGCAATGTCGTAGACCTTCTGGACTTCCTGGGGAGAGTAGTTTGACAGACCGAAGCGCTTGAAGACGCCGGTCTTGTACACTTCATTGACGGCAGCAAGGGTTTCCTCTAGGTCGGTCTTGGCATCGGGAGAGTGAATGTAGAAGATGTCGACCTACATGGCGAGGGGAAGAGGGTTAGCCTGGAACAAAGCAATCCTCTTCGAATGCATGCCTGTATGGTATGCTCTCAATGGGCTTGGCCAACGTAAACAACCAACTAACCTGCTTGACTTTCAACTTCTCAATGCTCGATTTAGCGGAATTGACGATATTCTCCTTGGTGGCCCAGCCAGGCTGCCACCCTCCCATCCACTTGGTGTCGATGACGAATTTGTCACCGGCGTTCAGCTCACCAAGAGCTTTCTCAGACTCCCCGTACAGCTGCGCGGAGTCGAGGGTATTAACGCCATGCTTGAGGAGAATGTCGAAGGCCTTTTCGTTGTACGTTTGTTCGTTCCATGGCTCGCGATTACCGATGGAGGCCGCGCCGAACACGACCTTGATCCCTTGAGATGCCATGGTGGGCGACTGAGTGGTTGACGGGTCGTTAAACAGGGGTTGAGCGATGACACGAGGTCGAAGTGAGAAGGACTGGCGTGGATGTCAAGTTGTGCTATCAGCCTCTTTATATACTAATGTGGAGAGGGCCCGCCGGTGCACAACAGAATGATACCAAGCAGGCTGGAAAGGGAAGGAGAACTGAAGGGAGGGCAAAATCCGAGCAGCGCACGAACGTGACGTCGATAGGGAAAGTTACTGCCTGGCCACCTACTGGCCACTTGAGTCTGAAACTTCAACCTGAGCTTCTTGTTCTTGGTTGTCTTGCTGTACTTGGTTGTGCTCCCGCCACGACCGCAGTGGGTTTCCTCCATTTGTAAGATGCAATCAGGCGGGAATAGAATAGTGACCTCGCCGGCTAGAGCAATAGACTTTGCTGAGGCTCGTCCGATGCAGGAAATGCCGTGACTCTGATTTGTCATCAGCAGCCACGAAACTCCTCTCCGGGCACTGGGTGCGCGTTCTCAGGCGATAAACACACTCTATTTCGGTAGTTGATCCCCCGCCCACGCGTTGAGCATCGATCGAGCGTGGTGGAGGGGCATTCGAGGGGCGCCTCGGCAAAAGGCCCTGCACTCGGACCAATTCTCTCCTCCGGCCGCTGGCAGAGAAGCCAGACTTTGTCTGTGATTGGCCAGGCAAATGTCTCCGATCATCCTTGATCGGGCGAAACACTGCGAGATTGATCGTCACAGTACAGACCCTGTAGCCTCGACTTCTGTTCGCGCCATTCGCGTTGTGCAGCCTTGCACATCCTCAGGCACCCATCAGGTTGTCCCAGAAGGTACTAAGAGATCGTACTTGGTTTGGGCCGCATTCGACGTGATTTGAAATCAGCACTCCACGACCGGGTATCGGAGAGATTTATGCAGAAGTCAAGCAAGCCTGGGTGTTCGAGTGAAACCGTCGAAACACTATTAGAGGACTGGATGTCCGTTGTCCGGGCAAGAGATTCTCAACATATGCCCAACAACACACACCAAAATCCGTTGCACTTCTTGCAGCTCACATTTCCCCGAGACCTTTAATGTGACT
Organism: Phialophora macrospora; assembly: GCA_000835435.1. Lineage (NCBI taxonomy): Eukaryota > Fungi > Ascomycota > Eurotiomycetes > Chaetothyriales > Herpotrichiellaceae > Phialophora > Phialophora macrospora. The sequence continues at coordinate 467,468 of KN846957.1, read as the reverse complement.
GTTTCCCGCTCGCCGAGGCATACGAAGGAGGACGAACGTAACGCGCAACATTCAGGATGCAAGGGACCAGAAATCTCTCCGACTAGCACCTTGCAGCATTCGAGGCCAACTCGGTGGCCTCAATAATGCTGAAAAGCCATTGATGATAGATAGACACCTCGAAGCAACAAGGACTCTGCGGGTGGACAGTCTGTATTGCCTTTCCCTGATCAACTGGTCAGACGGGTTAAGCGGCTGCTGGCGTCCACAGTATCTGCTACTCTGAATGAGCGTCTGCGTGGACGAAGGGCTTGGTAGAAGTCGATGAATGCATGTGTCAGAATGGAGGACAATTCACGGTTATTCCGTACTTGGCGTTCGTATCCAAACGCAATCCCTTCTCCGGTTCCATCTGGGACATAGAAAGCGATAGCATGTCATTCAAATTCCCTCGATTGAGCGGAATAGTTATGACCAGCAAAGGTTCCACAAATAGGATTAGTCTCAAGAGAGAAAGGAGACTCGTCGACTGATCATTGGCTATAAAGCCATATAAATGTCGTGTACAAGAAGACCACCCACGGCGCATTCAGTCCTCATCACGCAGTCAAGTATAACTATCCATCAATATCCGCGTCCATATGGCGAAGGGTGAGGTCGACCACTAGCTGGAGTTTTCGTTATATGTGTCAACGGTCCTGGAGGTGTCATCGCTGGAGGTTGGGACGTATGGAGGGCTCCAGTATAGTACGGTGCGCCTAGCTGGGGGCGTGCGTCGGGGCCAGTATGATCTTTGAGCCATGTTCCAGACATTGTGCGTGTTGGCCTATCGCCATGCTGAAGATGTAGCTCTCTTGAATCGCCCTGCGTTTCGCTCACCGGCAAGGGTTTAGGCATCGACGTGCTTCGTTGATGGTGGAATGTATGTTGCAGGAAGGTCTGAAAGTTTGGCAACTTGTATTGGTTTAGCGAATTGCCACTGAATTGATCTTTCCGTTCTGGGGCATCGTCGAAGCCGTTGTAGGCAGAAGTTTCGCCAGCGGAGGGAACTCTTGATAGGGAGGAACCATCACTGTTTTCGGAGAGGTTGTCGTCATCAAAATCCTCTGCTCGATGGCCATGACCTTTGCGGCCAACCGTCATATGGTGATAATGAAGTCGGCATGCCAGCTCTGACTTGTCCAAGCGGTGCGCGATGTTCTTGTAGGACAGTTTCTGGCCTTGAGTGCGACTCTGAAATAGAAAGGATTCCTATCCTCTGTCAGTGGTGGCTCGAAGTTCGCGCACGATTCTGCGGACCTCTTCATCGGTCCAACACCGTATAAGCTTTCCTTGTCGAACTTTGTCCCTCCTTGACGGCTTGGGCGACTTTTGTATGCCTCGTGATTGCGAGCTGGACCTGACTGTAGATAGAGGGGGAACAGGCGAAGCCATCACAGCTGTTGTGTGACCACAGGGACAAGATCGGGTTCGCTAAACACTAGACCAGCCTCTTCGACGAAAGTGTGCTGGCATTGGTGCGATATTGCGACTCGCTGTGTTGTTCCAAGATACCGAAGGTGAATAGGGTACGCTCGCCTTGCTCTGAAAATATGACATCCCAAGTCGCACTTCGTCGACAGTTATAAGAGCAATCAGAAACGGAAATGCAACTCAAGTCTGCCTTTGCGTCTCGAGAAGGCAGATTCGATGTCGGCTTTGCAATTATGCGACCTGATGATGACCATGTAAGAGTGGAGGCATTGGCCTCGTCCAAGGTGGGTGTTGAATTTCGATCACTCTGGAGAGAGAAATAGCCGCTGGTCCCGTTGTCGAGTGGCTTGCATATGAGGTTAAGGGCAGTTGGGCCCTCTTCAGCGTGCAGATAGTGAGCAATGCAAGCATGGGTATTGGCGATTGGGATCGTGCAGCCGAACCATTCAGCCGATGGTAAGTAGTCCCCGGGAAGGCACCCGTATACCGTTTGCAGGCCGGGCAGAGAACGGAAGCACTCTACCCTCCTCAGTCAGCACAGCTTATGGAAACAGAATGGCCGCTCCCCATCTGAGAATGAAGAACGCATCGAGGCGGCATCTCGAAGTCCTTCAGTCATTCCATTCGTCTCGGCCATGCGGCTGAGGTTGCTATTAGAATAGGCCAACCGGCAGAGTTCAGCCACCCGGCGACTGATGGTGTCGCTGACGCACATGTGAAATGTTCCGAGATAGTCAAGGATTGAGCATTGGTCCATCTCGAGAACAGTACGCCGTTTCGTGCTCAGAGTCTGCCTTAGAGCGCCGCTGGCGAATGGGGACGGGGCCCAACAAGCGCCAGAGCGAACTCCGGCGGCTAATTGCCGTTGCGAAGCCATACGACAGGGCCAATGCAACAGGGACTGGGAAGCCCACGGGTTGACGGCTGGGCCTCGAGAACGAACTGGACCAACGGTGCCCTTGACTATCGACATCGTCCCGAGCTTGCAGCTGGGCTTGCTGGATGAGGATCAAGGATCAAGACGAGTGATCCGCTGCGGGAGCAACCATCGCAGGGGATGCCGCACAGTGATCATTGTTGATTGCTTGACGGCTTCAATTCTCCGCAGCACCTTGTCGGACAGCTCCTATCGCTGTTGAGTGTGCGTGGAGCGACAAGGATGGGGAATTGCTGTAACCCTCGGAGTGGCTTTTGTTTAGAAGCGGTTGTATGGTTGCGCCGGACCTATAGTTCCTTTAGTCCCAACGCAGTAACGGGAGTCACTTGCTGGTAGCCGAAAGTGTTTCGTTTCTCTCCATGCCAGTGTGGTGCGGTCCCCATGAAATCAAGGATGCTGCCGCCGTTGACGGCACATATGTCGTTGTCGCAGGATGTTGACAGAAGATCGAAATGTCGGTGGAGACGCGTCTCTGAGACGTGACCAGGTCGCTTAACCGTGACGGCCTGTGCCTTCAAACTTGCCACGTTTGGGGGCGCTTTTAGTAGTTGGAGCCCCAGCCGCTAAAGAAGCCTAGGAAGCCCTAAAGGAGGTTCATCCGCCCTCCCCCGGAGGATCTCGAATCTAGATTTATATCGGCCGCACGCTGGTGGGCAGAACGTGGGGGCCGACAGCTTCGTAGCAGCGACACTTTACTCAGATGAGAAGATCGCTGTCAACTATGAGGATGGCCGTTCATGCGACTATTGGGGGCCCCAGCGCATTGCATGAAAGGGGAGTAGGACGGCGTCAAGTCTTTTTGGAGGTCGATATCACAGCTAGTGGTCGGGACTATTGGGTTATGAGTGCAGTTTAGGATCATGGTGGTCGTCAGAGTATGTGGGCGGAGTGTGTCGGTGCTAGAAGCAGCCTCATCGCTGACCGCTTTGGGTCGACACTACGCTCGAAGGAACGCATCTGCCTCGATCTACAGGCTTGGGAGCAGATCATAGTCCTTCGTCCACGTCTCATCTTAATCTGCTTCCTTGCAGAGAACACCTGGGCAGAAAAATCCTTCCTGCCAGAGTTTCTGTGCAGGATACCATTTCGAATTGCCTTCAGGAATGCCCAATAAAGTTGTGAAATGATCCTCAATATGAGCTATTAGCAGTGCTTGTCGATGTCCAAGTTCCTGCGTCTCTGGGCCAATTATGTGAGTCTGTCCAGCATAGATGATTTCGACTGCTCTACGGAAATCCGAAGCATGACAACGGTGAGGTCGAAGTGCCAAATCATCGTAAAGGGTCTGAGGGTCTGCGAGGTTGCGCAGGCCAAGACAATCTCCGAAACGCATCTCCGTGCCTCCTCACTCAGTCTCAGCTCACCACCTCGTCAGGCTGCACAATTCCTCGAGCCACGTATTACTCGACCTGCTGCTGATGGCGCTGAAGGCCTTTGGCTGATGCCTGGAAACATTGCAGCTGAACACATCCTCCTGAACTCAGTTCACCTCTCACTCATAGTGCTTTGCCACTGAGAAGACAGCAGGTAGCGGTGATGTACTCCCTGTGAAAATGAATATGAACATCTTCCGCATCCTGGGCGATGTATCGCACACGGCCTCGAAATGCATCCTCATATGGGCAATTCATTCCAATAAGAGCTCTGAAGGTAGGAATGTCGCTAAGACTGACGTTGGACCGTCATACTGATCATTCGCCAGGTGTCTCCCTGCTCACCCAGATCCTCTACGCCGTCGTCTTCGTCACCCGGTATCTCGATCTCTTTTGGGTCCCTCCCACAGCATCATGGTGGAATTTCATCCTCAAGAACTTCTATATCTGGTCCTCAATTTACATCATCATCCTGATGACTAGGGTCTTTGCGCGGACGCGTGAGCGAGAAAAAGCCTGGAAATGGGGAGCCTACGCTACAGCCGCCTCTATGCTGGCTGCGCCTCTAGTCTGCCTCACGTTCAATGGCCCACGCCGGACCACACTCACCGAAGTTCTATGGACATTCTCTATCATCCTCGAATCCGTCTGCGTTCTCCCACAGCTGATGCTCCTTCGCCAGACCACTGTCCCGACCGTTATTGATTCCTTCTACCTCGTCACCCTCGGCTCCTATCGAGCATTCTATATCCTAAACTGGATTTATCGGGCATTCACTTCAACGAAACCGGATGCTATCTCAGTCATATTCGGCATAGTGCAAACTGCATTCTATGTTGACTTCGCCTGGGTGTATTGGACGAGACAACGGGTCAAGCTCAGAGGAGGTGGAGTAGTGGATGCTGATGATATGCGGAAAGGCTGGCTAGTCAACAGAGTCATGAACCCCAACGGGCAGGTGCCTGAGGAGGACCCGGAAGCCGGCGATGCTGAGCCTGGTGCTGGTGGACAGCCGCAACCGCCCAAGGTGAATCGATGGGGCGCACGAGGCATATCAATATCGGCGGACGACACATTACAAGATCATGACAAGGGTAAGAGAGTGGCGAAGAGCTCGATTCCAGAGGCCGATCCCATGCTGGCGGAGGACGCTTTTGCAGACGAGGAGGACGACGTCCCGGAATTAGACAGTCCCGCAAAGAAGGCTTTCAACAGCGATGGCGAATGGCGTGATTGATTTTCTGAGATGTACACCATAGCGATATTCTCCGTGTACACATATTTGCAGTACTCTGGCTATCAGGATGCATCCTTGGACCGATTCCCAGAGCTTATGGTGTCAGAGGAAGAGGAGGTCATCAACGAGCGGGAGCTCGCGGTGTCCAACAAGGCGTATTACAACAATGCCATCCGGAGCCGCCAAATTCAATTGAAGAGATTGGTGAAATTAGTGATGATGGCCCTCTCAACATGATCAACGGGTTCTTTGCCGAAATCGAATTAGCCATCGTGCAGATTGCTGAGCATAACACATTATGCAGTGCCGCTCGAGATGATAGTCTCTTACTTACAGTCTTGCTTCACCCAGTATTGTACAAAGGAGCTGACCCTCGAACATTCACGTCTAAAATCGGCATACCGTAAGCACGTCGACTGGGGCGTGTTATCTGCTCCTGCAATGGATAATCCCTACAGAGCAATGCCTCGCGCCGACCTGCTCCTTCGATGCTCCTATGCTTGTCAAACTCTACCCTTCCAGCCTTGTTCGAGACTAGAGGGTTAAGCAGACCATCTAGACCGACCGATGCCGCGACTTGGGTTCGAATCTTTGTTGAGGGCTGGTGAAAGCGGCTAATGGAAAGACCTTTTCGACAAGCGACTTTCAACTACTCGGTACCTACTGGGATATTCTGCTTGGCAAGCGGGCTCGGCGGTATTCGCGCAAAAACAGATAATCCGATCCTAAAGGCGTGCCTTCTATCATTGGTCCAAGTCGCCAACCATCAAATGCAGGTGTCGGGCTCTTTCTCGACCTGAAAAACCAACTTTCACCTCCGCCTTTTAGAACTACATCATTGTTACCCCGGACCCCGTCATCGCCCTGGCTGCTGACCCCTCCTTCTAATGCTGAATGCTGCGGCCCTGTCTTCCCAAAGCCAATGAAGCTTGGTGAAAGCTCGGCTTTGTTGGCGATGCAGGCGGATGACGACCCTGACCTCAACTTCATGCATGTACCATGGATGTAGGACGATCTGTGAACCATTCAACAAGTGGCAGCGAGCATCTGAGCTAACCACTGACTACCATGACGTGGAATTTCTATAAGATCACCGCGGTCGAAATTCTCTCAACGATCAAGGCGACGTGCTATCCTACTTTGGCGGTCAAGTGCACCGAGAGTCAAGAACAAGGACAACACGAGTTCGACGAGGCCAATAGACATGCGCCTACAAGACTGATACGCAAGGAGCCCCTTGCCATAAATGTTTTGCAGCATTTTAGTCGGTCCCAGGCTCCTTGCTGACAGCGTGCTGGTTGCGTGACCTAGCAGTAAACGGAGAAGGTAGGCACTGACAGCCGACCAATCAGCCGGTCTGGACTGGGCTTTGTTACCATGAAACTTAATTTTGGTGGTCCTTGTGCATGAGGAGCCTACCCCGTCCTGAGAATGGGTGCTTTTTGACGACGCTCGGGGTGACTATACTGGGGTAAGTCTCGTCCGTCTTGTGGCGGTCCGGCCCTTCTCTCTCTCTAACATGTAGCTGATCGAGTCTCGAAAATGCCGTTCCTTATATATACCCCGCTGGTAATCTTGTCAAGTTTCCTTCCCCTCCAGGCGATCTACTACAAGTGAGCCTGTTCTCACTGTCCAAGAAACTGCTCATCTGCAACAAGGTCAATCAAAGCAGCCGTCAACATGGGTTTTATGTTCAAGAAACCAACAGACGTGCCAGGCTCTGCTGCACCAGCGATCATCATCGGTCAGGTCTACGCACCATATGCTCTACAAAGCTGACAAGTTAAAAGGCGCCTTCGTCGCATTCGGTGGTGTCTTGTTCGGCTATGACACGGGGACAATTGGAGGCATCCTTGCCATGAAATACTGGCGCAGGCTTTTCTCCACAGGATATATCAACCCAAAGGACAATCATGAAGATGTTACTGCCAGCCAGACATCCGAGATTGTATCTATATTGTCTGCTGGTACTTTCTTTGGTGCACTCCTCAGTGCTCCCTTGGCGGACATGCTTGGTCGTCGCTGGGCCATGATCTTCAACACTGGGGTTTTCACTTTCGGTGTCATCCTTCAGACTATAGCCACGGCCATTCCCATGTTTGTCGCTGGTCGCTTTTTTGCCGGATTGGGAGTCGGGCTTTTGAGCGCGACGATCCCACTCTACCAGTCGGAGACGGCACCTAAGTGGATCAGAGGAGCTATTGTGGGCTGCTACCAGTGGGCAATTACGATCGGCCTCTTTTTGGCGGCCATTGTTCTCAACTCCACCAAGGATCGAAATGACACTGGGTCCTACCGTATTCCGATCGCCGTCCAGTTTGCCTGGGTAAGCTTTCTGTCGCGGTTCCCCACAACCAGTGTCGATATGACTAACCTCAATTAGGCAATTATCCTTGTTATTGGCATGCTGATCCTTCCCGAAACACCACGGTTTTTGATCAAAAGAGGCAAACATGGCGCTGCAGCAAAGGCTCTCTCTCGGCTCCGTCGACTCCCAGTCGACCATCCCGCCCTTCTCGAAGAGCTCGCTGAGATCGAGGCGAACCACGAGTATGAGATGGCCATCGGAACATCTTCATACCTGGCGTGTTTCAAGAGCCCTATCCGCAAGCGGTTGTTTACTGGTATGGCTTTGCAAGCGCTCCAGCAATTGACTGGTGTCAATTTTATCTTCTACTACGGTATGTGTCGATCAGCAAAAGCTCAAGCTGGCCTGCTTCTTTCCTAGGGTATTCAGGGGGAACTCGCTCTGACGTCCGATACGCCAGGCACTTCATACTTCACGTCAGCAGGGATCGACAACCCCTTCATCATCTCTGTCATCACGTGTCTTGTCAACATCTGCAGTACAGTTCCAGGGTTATTCCTGGTTGAACGCTGGGGCCGTCGACCTCTGCTCATGTTTGGCGCAGTGGGCATGTCAATTTCCCAGCTCATCGTCGCCAGTGTTGGCACTGCACGACCCGATGAAAAGGCAGCCAGCAATGCCTTGATCGCATTCGTCTGCATATATATTTTTTTCTTCGCTTGCAGGTGAGCGGCTGTCCATTCTAGCGCAACCGCCCTTGATGCTGACATGTATTTCTAGTTGGGGTCCTTGTGCTTGGGTCGTCACAGGTATGTGGTTTCACGGCACGGGAGCTCCTGGACGTCACCTTAACCCAGTCTATTAGGCGAAATTTTCCCTCTCAAAGCACGAGCAAAGGGCTTGTCGATGACGACTGCTTCCAACTGGCTTCTCAACTGGGCCATCGCCTATTCGACCCCATATCTGGTGAATGCGGGCCCGGGCAATGCGTGAGTGTATCTACTCGGTCTTCCGATGGTTGGGTCGCTAACCTCCAAGCAGCAATCTTGGTTCAAAAGTCTTCTTCATCTGGGGTGGCTTCTGTTGCGTGTGTATGGCGTTCGTCTATTTCTGCATCTACGAGACCAAGGGCCTCTCGCTCGAGCAGGTCGACGAACTGTACGCAAAGGTCTCATCGGCCAAGAACTCGGCGGGCTTTGTGCCCACAGTCAACTTTGTGGAAGTCAAGGAGATGGGGGCTGGGGAAGCGAGAAGGAGCACTTTGGCCGATCTCGAGCAGGCTACTGTGCGTCGCAAGAGCTCTGCCGGTGTCCACGAAGAGTATGTCCACAAGGCTTAATGCATACCTCAACGATACAAAGGAAAGGTTCATCCTGTGGTCCTTCTTTTCAGGGGAAGCGGGACTTGGTACTTTGCACAAGTCGGTGGATTGTAGGGTAAGGGTGCGCACTGTCGACGGGCCAGGCGAAGGAATGAGACGCGAGGGGTCGGACTCAACATAGAGTAGGTGTAACCATGGTGATCGTTGGAATATATCCTAGTTATGGCCGTGTTTGAGGGATTTCTTCAAGGTGCCTGCGAATACAACGGATAGTCAGCTGATACGGTGTCGATGAGTTTTCTGGTGCCCATGTCCCGTACGTTCGGAAGCAAACTCGGGCGTTTCCCGACGCGATGTGCCGGACTTAAACGCCCGGAGTTACGCTGCTTGGCGCCGTTGGGCTTCCCATTGACGACGTCGTCACGACTCGGCATCTCTTTCTCGACCGCGTGCCCGTCTTTACCAACTCTTTGCTAGGCCAGAATCCCGTATTTCACAAATGCCATTGCTTCGCGGAGGGATAGCACGTATTCAAAGGCCGGTCCACCGCTCAGTAGCTTCGTTAGCCAAAAACCAACGAACGATGGCGACTCAAATTCCAGCCAGATTCGACATCAACACCACTTACCGGATGAATTCAGGCTATGAGATACCTGTGCTCGGCTATGGCGTCTACCAGACTCCTGCTGCCCAGTGCGAAGAAGTCACGCTCCATGCATTCAAGACTGGTTACCGACACGTCGACTCTGCTCGGGCCTACCGCAATGAGCAGCCGTGTGCTGACGCGATCCGAAACTCCGGCCTGAAGCGCGAGGACATCTTCTTCACCAGCAAAGTTCCGCCCAAGAGCATGGGCTACGAAGCGGCAAAGAAGTCCATTGAATCATCCTTCTTCCAGACCGGTTTGGACTACATTGACCTCTACCTCATCCATTCTCCCTATGGTGGCAAAGAGGGCAGACTAGGAGCTTGGAAAGCGCTCGCCGAAGCCCAGAAAGCCGGCAAAATCAGATCCATCGGTGTCTCCAATTACGGCGTCCACCATCTGGACGAGCTTGAAGAGTACATCCGGACTTCTGATGTGGGAGGTACCATCGACGTTGGCCAGTGGGAAGTTCATCCCTGGCTTCCACGAGACGATATTGTCGCATGGTGCCGCAAGCGCAACGTCGTCGTCGAAGCATATTGTCCCATCGTCCGGGGCCAGCGAGCCGATGAACCGGTTCTCAAGCAGCTGAGTGAGAAGCACGGCAAGACATGGTCGCAGATCCTGCTGCGATGGAGCCTGCAGAAGGGCTACGTTCCTTTGCCGAAGAGTGTAACTCCCTCCAGGATCGAGGAAAATGCCGCCATCTATGACTTCGAGCTCGATGACCAGGATATGAAGAGTCTCAACTTTCCCGAGTCATATGCACCTTGTGCCTGGGATCCTACTACCAGCAATGACTGAGACCACCTGTTCTTGAAGACTTGGTGCTCACATACTTAGGCGGAGACCGGGGCAGACTCCCTGGACTCAATGAGATGATCATTTACGGTGGCCGTTATCTGCTTTCAACACTGTTTTTCATGATACCACTTGGCATTCACTATGTCAGTCACATACGGGGATCTGAGTACGTTCATTTCTTTCCGTGGAGAGTAGATCTCCAGCTCCTCGTTGTGGCATATTCCGAAGCGATTCAAGACGCCAAGGGTTTCGACTACTCTACTCTACTCTACTGTATCCGCGCCTTCATTGTTCTTGTTCAAAATCTCTCTTGTATAATTACCAATATATAACCCTCCTACCTCGAGGAATCATGGCAGCCTTCAGGACAAGATCGATTAAGTCGATTTGAACTAAGACGACCTAAGAAACACTGCACTGTCTTCGACCAAGTCGACGCACATGGTCAGCCGCTGGCAACTAGGGCTCTGGCACTTACAGACCCCAATCATCGCACCCGCGACAGCTACTCGCGTCTATTGCGCCTTGATGGGTGAGTTCTGACTGGTAAAGACAACGAGCACAGCGCAGTACCTAATCAGTCAGCGATCAGGCATCCCGTCATACGGATATTTCAAACTCACGCCGCCGTTACTGCGAAAACCTCTTGCCTTTTGGCGTTCGTGGCCGTGGAACAAAGCAGAGCAAACAAGGCAGTGAATATCACAGCCGCTGCATTGCGCACGTATCCGTTCGAATTGCGAAGTCTGTACAGAACCATCACCGGGCCCATGACGAGCGTCACAATTATCATTGTGAACAGAACGTTGACGAACTTGTTGAATCTCTTCTTCTCGTACAGCGAAATGCTCATTCTATCCTGGTTCAGCTTGAGCCTTTGGACTTGGGTACGAAACCTGTTCTGGTAACAGGTAGTCAGTGAGGTTCACTGCGAAAACAAGTGGCCAGGAGGTGATCACCATCAAACCCGGCCCCGCGTGGTATAGCAAAAATCCGACAAACCAATGGACCCAGCTGGCTTCGGTATCGGCGTTGAGATAGACCAGGTCGTCCACGTGCAGGATATACTCCCTGTCTCGCTCCTTGATCGTGCCGTCATTCCAGATATGGTTCACGACGGCCTGCCGGTGCTTGTTGGGCGCTTCCTCGAGCTGGTATATCTGCGCCGAGCGTTTGAGGAGGCTGTCTGTGGAATGTCAAGAATAAGAGAAACCCTTTAGCCCTGGTCGCACCTGGACTCACCATATATCTCGAGTTGATTTTCTATATCTCGAAACAGGGACTTGCGGGGAGAACTTTGTCGTAAGTCATCCTCGCGCCTGCTCGCGAGGTACCTTTGGGTCTCGGGGCTCCGAGCATCGTCGCGATCCAACCAGTCCAGTTTCGCCTCCATCTCTGCAAGGATATCTTGGTGGTACAGCAGCAGACGGGTTCTGAGAAAGCCGAACCGTCGATAGATCCTGAACGTGGAATCACTGTCCACAAACGCCGCGATGCGAGGCCAGCCACTCGGCCCGGTACCAACTGAAAGTCCGTCAGCGTGATAGAGTCCTCGCAGGGGAGTTTGAGCTTTTCATACGCGCACGCGCCATCATATGTCCGAACCATTCTTTCTGCTGGGGTTTCGGTTCTTGTGCCTCCAGGTCTGAGGTGCCATGGGAACGGGCACTTAGAGCAGGAAGGATCTGCCCATCCTTCGAGTGTGACACCTGATGAACGTCCAACCCTGATTCTAGTCGAGAGATAGACATATCTTCTCTGCGCGAGTCGTCTGGGTTACGACGAAAATCAAAGGGAGGGAGACGCACTGGGAGCATCGAGTCACTCAGCTGAGGGTTCAAATATCTGCATGTCGTTACACTACGAGTTACACAGAAGCTGCCTTGCCGCCGGCGTTCGGGCGCAGCCAGAATGGAAGCACGACCTCCCTTGTCGACCTGCGACTGTGTAGCAACGATTGGCCCGAATACCACCGCACTTCAATTCTGCACCCGTCACTGTCGCTCGCTATTTTTGCTTGCCTTCTTGGCTCTCTGCCCAAGCGCAACTTTGCACAGCCCCAGCAGTCACGTTCGCCTCCTCTGCCTCCTCAAGTTGCAATGCCAGAGCCACCTGCGCCGTTGTCACTGTCCCTTCTCTTCGAATTCCCGCCGTTCTTCCACTCCCGGGCCCATTCCAAAAGCCGCTTCGCCCTTGGAGTCTTCTTATTTTTTGACCCAGTTGCGTCGTTCGACGCAGTCTTGGAATCTCTGCTGCTTCTTGGAATGGATCTGGAACGTCTCTCAGAAGGATCCTGGTCCTTGTCGCCACCAGATCTGGAGAACGCAGGGTTGCGATCCGTTTCCTCTAATCCGGAGTCTTGGCTACCCTTGGGGACCGTTAGCAACGCTGTTGACCGAACCGCACACAAAAAGCTTACATATCCTTGCCGCTGGCGCGACCGAGGCGCGAACGAGTTCACGTTTCCCGATCGGTTGCGAGGAGAGGTAGAGGTCCAGTTGAACGCCGCGTCTTGTTGACCTTCCCCGCCTTGTCGATACTCCCACTCAACCTGACCTTTTTGAACGATGTTGTGCGGTGGTCCTTGTTGGTAGGGATAACTCGCAGCAGCATCGTCACGGTCTGCACTCTGCTGATCAGAAGGAGAGGCAAGTCGTCTTTGGCGCTCGGCTTCGGCCTCACTCAGGTATCGATCACGGTCGTGGTCATGTCGAGTAATGCCCGGTCCGGACGAGCGACTTGGCTGAACGGACTGCCTCAGATCCTGCTGATACTGGCGGTGAGGCCGAGGCGGGAGATTCCTCCGGTCTCCTCTCTCATCCTGTTGCTGCCGATTCTGCGGCCTCGTATCCATCGCCACTGTTCAACCTTTCCTCGCTTGTATCTGGACCCTGATTCACTGGGAAATCGCTGTGGTTTTTGACATGCCGTTCAGTCCTCGCAGACTCTCGTGGCCTCACCAAGACTATCGCATCGAGTGGGAAGACCAGCTCCTCACTGCAGATGCAAGAGTTGAGGCCATCCATTTTGAAGAACGTGTTCGCTCCAGCTGTTTGCTCTGCATGAAAGGGGAGGAGGGTGATTGTCTCGTCAAGACGGCGATTCACTGCGTTTGGGGGACCAAGGACAATGAATGAATGAATGTAAACAGCTACAATGCACTCCTACAGGGGCCAGTGAAGGGGAGGTAAACAAGCAAGATAAGGACATCAATTGCACCCTTTGAAAATGTCCATACGGCACGACATGTTGGTGTTTGTCCCATAAAGAGTGTTCTTTCTTCACGCAACAACTCACGGACAATCGGCGAGCGGGTTTTGGGTCAACGGCCGGTTTTCCCATCCTTCAACAGTTGGATTTGCGGGTTCTCGCCATAGCTTGACAAAATTCCATTATCCGAGGTGCGGATGGAGCAGCATTGGGATAGTCGACACAGGTGTGCGGAGCCAGCCAGAGAGGCAATGTTTCTGAACGTGGATCAAGTACAGGACCATGAGTCCTGACCGTAAACCATTTCCGCTAGCAGGGACACAACAATAAGCGCTTATACAAGCGAGGTTGGAGGTTTGGAGTATGAGATCCACAACGATAGTGGTTGGGGGAATGGTTAGTAGACTCGACGCATGGGTCGCTGTACATGTTGACAAAGACCCTTGTGCGTGCGCGAGGCTGAGAAATCAACCAGCAAGGCTGAGTTCGCCGATAAGGTAGTCTTATCGTCAACCGAGGCACCTGCAGTGCTTCCCCACACTTGCACCGTCGCAGGGCGGGCTTGCACCGCTAACCGTGTACCACGTACAGTAATTAAGTACCCAGTGCCTGCGGAGACGCCCGCTGGTGCTCACGGGCTACAACGTACAAAAGTCATTGACTTGTCCCCGTCGATTGTGTTTGTTGTTGTCTTCTCGAGCGCGCCCTCCTCCGCAACTCGAACCCAGCAACGACTACGACAACGACCAACGATGGCCCCCACAAGTGCTGCTCCTGCCGTCGACGATGCCGCGCCCTGGAAACCCATCGCCGCACAGAAACAGCGGGACCGAGCGTCGCGGATCCCCTCGAAATGGCACATCCCTGCGTCTGTGCTGCCCAAAGACCCTCCCAGCCTGGAGGACGGGCCGCAGAACGTGCTGAACCTCCCGCGCCAGTTCCTCACGCACGCCGAGATTGAGATCACCGAAGCCTACACGGTCGAGACGCTCGTCTCGGCCATTGCGCAAAAGAGACTCTCCAGCGCCGAGGTGGCGGACGCGTTCTGCCACCGTGCCGCCATCGCGCACCAGCTGACGAACTGCCTGACCGAGCCGTTGTTCGCCGAGGCGCTCGCCCGCGCGAAATTCCTGGATGAATACCTTGCCGCGCATGGCGAGCTATTCGGGCCTCTGCACGGCCTGCCCATCAGCGTGAAGGACACGTTTGACGTCAAGGGCGTGGACACGTCGATCGGGCTCGCATACCTTTGCGGAAAGCCTGCGGCGAAGAACGCCCCCCTAGTCGACCTCCTCCTCAGCCTGGGATGCGTGATTGTCGCCAAGACCAATATCCCCCAGACGCTCGCCAGCCTGGACAGCGTCAACAACATCTTCGGCCGGACTATGAACCCGATCAACCGGCTCTGCACGGCCGGGGGCTCCAGCGGCGGTGAGGGCGTGCTGGTTGCCATGAAGGGCTCCCTACTCGGCATCGGCACCGACATTGGCGGCAGCATCCGCGTCCCCGCCATGTGTAATGGCGTGTATGGCTTCAAGCCGAGCAATGGCCGACTGCCCTACGGGGGCCAGGCGCTCACGGGGGCCGAGGGCACGAGCCGCACGAGCGTGCAGGCCGTGGCGGGCCCGATCGCGCGCAGTGTCCGCGACATGGATTTCTTCCTCGCCCACGTCATGCCCCTGGCCACGGCGTGGGGGGAGGACTGCACGCCGTGTGCGTGGGCCTTACCGTCCCCGTCGGGTCCTACGACACTCAGGGGCAGTGGCCCCAACGGCGAACTCGTCATCGGCATCCTGCGCAGCGACGGCAACTGTTCGCTCCTCCCGCCCATCACGCGCGTGCTCAACGAAGTGGCCGTCGCGCTGGCCAACAGCACCACCCCCCACCGCATCATCGTCAAGGAACTGCTCACCCCGCCGGCGTGGACGAAGGCCCAGTCCGTGATGAGCAAGCTGATGGGCGTGGACGGTGCGGCCCTCATGAACAAAATGATCACCGAGTACAAGGAGCCGCTCGTGCCGTGGATGGCCTCGCGCTTCCGGGCCGGCAAGGCCCAGCCCCTCGAGCGGGTCGCCGAGCTGCAGGCCCAACGGTCCGCGCTGGAGCGCGAAATGCTCGCCCTGTGGAGCGAGGTCGACGCGTTCGGCCGGCGGAGGCCCGTTCTCGACGCCATCATCTGTCCCCTGGCCCCGCACCCGGTGCCCCCCATCGAGGGGTACAATGCCGTGGGCATGACGAGCAGCTTCGTCCTGTTCGACTACCCGGCCGGCGTGGTGCCGGTGCGGAACGTTGTGGCCGACGACTTGGAGCTCGGCCGCCCGCTCGCCGCAGGGAACATCTTGGGTTCCTGGGACGTGCGCTGCCGCGAGCTGTGGGACGAGCATGTCACCGACCGGCGCGTCTACTTGGGCACGCCGCTGAGTGTGCAAGTCGTGACGCAGCGCGGGAGGGACGAGTGGTTGTGCAGGGTGATGGGTGTTGTTGACGACGTCTTGAAGGCCGGGGATGCGCCCGCCGCGGTGAAAGCGAGGTTGTAGCCACGTACCCTGCCTACCTGGGAGATGTCGGCTGGGAAGAGTGCGGGCGCCGAAAAGTAAGTAGTTTGTTACGGCAGATAAAATCACTTGACTAGATTCCTGCGGATGAGATGCAAAATGGGCGAATACCGAGATCTACGAGTGGATGTAGGATATCTAGCGAATCGATGGAGTCTTTTGAGCGCTTTGATCAAAACATCTAAACTATCAAACCATCAGACAAAATAGAGTACTGGGGCTGCTCGGTCCATCAAGTCCTTGTCTAGCTTGGAGAAGCTGCACAATCCTCGCGCGCCGCAAGCTGCTTCAAGACGGCGGACTGCCTGTTCATTATTCGTATATATGTAATCGTATGTATATACAATGGACTACCTGTTCGTTATTCGTCTATGTAATTGTATGTATATACAATGGACTGAAGAGACAGAGTCACCAGAGAGAGCCAAAACCGTCTCTCCCAATTTCGGCTTTTAAACAAGCCAGCTTCAACATTGTGGTTTCAGAGCAGTGCAATATCTGGAGTCCTTCAGGGGGTTCAGACAACGAATCAAACCATCGGACTGATTTGGGTGCGTTGCTTCAAGTCATCTTCAGGAAGGCCGCTACATTCAGCTTGGTTGTCTCCGTACTGCCGTACTGCTGGATCCGATGTCGTAGGTTATAGCAGTATGAGAAAGTCAAGGTCCAAGTGTGTTTGGTTGTGATCGACCGAGCCGCTTGTCGTTGAGCTAGCATTACCGCCCACCTGCCTGCCTCTGTTGTGAGTCACAAATGCAGGTTGCACTTCTCGTTAGCCGGAGCGTGGGAGGCAGGTGGTCGGAAGTCCCGCCCCGTCCGGAGCAGATTCGACGAGCGAAGCGTGTAGAACGCACCGAAGGACAGAGAGAGGCAGTATTGACGTTTAGCGCGGATCAGGTTGTCATCGAGCAGGTGTCCCTTTGTCGCAAAACTTATCTAGACCCACAGCAAGGTCCGTGGCATTTCAGGAAGCGATTGAAGATGCCATCTTGTCGGTGGGGGGAATGTCCGCCTCGTCTTCTATCGACCTCCCAAGCAGCGTGTTCCAACGCAGGAACACGGCAGGGTCAATGGTTTGGGACTCGCGGGAGACGGACTGCTGCATCGTCCACTCCATCGTCGTCTGCTCGATCGAGCGTCCAATACTGACCGAGAACGTACGACACCGATCGGTCACCAAATCAGTCTGCCGTATTCGATCAAACTCAAGGATACGGACGGCCGCGTCCAGGGCATTCGCCTCTGCGAGGGGGGCTCGATGAGGTTGAATGGCCAGGAGAAATCGATTGGTCAACGCCCAGAAGGCTAGGAACTGAGGATAGATGGTAGGACCTGCAGTCGCGAGATTCGTGGCGTCAAGGAAGGGAAAGTCGTTGCCGACGAGGCTTTCTTCCCATATCTCGCGCCAAATGGTGTACCTGTCTAACAGTGCAGAAAGCTCACCTGCAAGCTTCGCGATCCGACGGGGCGACTGGTGATGAAGGATTGCTTCGGTTGCTCTCTTGAACAATTCAGGTGCACACGCCGCAATGGCCCACATTGTGACGACGGGCTCGGATCGGTCGGGAATCTTGCTGTCATATTTGATCGTCGTCTGCAGGGCATTCTGCCATGCTAGGCTGCTCAAGAAGCAGTCTCTGTTGAAGAAGGTCGCTTCGACTGTCTGCCACAGCGAATAGTTAGATGGAGCCCGGACGAACACGAGCTTGGTCATCTACTTACCAGAATTTGGCATTGTGCTGCGAGCAGGATTTTCTCGTAGTCTGATTTGATGTTCGTCGGGCCCAAGCTCAAGAGGATGTGCTTCGCACCCTGGGAGTGGAAAATCCATGCATGTTGACTGGATGTTTCAAGAAGCTGTATGCCACCGTGGTCAGCCATATCCGGTTCGTAACGACTGGCCCCAGCATACCTCAAACAACGCCAGTAACAGGGTGGTGTACCACACCGTCCAGTCAATGCTCCCGGAAGAGTCAAGGGCGTTCTGCAGAACTTGGAGGGCGCGCCCATAGCGCCTTTCTAATTGGGTCCGCGCAAGTGCCATGTCGGGGACTTCGATGCAACACTGGCGGACGCGCTCGGCCAGGCAATCGATTGCACAGTCCAGACACTTGCTATGGCCAATCATATGTGGCAAGAACTGCAAGACGGACGTCAAACGACAAATTTTGACCCATCGTTTGGGGTCGGAGTTTACATCCTCGCCTGAAGCGTCGACGAGGAGCTTCTGGGATAAGCCCGGCTGCATTAGTAAGGATACATATTCAGGGGAGTTGTGGTTATCTGGCCAGAGAGACAACGCCGCTCTTATAGGTACACGACCGTCGTATCTGGTTGACGGCCCTGCAGATGACGAGGACATCCGTCGCCCACGCGCTGTGGCTGAGGTCCGTTTTCCGGGCTGGGATCGAACACATATTGCTCCTTCAACTATTTCTTCATCTTTGTCTTCTCCATCTTTGCTTGACGCGTTGGGGGCCGGGCCTGTTGTGGCTTGATTGACCAGGAAGTCTGGGAGTTGCAAGGTATTGACATTTGTACCTGTTCCTCTCGCCTTTCGAGTTGCCGCTGCCGCCTTGTTGGACACCTTCCGGACCATTCGACGGTCTGCTTCGCTCAAGCCGCGATGCTTCGGGTCCTGGTGGATGAATTGGATCATCGTCGTGGGACCCTTTGTAAGCCCAGCAGCGTGTAGCAGATACGGACTGATGATTTCGTGTCTATAGTGAAAGAGGCTGTGCGCGTTGCAAGAGGAGGTGATGACAAGGGTACGAGATGCCGAATCTAGTTCGGATTGGACCAGGGTTCGTGTGCCCGGAACGAGAATAGTGCAACGGGCTAGCCACATTGAGTAGGTATTCGAGTCTCGAAAAGATCGAGCTCCTAGTGGTGGTGTAGTTCCGATGCCGGTCTGGACCAGGCACCGAAGGCCACTACAGTCGCGACGTCATTATCGATCTTATTCATCACTGATCGTTTTAGGTCGGCGGGAATACGGTATGGCATCTGTGAATAGGGCTGGGAGCTGAACCATTTGAACGGATTTGAGTCAGCATCGTCGGTGGCGCACAGTGTATATAAATGGATGAGCTCGACCTGGAAGTAGGAGTCTTCAACAAGACAACATCGAAGTTGAGACTCTCATCGCAACTAGTAGCCGCATCAGCACTTTACAACCAGCCTGCACCTTCACCCTCTCACCAGAATGGCCTTGAACGCTCAGGCTCTGGTTGATCGCCATACGTAGGTCGAAGCGAGGCGCGCTTGCGAAGCTGGTACTGAGCTCTATAGGGCCAGCGTCAAAGAACATCAGCCCATCTCTACCTTCGAGGAGATCATCCAGTCAGGACATGATCTCCCCAACATCCTAATCAGTGAGTCGACCAATTTCGAAGGATGTCGCGATCAGTCAAGTACTGACGACTTCGGTAGTCACTTGTGCCGACCCGCGGTGCATTCCCGAGAACATCTTCAAGCTGCAGACGTATGGTAAGTTGAGTCACTGTATGAGACGATGGTAGTAGCTGACGACAGCTGAAGAAGCGGTTGTCTTGCGGGTTGCTGGTGGAAATGCCCAATACGTGCTCCCCCATATCCTCTCCATCGACAGTCTCGTGCATTTCAAGGAAGCCATCATTGTCCAGCACACAGGTGAGCAAGTGCAGCCCACAATGCCGCTGTAGTGACTAATTGGGGAGCAGATTGTGGAGCAACGCATTTTAGAGATGCAGTGGTGAAAGAGGAATTGAGGAAAAGGGCACCAAGTGCAGGACCAGAGATAGATAGCATGACCTTCGGTGAGATCACTGGGTAAGCTCAAATCACCCTGCTTCAGGTTCCAGCACTGACGAATTCATAACAGATCGCTTGCCGACAATGTGAAGAAGAGCATCACATTCTTGAAGGAGTCCCCTCTCGTCCCGGAGCAGCTGAAATCCAACATTCGGGGATTTGTGTTTGATATAAAGAGTGGTGAACTCCAAGAGGTCAATTAGGAAGTGTTTAGCAGGTATGCTCAGCCACACATGCAATAGGACGCCCGCAGACGGTGCGGAGTATAGGAACAAACATCAATAGTGCATGGCGTATGTTCAGACGAATCTTGGTGTTCAGCCTGTTGAAGTTCGATGAAGTGGAACTTGGTTTGAGGTGCAAGGGTTGTGAAGGGGGAAAAGGGTCGGCCTTGGCAGGATGCGTGGATGCTCACGATGCTGCACCGTTTAGGGCATACGGCGGAGCATTTCGCGGCTGTGGCGGCGTTCGTGGCCACCCGTGCCACTGACTGCGCGGTTCGCTGCGACTTGTTTGCAAATTCACTTCCACTTCACTCACCCTGGTCATATTGTCTTGCATATTTCACCTTGATCTTTCTTTCGGAGTTCAGGGAGGGTGAAGATGTCTTTGCCTGTTTCACACTTTTTTTTCCTCTTCTTGCCCAATTAATTCTTCCTTCACGTCGACCGAAGACTCTTTCCTCGGCTGCCTACCCCAGACCTCTCCGCCAACGTCATACGAACTCATATCACGGACATATAGAACCACGATCCTCGGTCTCCTCGCTTTCGATTGCCCATAATGGCGGACTCGGAGCCCCCTAAGAAGAATGCGAAACACGGCATGACTGGCCCAATGTCCCTGGCTCTGCCAGAACCTCTCGACAACCAGAAGACTTCTGAACTGGTTGAGGAATTGAAGAAGGAAAAGAACTATGAGAACGAGATGGGGACAAAAAAGCGGATAGCGACACTCAGAGTATTGAGTAAAGCCACTCAGGAATTCGTAAGAGAGGTCAGTCGCAAACAAGGACTGCCTCCATCCCAAATCAACCAGTTCGGAGGCAAGGTCTATCCCTACGGCAGCTATCGCCTTGGAGTCTTCGGCCCTGGCTCTGATATTGATACTCTCGCTGTCGCCCCTCGACACGTCAAGCGCGATGATTTCTTCGAGTACTTCCCAGATGTTCTCAAACGTGTGATTGAGCAAGAGATAGCCAGGGAAATAAGAGAAAAAGAGAAGCCCGAAGCCAGAGAACTGACCACTGGAGTTACTTCGTTGGTTCCTGTCCCCGATACCTTTGTCCCGATTATCAAACTCATCCTCAACGGCATTGAAATTGATCTGATCTTCGCGTCAATCACCACGCTGCAAACGATTCCTCCGAAGCTGAACTTGAACGACAATGGCCTGTTGATGGGTCTTGACCAGTCATCTATTCGTGCAATCACCGGTCCAGTAAGTCCTCGGCATTTTCCATCTCTTCTGGCAACACACTGACGGATGCAGCGTGTTACCGATGAGCTACTCGCTCTGATCCCTGAGCCGAAGACTTTCCGAACAGCACTGCGGGCCATCAAGCTGTGGGCGAAGCGAAGAGCCGTCTATGCCAATATTGTTGGCTATCCCGGAGGCATTGCCTGGGCCCTGATGGTCGCAAGAGTCTGCCAATTCTATCCACATGCAGTCGGTGCCACACTTGTCGACAGATTCTTCTACATAATGAGCGAGTGGGGATGGCCTACGCCTGTAATGTTGAAGGACATCGAGCACCCCAAACCCGAACAAACTGCGCAGGGCTTCAAAGTATGGAATCCTGCCATTTACAAGCAGGACAAGGCGAATCTCATGCCAATCATCACCCCTGCATTCCCAAGTATGTGTTCGACATTCAATATCACAGAGTCGACTAAAAAAGTTATCATTCATGAAATCAAGCGGGCCAGCAAAATCACGCGCAACATCTTTGCGGGCAAGGCACAATGGAGTGACTTGTTCAAGCAGCATACTTTCTTCACGGCCGACCACAAGTATTACCTCACCGTGATTGCGAGCGCCTTCAACGCCGATGCGGCCAAGAAATGGTCTGGCCTTGTTGAATCCAAGGTCCGTCACCTGGTCATGAGGTTGGAAGACATGAAAGAAAGCATTGTTCTTGCTCGCCCATTCACCAAAGGATTCAAACGTCTCCATAAGTGCAAGAATGAAGAACAAATTCGTGAGGTACAAAAGGGGAGCCTGAAGTACAAGACAGAGGAGACCAAAGCCGTCGAGACAACGGATCCCGAGTTGGTAACGACGAATGGAAACGCCACCCCAGTGCCTTTGTCGAACAGCGAGAATGGGGACCTGGGCGCGGAGGCACATACAGTGTATACTTACACCTACTATATTGGCATCGACACCCAAGCCAAAGGCAGCCTAAACCTTGTGCCCGCCTTCCAAGCGTTCAAGTCAATATGTTCAGGATGGAACAATTACAACCCGGAAGTTCATTTCCTGAATCTCGCAGTGTCGAAAAGGTAAGTCCTATGGACCGGTTCAATGCACCAGATTACTGATTGTCATAGTTGGGAGTTACCTGACGACCTCTTTGATACCAAGGCCGGCGAAACCCGACCAAACAAACCGGTTAAGAAGGTGGTTAAAACTGCCAACGCAGAGACTAAGCCGGTGAGGCGAAGCATCGGCGACGTTGAGGTAAGTCTGTCTAAATTCCAGGCATGACCTTCACACTGACTTCCTATTGCAGGGCGCTCAAGCTAATGGCGAGACCGCCGCCAAACGACCCCGATTGATGACACCTAGCGCCACACCGACACCAACTGCTACACCAGCCTGATGATATCAGGAGCTGACTTGTAGAACTATCCTCCAACGGCCAACCTCGGTATTATTCGAGGAGAAGCTGCGCCACTGCGTCGATTTATGCTCTTCTGTCGCGATCTTGCATGCACATTCTTCAAGGAGAGAATTGTGCTCAAGCACCAAAAAAAGGTGAAAATGCAAAAATGCCAAAAAGAAATGAGATTAGCCACAGCATCGCTGTGAGATTGAACGAAGTGAGGTAACAGACCTGATAAGAAGACTAACCAAGCACAGCACAGCACGAACAGCATCAGAGCACCCGTGTTTCACTGCGGCAACGGAAGTCATCGGCAGGGCTGAGACGAAAGTGGTTGGAAACTGATATTGGCATCATGATTTCTCTGCATGTCTTTCAAAGGTCACAGACCGGAGCCGCGTCATGGAAAGAAGGCTGGGGCATCCTCGGTGTGGAAGGGAGAAATCGAAATGGTGTGGAAGGGGTCTCTTCGGAGCAGTATCGCGGATCATGGGCGCGCTACACAGTCCCAGAATTGCCAAGTTTGTACATATTTCAGGTGGCACCTGGTGCATCATCATCATACAGCCAGACAGCAAGCAAAACAAATACAAGATACAATTTAGGGGTCTCAGGACCTCGACAAAACAGATCGTATTCTGCGTTTGGCATCTGGCAACTGAGGTCTAGCCTCAGGCCGGTGAGGCTGAATTGAAGTGGAGGGTCAAGTGGAGGTCAATTGAGGTCAAGTTGAACATCTTTTCAGGCAGCCCATATCCAGTTTCGACGCCAGCTGACTTGGCCCCTGTGCTTTTCCCCATAAAGCCGCCAATCAGCCCCTGCCGCGCACTTCTCGTCAACTAATCGTGCATCGGGAGCATTGGCAAGCTCTCCTAATCCGGACGCGGCGTGCGAGAGCTTCGGCTTTGGTTGGCGAGCCGTTGACCGTGCATCAGACTTTCGGTCCTGGCCCGGATCGAAAGGCACCCAAACCCTCGATTCTGGAGAAGCCAAGGACAGTTGCTACGAGAGTAGTCACCGGTCAGCTGAAGATCGTGGTGCTTGAGTTTCAGCTCCACAACATTTCTATCACAGCTCTGCTGCAGAAGAATGCACAAGAAAGGTGTCAATCCTCGGTGAAGCGAGACGGTGTGCATCTTTGTGCTACCAGCCTTCCAGAGCTATAAGACCAAATGCTTGGGGTGGCGGCCGGCACGCCTTGGTGATCAGTCTCATCGAGATCATATTAATTGCAACTTCCCATCCTGTGTTGCCCTGGGAATCTTACGGCAACAACGACTTTCCAGCCCCTTGGTACTGTTTCCTCCGACCTTGACAGCGGCTCGACACCATGGCACCGCCAGAACCCCGGAAGCGCATCGTCGTGTGCTGTGACGGCACGTGGCTCAACTCGGACGGTGACTACCAAACACCCAGCAATGTGACTCGAGTGGCGCGAGCTATTCCTCCGGTCGGCGTCGACAAATCCGTCACTCCTCACCAGCCAATACCTCAGATCATATTTTATCAAAATGGGATCGGGACAGGCTCCCAGTCCTTGTACGACCGAGTCATTGGAGGTGCCACCGGTGAAGGCCTTGCGGAGCACATTCGTGAAGCCTACAGCTTCATCTGTCTCAACTATAACCCTGATGACGAGATCTTCCTGCTCGGCTTCTCGCGGGGGGCATTTACCGCTCGTTCAATTTCAAGCTTGATCAATGCCGCTGGTCTGCTCACCGCACTCGGCCTGGAATACTTCGTCCAGGTCTTCGAGGACTGGGAGTACCAACAGAAGCGCGGCTTCAAGACCAAATGGCCCGATTTGCCTTTCAAAGGCCATAAACCGCCTGTCGACCCTAAATATCAGCAGAAGCTCATCGAAAAAGGACTGACGAGACCCAATATCAAGGTCAAATGTGTGGCTGTGTGGGATACAGTGGGTGGATTGGGCATTCCCATGATCGGGCTTTTGCCACAACCGCCCAGCAGAGATTTCGCCTTCGTCGACACACGTGTCGAGTCGAATATTGAGTATGCGTTCCAAGCTTTGGCGCTAGATGAATATCGACGGTCGTTCTCACCCACGATCTGGGACTGGCCACATGTGGAGCCACACGATCTGAAAGAGTTGAAGCAATGCTGGTTCCCGGGTGTTCATAGCGATGTCGGTGGTAGTTACGACGACACGGCGCTCGCAAACCTCACCCTCGCCTGGATGGTCAGCAACCTCGACCCAATTCTTACCATTGACCATGATTACATCATGGACTGGATCAAGCCAATTCAAAAAGACGACCTGAGGCTTTCAGGGCGTCATCAAAAATTCACAAAGAGCGGCGGTATGGCCACGGTCCAAAACACGCTGCCTCATCCCCGTCCCTGGGGCCTTGGAAAGATCCACAATAGCATGTCATTTCTCTTCAGATTAGGCGGCTCTCGTACCCGCACGCCGGGCGACTACCGCGAACAGGAATTGGCCTCACAACATGGAATACTCTTCTGGATGCTCTGGAAAACCTTCCATCGCGTTATCCGGCCTTTTGAAGACTCGCACCATGCCCTTCCACGGCTTAAGCGGACATGTGAGACAATTCACAGCAGCGTTCGCATCCGCATGGGCAAGGACGGCCTAGGGTACAACGACAAAGGCAAGTATGACTCCGAAGCGCTGGAAGGCTGGGTGATGCACGGTGTGGAGACAAACCCGGATACCCCCATCGCACTCAATGCTCCGGGTCCGGCGGGACAGATGAGGAACGTCGTCTGGAAGAAGCAAGTCTACAAGGAAAAACTCGTCGAACCACCCTCCCCCAACGGTGAAAAGAAGGGCAAGGTCGAGATTGTCCAGAATGGTGGTAAAACGGACTTGATTGAGCTTGAAGAAGAGCCCCTTGGCGCATTTGAGCGGAGGATACTGCAGATGTGGCCAGAGATCATGCATGACTTCGACACGATTGGCCCTGGAAGTCATCGGCAGAACGTGGATCGAGCACATACGGTGCCGTTGCACGGCCATGCAGGAGGTGTCAGTAACGGCGTGCCACCAGTGGTGATCGACGAACCGCGAAAATCGCAGAGCAGTAAAAGGAGGAGTGAGACCTCTTAGGAATCAATATCTCCGAAACCTAAGCTCGAAAAGGAAGAGCAGTCTGGCGTTTGAGTGCAAGAAGGGATATTTTCCGTACGGACTTGGTGTCATTGGCGAAGAAGGTTGGGACGAAGAGCATAAGCAACTCTGAAGAGCCGCGGTCTCTTGACGACGGCCTGGATCTTTGTTGATCCTGTTCGGCTGTCTGTTCAGGGTCCTTTCGGTGAGTTAGCAGTGCATTGATATCTTATTGTCGGTCATTTAGCAAGCATGGGACAGTGGCATAATGGGTCGGCAAAACACATAATGTAATGAGATCTTTTCGTTCCCTTACGCTCTTTCCACCCCATCAACCCTGATCGAGGGCACTTTTGATCGGTCCATATGAACCTCCTCGACAATGCCTTTAATTTGATCAAGCCACTCATCCATCAAAACTGGCACCTGACTCGGAGGATGAACAGGGCGTTTCATTGCATCGCCGAATTCCCGTCCTCATCCAGGTGGATACATTCACCAGGTCAGCTCGACCATGATCCAACAGTCGTACACGATTGCCCTAGATTGCGAGTTGCAGTTGAACGATATTCTTGGCTGTGTAAGCGAACGATCTCCATCTGATTCTTTCGTGGTGTACCCTGGGTGCTCGTACTGTGATTGATATGTAAGACCCACTGATCGAGCCAGTCTCTTATCGGCAGATGATGATGATGATGTCTGCGCGTAGCAATCCAAGTGCTGTACCTCGTACGAGCACTACTTATCAGCCGGAGGAGTCATCTAATCAGCCTTCGGCGCTAGAGTATCCAGTCCAAGGCGTGCTATCTAACAACAATCCCAACTAACCTTCGGAGCCATCCAGTCCAAGATGTAGTAATCATAATCGTTTATTAGTTCGCACTGCGCGCGCCGAGAACGAGGATGCTCATCGTCACAGCCAATCATCTCCCATCAGCTTCGTCTTACTTGTGTACATCCCGTCTAGTTCAAGACCTCCCTCCACTTCCCCGGATTTCTGCAGCCTTGGACCACCGGGCTGATTAGTCTTTGGCTCCTCGGCTCGAGACTCTTGTGTACACACTTGTACCGCGCCCCTGATTCGCGGATTCAATGCGGTGTAGGCGTATTGTTTGCGAAGAGGGGGCTTACGGAGGTGACATTTCAAACCCCAAAAAAGCAGAAGGGAGCACACGATGAGTTGAAACCACAGGCAACGGCAGCGGCATCGGGATCGTCATGTGCGTGTACGTGCAGCTGTGCTTCTGCATCCAGCAGCAGCAGTAGCAACTATAGGCGGGTCGTTTCCAGTTCCCCCGACGCAGCTTGCGGTGAATGAGGGCCCGTTCGAGGAAAATGTACATGGGCCTGATTTTGAGGGATTACTGACGAGAGACTCTGCCGTGCGGAAAGTGCTGTATAAAAGAGGAGCTGGCTTCCTCGTTCGTTCGCTCACTCACTCTCCCACCCTCTCCTTGTGGATGTAACATCTTTGTTTGTGTACGTATGCAGACTTCACACGCGCTTGGTCGATAGCTTGATTCGATCGAACGGTGAGATAATAAGATCAGACCAGGCCGGGCCACGCTCACTCACTTTTGAGAGCCAGAGTTGAAAACCGAAGGAAGAGAAGAAAGGCACAACGGGAGAGAAAAGCACCCGCATCACCCGTCATCCATTGCCCATCACCAAGTATGGCGTCCTCACACCGGAAAGAAATTCTCGTCATCGGCGGAACTGGCGCCCAGGGCATGCCCGTTGTGAAGAGTAAGTCCAAGTCCAAGCCGAAGTCGAGGTACACGGCCATGGAGAGCAAAGTCTTCATACATACCTCAAATGACCTACTTTACATGCCGCTGACACTGATGCTGATGCTGACGCTGGCATTCCAAACAGTTCTCTCCGCCTCGACTGAATACTCAGCCCGCGTACTCACGCGTGACCCGTCCTCTGCGCGGGCCAAACAACTTGCCTCCCTGCCCCATGTAACTCTCATCCAAGGAACGCAGGATTCTCAAGTCGATCTGCACCGGGCCTTCAAAGGTGTCTACGGTGCGTGGGTCAACCTCGACGGCTTCGTGCTCGGCGAGATGAAGGAACTGTTCTTCGGCTTCCGGGCCTACGAGATTGCGAGGCACGAGGGCGTGAAGCATTACGTGTGGGCGAACTGTGACTACGCATTGCGGATTGCGGGATGGAGGGAGGAGTTCCACTGGGGACATAACGACGCCAAGGGACGGGTGGGAGGTGTGTTTGTTGCCCCCTTCTGCCCAGGAGCCAGCCAGACCTCGACCATGAAAGTGTTTTCTTTGGCTCGCTTGCCGTTACTGCGAGGCAACCGCATAATTACTTACTGAGTTTGTCCAGATTTCATACTCGCGCAGGACCAGACGACCATGGCGTCGACGCTGTTCACCGTCGGGCCGTACATGGACATGCTTCTGGACGGGATGTTCATGCCTTCAGAGGAACTCGACGACGGGACTCTCGTGTGGGAGAACCCATCCGGTATGTTTGGCTCTGAGTCTTTCCTCGATGGAACGCGACGCCCGGTCGTTTTCTCGATGACTCCGAAAGGATAACTGACACGTACTGTGATTGTGCAGAGGACGGCAAGATCCCGCTCATGGCCCTCGACGACGTTGGGGTCTTCGTGAAATGGATCTTCGATCACCCTGAGCGCTCGACGGGAATTAACCTCGAAATGGCGACCGACCAGGTCTCTTTCTCGGACATCACCTCGGCGTTCGAGAAAGTTACAGGCCGCAAGGGTATTCACCGCCGTATTTCGTTCGAAGAATATTACCCCAAGAGAGAACCATATCCGAATGCGCCTGCAAACTGGGCCAACAATGACGGCACCCCCGCGACGATGACCTGGCGAGAGAATTTCACCGCGTGGTGGAAGTTCTGGGGCGGTGGGCTGGGTGCTACGAGGGATATGGCACTGTTGGATGAAATCTATCCGGAGAGAATCAAGACCTTGGAAGAATGGATGACCAAGGTCAACTATCAAGGCGGGAAGAGAGGCAGTGTGTTGAAAGACATCGGGGATCTTTCTGCAAGGTCGAAATCCGGGAAGGGGAACCTTTGATGGAGAGCAACAAAAGGTTGCATAAGTCTATAGGGGTTTTTCCGTGCCTTTGCCTGCCGACGGGTGGGACGAAGGCAATGTCATGAACGACATGTCAAATCGAAAGCCCATCGCCCGATAGAGTAAACGTCGGCGGTTTCTTTGCAAAGCCCATCCGTCAAGTGCGTGACAATATCAGATTCCTGGGGAATAACAGTCGAAAACCTCAGATCTGGCACTACCTCAGTACTCCACCTATGGCAGTTAAGATGGCAACATTATCCGCGAGACAGCAGTGCGCGTGACTGTGCGAGCCACGAACGTTCTTGGGCCAGTCTGGGCCAGTAGCCTGGGTGGTTACCATCTGGCATCATACGAGGTACGGATGACGTAAATCCCCTCGTCGCAGTTAAGTGTCCAGGGTACAAGGCACGTTCACTGGATGGCAATCCCAACTCTACCGCATATCAAGTGCGTCAAATATGTCGCGGCCAGCCCTCGCGGGAAAAAAATCCGTGAATCCAGGTTCGCCCAAAACGGGGACGTCATTGAGCATTTTCACTTCTGACTTCTGGTAGGTTGACAGTGGTGAGTGGACTGCGACTGTGACTGGTGACAAGGAACGCAAAGTTCCTGGGACAGTACGGTCATTTGCCGAGGATGAAGCCCTCTGCTCGCGCTGGTGTAAAGCGTGCTGTGTGGCGCTTAAATCCCTATCAAGTGACGAAGTAGCGCCTCGACCATTTAAGTTCTACCGTTTACGAGGTTGAGGATTGTGGATATCAATACGGAGTACGGAGTACGATTCCTCAGTAAATGATGAAAAACGCTGTGGTTGCAGTGCTTTAGCAAACCGAAATGCTTTGATTTGCGATGATCAGTGAGTCGAGACATGCAAGCGTACGAGGTGGACAGAGACCTGTGGCCGTCGTCATATCGTGCCGCGCGATGGGGGTGGTGGTTGCAGTGCGATCAAAGCTGGCTGGCACCTCTTGGGATTCTCGAGGGATCGTTAGCGGTGCTCGGAAAGCCTAGTTCGGGCGCAACTCCGCACGGCGAGTCGCATGAGCGACGCAGCATGACCGAATAATGTCGTGAGGAAGCCACGCCGCTAGTCACCAAACTCAACGACATTGTGCTCAGTTTGCGTCTGCCGTCTTCGCTGCACCGGCCGCACACGCACCGCGCAGTGCGTTGAGGGCTTAATTAATGCAGGACCAGCCTCATCGCGTTCGTCAGCCTTATGGAAAGGGGCGTAGTTCGGCCTGACTCGTCTTTAAATAGCGCTGCTGACACTCGCAACGTGGAGGGCAGGAGGCTGATAATTCTGTGGCTGACGGAAATGATCAGGGGGCAAACGCCCGGCCGTATTGCTTGCGAATAAGGCGTCACAATTGTTAAGATTGCGTTAAGTGCTCTAAAGCAGGGGTCCATGATTGGATTGTCGACCAAGAAACAAGCGATGTATGACCAAAGCATGATCTTCTTCGAGCAGACAACGATGGCTACAAACGTTGATCAGATGGGGACATCGAGGGCATGGAATCTGGTTGAACGCTGATTTGCTCAAAAAGAAACGTCAAACAGATCAGCAGTTGCAACTGTGCGGCAGGAACAAGACTTTGGGGAAGGTGGAGCCCCCCCGGGCACCCTGTCACCGGCTATAGGTCCGCTGCTTAAGCTCGAGTTAATTCCTGTGGGCTTCTTGCCTGGTACCGTGTAGCCGGCGACGACGCGATTGCCGCGGACGCTGCCCCTGGTTAAAGGTGTCGCCTGTTGTCCCTTCCCACTTTCCGCCATTCGCATGTTGGAACCCAAATCGGCCTCCTTCTCGCGACTCGCACCGGATTCCACAAGGGGCATGGGGTCGACAAGTTTCCGCCAAACATGGGGCGAGATGTCCCGATATCCACAAAATTTTACAGGTTCCCTTTTCCTCGCGGTGGCTATGCTCGCGAAATCAACACCGTCTAACGCTTGGTTGAGTTGAGATCAGCTCGCCTGCGATGGGCTGTCTCTGGTGGCACCAGGACGTTCACCAGCTGTTCACCCTATCCACTGTTCTCATACGCCTCCATTTTACTTCTGTTTGCTGTTTTGTCTGCGCCTGAATATTCCCCAGCCCACCTCGTCCAACATAATTCACCTCCAACCCACCTTCTATTCAACTCGTATATTCTTCCTCGAGTCTTGACTGACTTCCACAACCTTTATGGCGACGGCTCCTTTATCGACGCCATCTAATTTAGTTCTCCACATTCCTTCTCTTTCCGGACCATGAGTTCGACCCGTCTCCCCTCTGACGAGTATGAGCTGTCGAGAGCGAGTACACATACATCGGACGACATAGAGGACTCGTTGCTTTACAACGATGAGGATCCCGACCGCGATGACTTCCAGACTCACCTCCTTACTGGCCAGACCTTGTCGAGTGTGCTCAAACCGGCCATCTCCTCCCACATTTTCGCCCTAGCCCCTACCTGGCTGCGGAAGCAGCATCTTCTGCCACGGCCTCGAACCAGATCGAATCGACTCCCACGACGGTATGGCTGCACACCGAGATCACTCCTTCGAACATTCATTCTCCTCTGTTACATATTCTTCACCAGTATCGCGGCCATTGTTATAGTAGGCGGCGTTTTCTTCCCCGGCTACACTCATCTTCCACCCCACTATCAGGCACTGAGGGAAAGAGCGCTGGCGTCTCAGGAACAAGGCCGGGTCAACATACATAATCAGAAAGTCTTCATTGCAGCAAGCATCTACGATAAAGGTGGGAAACTGCTCAGTGGAGACTGGGCACAGAACGTGCTGGACCTGATAGAGCTATTGGGACCCAAGAACTCATTTCTGTCCATATACGTCAATGATTCAGGCCCGGAGGCGAAGAGGGCGTTGGAAGGGCTGGCACAACGGGTGCAGTGCGAGCATGAACTGTTGTTTCAAGACCACCTGAACATTGACAATCTACCCCACATTCACATCCACGGGCAGGATCGTGTAAAGCGCATTGAATATCTGGCCGCGGTCCGAAATCGAGCATTGACACCGCTGGAAACATCCAACACCACATTCGACAAACTCCTCTACCTGAACGACGTGGTTTTTCACCCCATTGAAGCAGCGCAGCTACTCTTTTCGACGCACACCGTTGCCGACGAAGTGACGGAATACAGGGCGGCATGTGCTGTGGATTTCATCAACCCTTTCAAATTCTACGACACTTTTGCAACTAGAGATGCTGAGGGGTACAGCATGGGGTTGCCATTCTACCCTTGGTTTGCGGCAGGCGGTGACGAAACCAGTCACAACGATGTGCTGGAAGGCAAGGATGCAGTGCGGGTCAGGAGCTGTTGGGGTGGGATGGTGGCATTTGACGCACGCTTTTTCCAGAAACGACCCGGCGATTACGAGTTAATAACCGCCGGTAACCAAAGCCCGAGCAATTTGTCCGTCCCTTATCGGTTCCGTGCGGAGAAGGATCAATACTGGGATGCTTCCGAATGCTGCCTCATTCAGGCAGACATTCAGAATCCCGAGCCGCGGAATTCTGGCATCTACATGAATCCCTTCGTTCGAGTTGCCTATGATTCTACGACCCTGTCGTGGCTGAGCTTTACTCGACGTTTCGAACGATTATACACACCAATCCACTGGTTGATCGACGTCTCCACAAGCAAGCCGAAGTTCAATCCACGTCGGCATGAGGAGCCGTGGCAGCAAGTAGAGGAGATGGTTTGGATCGCAGATGAGTCACTACCCAATAATGGCTCCTTCCATCAGGTAACGCGAACAGCATCACATGCAGGATTTTGTGGTCGCCGGGGGTTGGCGTTGATCAAGGAAAATGTTATGGAAGGGGAAAGGAACTGGGAATTTGTGCCAGTCCCTTCAGGAGCTTTATGATTTGGAGATGTATTTGATCATAGCGATGGCGTCTGGGACAACAGCTACAAGCTGGGAATACGATTAGCATTTTAGGGTGTTATCACGTTGGCGCAGTCTTGAACCTGCCCTGGAAAAGACTTCCTGCAGCACAAGACAAATATGAAGACCAGAGCTTTTCCATCCTCCCTTTCGCACCCAGCTGACGGACGGGCTCCATGGCCAGGAAACGTTCGAAAGAGTTGCCGAATCTCCAAAGCGTCCTATCTGTAACTACAGTGTCATCGTGTGTGTTTATCGCGCTGAGAATAGATCCTGACACAACTACCTTGGCTGTGGGGGCAGTCAACAACTGGTATCAATGACGGTGACGGTGAATGAAGTCTCAAGGTGCCCTGAACCGTCCCATCAAGAGTGATGAACGAGCAGTGAATGTTTACCGTGAAGATCCTCAACACTATGCCTCGTGTTTTCAGCACTGGCCGTATTCGCAGTTATTTTCTTGCTCTTACGCTTCGTGGTTTTCTTCCCCTTTCAGACCTCCATCTCTACCTGCTCTACCTCTTTCTAACTCCTAGAACGACTCCTCACCATGGTATCACGATCACGGTATGACGACCCGGAGTTCATCAGCAAGTTCTTGGACGTGATGAACGCCCGTCCGCTATCCCCAGTCAATCGTTCTCGACCTCAGGCTCCGGTGACAAGCTCAAACATGGACCCAGAAAGCCCAGTGAGTTAGGCTTGCCTTAAGGCCGCCTTTAAACTCATCTTACTAACTGCTCGATAGGAGTTCTCTCCAGGTTGCCTTCGCATTGACAACAAATCAGGGTTTCCAGAGCCGGACATTGCCACTCCTCAGTGCGAAGTCCAGCAGTCTGAACCAGAAGGCGGGACTCCAAGCTGGCAAACTCCTAGATCATCTCCATTCCCTCGATTATCGGACCTGCAAGAGACTAGTAACGCCGACCTAGTTCAGGACGAGAACGGTTTCGTGGTTGAAATTCCAGTTCCCGCTCCTGCTGCTGAAGAACAGGTTCTGATGTCTCAACAGCCTAACATCAGAACTTCGTATCGTGGAAAATATCTGACCCCAACCCAACATCGCTTGCTCATGGGCAAGAAACCAGGTGTCGAGCGACTGACTGAAAGCAAGCTATCAGAAATGCAACAACAGACTCACGGTTACATGGACAATGTGATTGAGGGCTTTCGGAAGCTTCGCCAGCCCATGGTGTCAACGAACCAGGCCAACGGCCAGGGGCCTGCGTCACCAGGTAAGTTCGCCATTGCCAGCTGCAAAATCACTCTTAATGTATTCTTTTAGCCATCAAGCACAGCAGCGGCTCTGAGACCGGCAGCATTTCGTTTCCGGAAATGGACGAAACCCCCATTCATCCTGAAGCTCATCAAACTCACCACACAAATCTTAGCGAGATCTGTAAGTATACGTTGTGCCTGGCTTCAGCCCCGGCTGACCACCTTATGCAGCTGTCAAGCACGAAGACTGGCAAGAGGAGAAGGCTAACACTGTACCTTTCAACATTCCTGTGGTGGATTCCGGTGGCTACGGTGGTATGTCTACTCTCGTACCCTGGACCTGCGCTGACATATACTTCAGTTGTACAACAGAAGGGGCAGCCTCTAGAGGTCTTGCTTACCTCTAATGAGACTCCAATCATCAGCACTTCGGATGATATCAAATTGTTTGACCATGGCTCACAAGCTCTAAGCACCCCTGCCAAGATGAGCATCGTGAAACACGAGACAGCGCCGCCGTCACCAACGGCGGCTGCTGGTGAACAGGTTTCGACCAGAGAGCAAGGCAGCCTTGATGGAGGCGTCCAGGTTGAAAACAATCCCAAGGCAAGCGATGATGCTTTCAATTACTCGCAATCACCTACCATCGTGGTTGCAGCCAACACCGAGACAGATGACAACGTCACAGGACGAGACAACGTAGAGGCTCGAGAAAAACTTGCTCGTTTCAAGTCTTGGGGCACGCCAACTGCTCGTGACAAGCCCAGTGAGTGTATCAACGAACCCTGGGGATCAAGGCTGATACTAGCAGAATCACGTCAACGTACCATCATTCTCTCCGGTCTTCCACGCAGTGCAGACCTCACCCTTGTCCAATCACTCATCCATGGCGGTGCAATTGATTGTATGAGGTTGGTCAGCAGCAGCCCGGAGAGTCCGAGCGTCTCTGCCCATGTCACCTTCATCTCGCCTGACGCCTGTGATCAGTACTACGACAAATATCCCAATGGCTTCGATGTCCGTCACCAAGGCAAGAAATGGCCAGTTCTCGTCTCCAAGAGAGATGGTGTTGATGTCGTCAGCGGGATGCTGCAGGGCTACCTCGAATGCGGCGCTACTCGTGTTGTCAAGGTGAACAATGCTGATGATGATTGGGGAATCGTGGCATTGAACAAGCTCGCTGAAGGGAAGGCTGGAACACGTCAAGTTGAAGCAGTCCATGACACATACCACAATAGGGTCAGTAGAACGGTTGTTCGCGGGTATTGGGTGCACGACTGACCGCTGGAACAGACTCGTACCATCATCTTCCGCTTCGCCAACATCAGCCATGCTGTCAAATTCAAGGGCATTCTCATTCGCAGCGATGATTGGGAAGGATGTCATGTCGAATTTGCAGAGGATCCTTGTGCAAGTGCAACCGGGGTTCACAACAAGTAGGCAGCGAACCCGCAACCACCTTGGGCAACCTCAGGGAGCCATCAACAGCTGTTCGATGGAGCGAGGGAGACGGCGGCTGAGCGTTGTACATTGACGGGAGACATATCGTACCGATATGGAGCTGGATAACTACGGCTTTTGGATTTGTTCTGCACGACAACGAGACTTGAGGACGGAGTGTGTGTTCTTGGACTTACAGTAGTGGCATTAGGGAAGGCTTTATCGGCCAATCGAGAAGGGCGGCCCGGGCTCAATTTCAGGCTGGCGTGATGCTTCTTAGTAACCCGAGATCCCGCAGGGTTGATCAGAAAAAAGTTACTTGCCCCACCATGACACGAGCTTGCTACGATTTCTCACATTTCTTCTTTCTTCGTTCCACGAAAAGACCTACTTCTGCTGCTGAGGAGCTCCTAGCAGAGAAAAGGCTTCCTCGACTCCCAACTGACCACCGCATACCGACATGGGTCTTCCTTCGCAAGAGGCGTCTAACGCCGTCATGTACACGACCTATGCCGCATTCTTGTGCGAGATGAGATCCCAACCCTTTGACGAGATGGGCAACACAGGCTAACGGCAATTCTACAGAGTCTTCGGCCTGTTCGTTGCATGGAGGCTTCGGCACCAAACCAAGGGCGAATACCTCGCCACGTTGCGAACTCAGAAGGGTACAGCCGTACTGCCACGAGAGCATTCCTTTACGGACCTGCCAGAGACAAAAGGAAAGAGACTGACACCTTCCCAGGCATACCTTTGGCCCTCAATTTTATCGCCTCGGGTGAGTGCGCTCTCAGGAGGGCAGCAGCAGCCTGAAGCGGCAACATCGAGGGTTGGCACGATCGAGTCGCAGCCAGCAATGGTGCGATGAACATGAGACGAAACTACCAGTCCTAACCATATACCGGCCGGCCTTGCCCGAACGGCAGGTCTGTTGAGCATGACTCTATCTGAGGTTCGTACGCTTGCATCAACGCCATCGGTTCGTGCTGCTTCTCCGTCAGCGGAAGCCCTTTTCTGGTGCTCCTTGTCCGTGCGAGGGCGCTTGCAAAATGGACTTCCACAGGCGGAAGCGCATGGACCGATGCGCAGCACTACGGGCGCTTGTGTCAGTCCGTTTCCCTCCTTCATCCAACCACTTCTTTTCATGAAGTGGAGATGAGCGAGTCCGGAACGCCGACAACACAATGCTGAGAATGTACCGTCAAGACTCGATCAAGTTAATGCTTGCGTGGGAAACGTGCTGCCAACCTCCCTGAAATCCCCTGTCCCCCTTCCCCCTTTGCGCCAAAAGATCGGGCATACTGACAGAGGCGGGTTTGTTTGTGGTCTACAGCTCTAGGTTCCGGCGTATTATTCTCCTACCCACAGATATCGACCATCGCAGGTGTTCAAGGTCTCGTAGTTTACTCCCTGTCCTCGGCACTGCCACTTCTTGTCTTCGGCTTTCTCGGGCCCATAATACGGGAGAAATGTCCCGAGGGATTTGTCCTCACGGAATGGACCCGTCAGCGATATGGAGCTATCGCAGCTCTGTACCTCTCGGCTTTGACGTACGGCCACCTCCACCCCCTTTTAATATTGTGGACATGGATCTAATGAGAAGCTAGACTGATCACAATCTTCCTTTACATGGTCGCTGAGCTGTCCGCGCTTCAACAGATCATCAATGCCCTCACCGGCCTCAACGGCCTACCGGCTGTCATCGTCGAATGTGCCGTTACAACAATCTACACCTCCCTGGGTGGTTTCAAAGTCTCCTTCGTCACCGACAACATCCAGGGCGCCATGGTCGTGTGCCTGATCATAATCGCGTGCATCACAGTCGGAGTGGAGACCGAGATTTCCCACGATTTAATTGAGAAGAGCCACTATCTCGACGCCAGCCTGTTAGGTTGGCAATTGATGTATATCTTGCCGGTCGCGATCTTAACGAACGATTTCTTCATCTCGGGCTTTTGGATGAGGACCTTCGCGGCCAAAACGGACAAAGACCTCTGGGTCGGCGTGTCTATCGCCACAGTTGCTGTGGCCATCATCCTCACGCTGGTCGGAGTCGCGGGCTTGCTGGCAGGATGGAGCGGTGCGCTCGGCGATCCACCCGAACAGTCATCCATCGCCTTCTTCTTGTTGCTTGAACAACTCCCCGCGTGGGTCGTGGGGATCGTGCTGGTCATGACCATCGCGCTGAGCACGGCTGCCTTCGACAATTTCCAGTCCGCCATGGTGAGCACCGGCTCCAACGATATTTTCAGGAACAAACTCAGTCTCTGGTGGTTACGGGCCTTGGTGGTGCTCATCATCGTGCCTGTTGTGGTGGTGGCATTGAAGAGTCCGAGTGTCTTGCAGATCTATCTGATCAGTGACTTGATCTCTGCAAGCAGTATCCCCGTGTTGGTTATCGGGCTGAGCGAGAGATGTTATGCGTGGAGGGGCTTTGAGGTAGTCGTCGGCGGCCTCGGCGGCATCCTCACAGTCTTCCTCTTCGGGCTTGTCTTCTACAAAGGCGATGCCACCCAAGCGGGGAATCTCCTGCTTTTGGAGCAGGGACTGTATGGCAACGATTGGAGCGCCTTCGGGGCATTTGTTGCCGCTCCTATTGGAGGATTGCTGTGGGCCGGAGGTGCGTTTGCGTTGAGGCTGAGTGTGCAGTGGTTCATTGCCAAGATCAAGGGAACTCAATTCGATGCGTTGGACAAGCTGCCCGCGCCGACTGCGGCTTTCTATACTGGTGGATCTGCCGTCGTTGATGGCAGGCGAGATTCCCTCGGCAGAGAGAGTGAACGGGAGGTTTATTCGGATGATCAAGGTGTGGTTCGGAGTCATGTCGAGGTCAAGGGGAAGTTCTTCTGAGGGAGGACATTGTCGTGGTGGATTTAAGGAGACGGGGATGGTGTCAATGACCACGAGAGGCCAATAACTCTCGTGTCCTCGACTGAGCAACGAGGGGGCTAACAGGTTACTCAACGTCGACATCTGGATATGAGGGGGCAGTAGTTGTGGCAGTAGTTGTGGCTTAATGTCGAAGCGTTCACGGGGGAAGGAAGTCTGTGAGCCTGCTCCACGCTGTTGCAATTTGGAAACATGGCAGCAGCGAAGCGCTCGCAGACGTACCGCACGATGGAGGACCAGTGCAACGGAGAACACAAAATTGGAATTGCGCAAGGGGTAAGAATACTCCTACAGACAGACGTACAGACAGACAGACAGACATACACTCATTTAGATCAGTCGATCGACTCAATCATCAATTTTGATATTGATATCACTTCGGCTCTGCTTGGCCACCGTCAGGCCAACTGATCCTCGTGATTCCGTCCCCCGAATCAAAAAAAAATCAATTTCAAACTGAGAAGAACGTTGACTCGGCATCGTGAACATACTGGATCAGTTTCACCGGCATCTCCTCCCCTTCAATCAGGGCCGGCTCCCCCGACTCGTGTGGCCCGTCCCACCCCCCGGCATCAATAGTCAAGCTCCAACCTCAAAGCTCGGCCTTCTTCAAGCCGTCCGTCACACCCGCGACCTCGTCGCGATGCGGCGCACTGGCGAAGATCTTGGCCAGTCGCTCGTCCAGCCACTTCACGTCGTCCATGTTCCCTGGCGGGCCGCCGGCCCAGTGGCCCCATATGGAAGGGTAGACGTCGAGCTCGCCGACGCCGGGAGCCATGTTCTGGACTTCGTACTCTGAGTCTTCGGGTCTGGAGCGGGATAATTGATTTGTTAGTTGGTTTCGTAAACGGGAACAGGAGAAAACAGGACAGGACACGCTATCCTGCCCTGCCCTGCCCTGCCCGGGTTTGTTTCGTGCGAGGGGGATGGGATAGAATTTCACTCACGGGAAATATAGGTCGGTTTTACTCGGCAAGACGAGCGTCTTGGCCTTGATACTCGCCATGGCAGCCTCGAAGTTCCCATTGTAGGGCTCCTGCTTGCTCACGTCGCCGGCCTGCCAGGTATGAAGCATGACGAGCAGATTCTCGGGGTCCTTCGATAGAGCCCAGGTTTCCCAGAAGGAGGTCATGAAGTCTTCGAGCGATTTGGCGCCTAGGGCGGCCACGGCGGCAGGTGAGGTTAGCGAGTGCGGTACGCTACTTTGCTTAACGTGACGGGTTCAAGAGGCGCGAGTAGAGACGATGGGGGGAACATCATGGGATGGGCATCATGAACGCGGAATACTCTGATTGATTTGGATCCCACTCACCGTATGCCTTCTCGTGCAGCTTCTCGCGGTAGAAAGCCTGGCTGAAGCCCCAGCCTGCATACCCCCTGCCGAAGGCCTTCAGGCCGACGGTCCGCTGCTCGTCCGTCCACTGCCTGCTTTTCTTCATGGCCACGGCGTCACCTTCACCCTCGGCCTCGACGCGTCCAAACGTGCTGCCCCGGCTGGAGACGCCTTTGGCCGCCAGCAGCGCCGACTTGACACCTTCGAGGAAGACCTGGTTGTGGATCGACGTGCGCGCGGAGCCGCAGAACGGGACCGCTATGTCCACGAAGTCCGGGTACTGGGTCACCCATTGGAAAGTCTGCCCTGCGCCCATGGACCATCCCAGCACACCGCGGAGATGTTTGACGCCCAGCTTCTCCGTCAGGAGACGGTGCTGGGCCTTGACGTTGTCGTAGAAGGTCACGTCCGGGAAGGGCACGATGTCGGGCGAGTTGCTCGGGCTGATGCTCTGGCCATTGCCGAACAGGGCGGTGATGATGATGAAGTATTGCTCTGGGTTGAGAGTCTTATCACTGCCGATCAGCCATTCGTTGTCCGAGATCAGGCCCGAGTACCACGATGGGTAGAGGACCGCGGGGCTCGAAGGCGAACCGAAGGTCTTGTAGGCGATGAAGGCATTGGGGATGGTGCTGCCGCTTTGGAGGCTAAAGTCGCCCAGTTGATAGGTTTGGTAGTCGGTTGACATTGTTGGTAGGAGTCGGGGCTGGGGTACCGTAGATCTGGGTGATCGATCCTGATACAGAGTCGCGGTAGGCAAATAGGATATCTTACTCGGTAGGTCAGATTGGGATTGCGAGAGATACCTCTACAGGCAACAAACCTGTCCTGTCGGCGGGGCTGCTTGATGGACGACTATATTGTCTTCACTTGGGTTCTAGCTGTTCGAAGAATTACCCCCGACCACCCTGCACCGTTTCACTGGTCTGCATCAGCAGCAGTCTTTATTTCAAATCCACGACCCCGCAAAGATATCGCTCATCTCCACATGCAGTCCCTCGTATAGGAACTGCGGACGAACCCGGCGCAAGGGCCTCATACACTGTTTCCAGTGGTCCGAGCGCCGTGGTCTGGGCATCTATAGCCATGGTGATGGTGATGTTAAAGGTTGTATTGTAACTCGTAGGAGGAGGACATGCACGTAGGAAGGAGCCGAGATAGTGATGACGTCGTCGGGACGAGCTGCACGGCGATTTCTTTTATCAATCAGATGCCAATTCCATGCAATTCACAGACAAACACACTCCATTTAGGCTGATGAGGGCCTCCACAGTCGCATTCTGTAGCAAGACCCTCCACCTTGCCTGACGTTTACGTGCACTGCCGCGATACAGCAAGGTCGAGTCTTGATTTCTAAGCCTCGAATCACTCCCACCTTCACTTATCTCTTAGGTAAGCCGCTCTCCCAAAAGTGTTTACTCGATGCTGACTCTCCTTTCCGAGGTTGTATAAAAGTCCATTAGACACGCACGCGGCCATTGGAAGCTAGTGGCCTGAACGTTCAACGCCAAGGACGACTGACCAACTTCCCGCTTCTCACGCCAACAGCGATCGTCGAGATGTCAGCAGGTGAAGCCGACGGACAACTCAAACACGACGCCGAGTCGTCCGTCAAACGCAACCCGCACGGCGACTTCGGCAAGGTCCAAGCCTCGCGGCCGGACTGGGACGAAGACCGCT
The DNA here is from genome assembly GCA_000835435.1 of Phialophora macrospora. Lineage (NCBI taxonomy): Eukaryota > Fungi > Ascomycota > Eurotiomycetes > Chaetothyriales > Herpotrichiellaceae > Phialophora > Phialophora macrospora. Next base: position 426,382 of record KN846957.1, on the reverse strand, counting down.
CATGGCAGTTCACCAAGACGCGCAATCCGGAGTGGACGTATGGGTCTGGCGCGACTGTCAAATCCGATGCCCCGCACATCAGCATCGACCCGTATGGCGAGGGGAGATTACCTGTGCAGAACTACAAATTGCTGATCAGCGGGATTATACCCCGGCCGATTGGGTTTCTGAGCACCCGCGCAAAGGACGGCACGAGTACGAATCTCAGTCCTTTCAGCTACACGCAGATGTTCAACCACGACCCGCCCATCTTCTGCGTGGGGTTCTCCGGCGGGCTTGACAACAAGAAGGATACATTACGAAACCTGGTCGAGAGCGGCGAGTGCGTGATCAATATGATCAGTGAGGATTTCATCGAGGCGGCCAACGCGTGTTCGATTGATTTGCCGTATGGGATGAGTGAGTGGGCGGTGTCCGGACTGACGCCCGCGGACTGCGAGGTCGTGAAGTGCTCGCGGGTCAAGGAGAGTGTGTTCGCTGTGGAGGGCAAGGTCGTGTCCACGCAGGAGTTCGAGTCCAAGAATCCGAACACGCCGGGCAAAAAGACAGGGGTGTTGGCGATCATTGAGGGGGTGAGGTTCTGGGTGAGAGAGGATGCGATCAACGAGGATAGGACGTTGATTGATCCGGCCGTGTTGAGGCCCGTGGCCAGATTGGGAGGCATTACGTATTCGAGGATTGTTGATGGGTTTGAGATTCTGAGACCGGTGTTGCAGGACGAGAAGGAGACTGGGAAGATCGGGGAAGGGTTGCTGAAGCAGAAGGTCGACGGTCAGTGAGTTGGTGGTCATTACTGTCAATGGTTGTGTGGTAGACTTGGCCATTAAGCGATAGAGGATAGATGGTATTATATGGCAAATGCGGAACGCTGAATGGGGAATGGTGAATGCCAGTTCATCCATGTGGCATTGCCAAAAGATACCAAATTCATGTGTGAGCTTCGGTCTCTTCAAGGTCCGGCCTGACATCAAGGCAACAGATTGAATCCTCAATACTTCCGGAATGCAGACCAAGGGTTGTTGGAAAAGAGGGATTTACTGCGTGCTTTGCAAGCTCCGATGGAGTGTCGAGATTGAATCCTTGAGAGGGCGCTGCGGACTAGGGCTAGGGTAAAACACTTGCCAGGATCGAAGTGGCCGTTTTGATTCTTGTAGAACACCCCCAGCCATTTATCACATGCCTTCTCACACAAGAGGTACTGACCTATGTCGCCGAAGATGAGCCGCCATTTCTATGTTTGATGACGAAGCGGCGGACCGACCCCGATCGGGGTTGCATTTGCGGGCGAGCTGCTAGATCAGGTTTCGTCTGGCCGCGCGGACAGCTGGCACGTCGGCAGAGAATACTGTAGGAAAACTCCGGCGCGGTATAAAACTGTGATGGAGAGCACTACCGCCAGGGTCAGTCAGCAAGCACAAAGTCCAAGCTCACCTGCATATTCATTCGCCCACCATGACGTCTAATTTCAACTCGGTCCATCTACAGCAAGACATCCCTGATCTTTCTGGAGCATTTCAGATCACAGTCTCTCCCGGGACAGACATCTGGGACAAACCACCATCAATCCATTCGTTCAACGCACCGATCATCTACCGAACCAGCACAGTAGGCACATTCAAGTCGGCCCGAGTGACTGTGACAGCTGCTTGGAAAGACCAGTACGACCAGGGCGGTCTGTTTCTGGGTATTCAAACGAAGGACACGCCTCGCTGGGTAAAGACGGGCATCGAGTTTCTAGATGGAGTGCCACTGGTAGGCACAGTAGCGAAAGATCGATGGGCTGATTGGAGTCTCCGCCCCCTGCTGGCGGAAACACTGAGTATTGAGGGTGTCGCCATTATCGAAATCGAGAATGCAAGTGACGGAAGCCTCTGGGTATGGCTCGTCAGTGAGGGTGGACAGAGGTTGCCTCTGAGAGAGGTCACATGGTGGGGAGACTTGGCAAAGGAGACTGAGGTATGGATTGGTGTGTATGCGGCTAAGCCTGCGCCGCATGGCGAGAAGGATGAGTTGGTGGTGAAATTTGATGGATTACAGATCCAGTAGAAGTGTGAATGATAGATCTCCGGGTATACATAATCAAAGCCCAGAGTTGAGTCAACTGGAAGTCTTCTCTGCCGAAGCAGAAGTGAGGAAAATGTGAATTATCGACGCGTCCTATTCCGGACGCGTTCTTTGCCCCCGCTGCAAGCTTCCCGTATTCGACCACCACCACGTCACCAAGCAAGAATCTCCCAGCTCGGTGTATGTGCCGCAAAAACGATCAGCTCGATCTCGCGACATCGTTCCCCTTTCTCACTAACAGTCATGACCCCTGGCTCGTGACACAATCGCAATATGCCGCCTCGGCTCCGCAACACCGCAACAGCGGAGGCTGCGCCAAAAGAACATCGCTACGATATCCCAGGCCTTCGGTTCAATGAGCCTCTCTCATGGCGCGCCGGCAAAGCGATTCCTGTCGGCGACCTGTTGACGCGACTCCAAAAGCTCGCCACCGAACTGCGCAATTATGATTTGGACCAGGTCGACTCGCGCGCCTTTACCACGCTCTCGCAAGACCTGGCTAACGCGAACCTTCTGGCGCACAAGGACAAGGGCGTGAGGGCATGGACGATATCGTGCATCGTGGACGTGCTCAAGATTTGCGCCCCTGATGCGCCGTTTATCGAGGGACAATTGAAGGTGAGGAAAAGACGCCAGGCCCGTCCACATCGACTGAGACTCAACTCACACAGCGCTTAGGACATCTTCACCGTCGTCATCAACTCGATTCTACCTGCTCTTGCCGACCCTACAAATGCCTACAATGCGCAACATGTCTACATCCTCAGCTCCTTAGCCGAGTCACAGAGCATTCTACTGGTCACCGACATCCCAAACCATGAGAACCTAATCATATCGCTCTTCACCACTGCCTTCGACATCGTTTCCGCTTCGGGAACCAGCCCTTCTGGGGTCGAGATCTCCAAGAGTGTGGAATATCATCTTAAAAACCTGCTTGCTGCAGTCGTCGACGAAGTCAGTCTCCCGCAAGAAGTGACCGACATCATCATCTCCCAGTTTATGCGCGTGGATGCCCGAAATTTTCAAGATCATGGCACCAAAGGCAGGAAGCGCGATGGTCAGGATAGCAAGCAAGGGACACTACTTCTTAAGGGTTATCCGCCGGCCTACAATATGGCAAAGTCCCTCTGCACTACTTGCCCAGAGAAGATGACAGCTCATATCACACAGTACTTTGGTACAGTCATTGTTGATGCAACTGCTGCCGTATCCCTAAATGGCGCCTCTAAAGGCCATTCACGTCGCCGCTCGGAATCGGTCGACGATGATGAGGACAAAGAACGCGTGGCAGATTTGCGCAAAGCCCACAGGCTACTCCGAGAGTTATGGAGGGCCTGTCCTGATGTCCTTCTCAATGTCATCCCTCAAATCGAGGCGGAATTCAACGCTGATTCAGTGTCGCTTCGTGAACTGGCGACTGAAACCATTGGAGACATGACTGCTGGTATCGGCATCGCTGGATTTCCTCCTTCTACACCTCTAGATCCTGCTGCGTACCCGCTACCATCCATCAACCAGCAAGACGAATCTGTCGCACAATTGACGAATCCGGTACTGACTCCTGCATCTCCTAAGCCATTCATGGCTGTGCATGCTACCGCTTATCAGTCTTTCCTCGGAAGGCGGAACGATAAGTCACACTTGGTCCGGGAAGCTTGGGCGAAGGCCGCCGCTCGCATCATGCGAACTTCGGCTGGAGGGATCGGTATGAACCCTGAAGAGCTTGACAGCCTCCTGGCTGGCTTTGCGCAGATGCTCCGCGATGCTGAGGAACACGTACGCCTAGCGGCTACCAAGGCCATGGACATATTTACGTACGACAGCCTGATCAATGTTCTGGGCGCTGATTCTGGTCTTGCTAAACGCGACACCGTATTTTCATCATTGGCCGATCGAGTCACAGACAAGAAACATCACGTCAGAGAAGCGGCAATGGAGCTCCTCGCTCGGATCTGGGGTGTTGCATCCCGCGATATCGAGAATGGCAATGACGTGGTCAAAGGGGTGATAGGCGATATTCCAAATCGCCTTTTCGGTGCCTTCTTTACCAACGAGCCACATGTCATTGCCGTGCTCGACAGAGTTCTCTACGAAAGCTTGCTACCACTCTCCTTTCCTCCATCAAAGGCCCAGGTATCTCGTACCGACAGTCAGAAGCAGCGAGCCAAGGACAAAGAAGGCGGCTCACAGGAAGAGCCAGTATTTGATCCTGACGCAATTAGGGCGCGGCGTATACTCACCCTAGTGCAAAGCCTCGACACAAAACGGCGTCAAGTGTTCTTCGGCATGCAGCATCGACAAGCGCAGCTGAGCAAGGGAATGAAAGTCTTTTTAGACACATGCGAAGAGTACAATGGAGGCGTTGTGGGAGACGACTCTTCCGAAGCAACACTCAAAGCTCGCCTCAGCCGCATGATCGAGACGATCTCGAAAACCTTCCCTGACCCAGGTGCATTGTCTGATGGCCTGTGGAAATTTGCCAAACAGCACGATCGACGGTGCTATCAGCTGATACGATTTGCTACTGGTCCGGAAAATGAGTACCGCACAGTCATCAAGGCTATCAAGGAACTCAACAAACGGATCCGCGAAGGAGCGGCTCACGTGCATTCGCTCATCGATACCATTCAGCCTATCTTGTATCGATGTGCGTTACTTGCTTATAATCGCAGTCACATCCCAACAATCATGCAAATATCCCGGACGGACGAGGACCGCCTTGGCGAAGTCGCCCACGAGGTTTTGAATCAAATCTCGGCGCGAAATCCAGAAGTCCTAAAGTACCACATCCAGACCCTGTGCAAAGAGCTCGAGGAAGAGACGCCAACAGCAAAGAAGGCGGAAAAGGATGGAGCCGCTGCCACTCTCAAAGCATGTGCAGGATATGCTCGCAAATACCCTTCGGATCTGCCGAAGGAGCGCAAGTTCATGACGGTCTTGACACAATTTGCTTTATTCTCAAGATCTCCACGAGCAGCCAAGCATGCAGTGTCGATTATCATGATGGTGGCTGACAAGAAGGAAATGTATGCAAGAGATCTACTGTCGAAGGCATTGCAGGATTCCCAAGCAGAAAATCCATATTTCCTTGCTCATCTCGCCACGACAGCACAGCTTTGCCTGCTTGCACCTGCCGCTGCGAATGTCGAGGCAGACGCTATTCACACCCTGGCTGTCTCGGAGATACTGCTGAAAAACCGGCGCCCAAGTCAGGATGACGACCCGAATGCGTGGGATGACAGAGACGACGAGGAGACAATGTCGAAGGAACTGGCATTGAAGATCTTGGTCAATCGTGCCCGAGCTCAGATTGAATCTGTCGTTAGCGACGAATTGGCATCACCGATGCAGGTGGCTTTCAGATACCTTACGGCACTGGTCAGGAACGCGGGCGAAATAACAGACTCTGGCGATACACCACCCGGACAAAAGAACCGATTGCGACTCTCGGCCGTTCATTTGATCCTAAAGCTATGTAATCACAACAGAAAGTGCGAGGAACACCTGGATGCAAGGGAGTTCAACATGATCGCGCTGATCATGATACATCCTCCCAATCCGGTACGCGCCGGCTTCGTCAACTCTCTGAAGAAGTACCTTGGACAGAACCTAGCTCACAGATGGTTCACGGCATTCTTCCTGCTCGCATTCGAGCCAGACATGGAACTCCGTGCGTCGACGGTGACATGGCTTCGAGCGCGCGCACAATTGTTCAAGCGGCAACATTTATCAGTGAAGAACGAAGAGAGAAAGCAGCAGCCCATTCTGGAGCCAATCTTCGCGCGTCTGATCAGCTTACTAGCTCATCACCCGGATTATCCGACCCAAGAGAGCGATGACCCCGATGGGGAGTTGCTGGACTTCGCGAAATACATTGTGTTCTATCTCTGGAGCGTCTCAAATGACGAGAACTTGTCACTCATCTTCCACTTTGCGCAGCGTGTAAAAGACGTGAAAGACGGTATTACTGGTACCGAGGAGGCGAGTGAAAGACTTTATGTTCTCAGCGACCTGGCGCAGGCTGTTATTCGGAACTACGCCGACATTATGCCAGGTCATTCCAAGGGGGCCAGCAACCTTCAGACATACCCTGGCAAGGTATCGCTGCCCAAAGCTCTCTTCAAACCATTATCCAACCACGAGGCTGCGCAAGAAATCGCTGAAAAGAACTACTTGCCCGAGGATGTAGCTATCAGCCTTGAGAAAATGATAAGAACATATGTCAAGGAACTGAAAACTGGCACCCAGCCTCCCAAGCGCGCTCCCGCGGCGAGCAAGAAGAGGAAAAGCGATAGAGCTGGATTGGAGGTCGACAAAGATGATGGTGAGGAGAAGCCGGCCAAGAAGCCGAAGAAAAGCACCCTTGCGATCCGGAAGACGCCGAAACTTAAACGGAAGAGCAGTGAGCCTCCTAGCAGCGTGATCTTGCCCTCCCGGAGGAGCGGTCGTAGCTCTAGAGTCGCGACATATGCCGAGTCCGACACTGGAGATGAAGACATGGAATTGGAAGAAGCAGATGAGCCCACGAGCAGTCCTATATCGCGGCGCCAGAGCAAGGTTAAGAAGCCAGAGCCGAAAGTGGTGCACGACGAACAAAGCGATGGGGCAGACCAAGTGCATGAGGAAGCTATCGAAGACGAAAATACTGCTCTCGACCTGGAAGTCGAAGAGGAGGGTGCGGAGGACGAGATAGGCGTGCATGCAGACGACGATGCCGCCGTCGATGGAAATGATACAATAATGACGGAAGGGGAAGAGAGGTCACTGCCATTGAAGGAGACCCAGACCCCTGCCACGCGTGAACGTCGAGGGAAAGGTGGAGGAGGCAAGAAGACGACCCCAGCGAAGAAAAGTGGCCCGACCCCGAAGCGGGTTGACAAGCCAGCGAGGACGACCAGACAGACACGCAGGGCGAAGGCGTAGCTCGGAGAACGGCCCCGACATTCGTCTAATTGAGTTGCACATCGTATGTGGACGAAAGATGAGGGTATTTTCCTTCTGGCATGTGCTGCAGTGACTTTAGCCCCAGCGTAGAAGGCCGCAGCCTGGGTCCGCTGATTCTACCAGACCGGTCCATCGACGTCGGACCAAAGTTCGGGCGGCTGTTTTTTGGGCCGCCGTCTCGCCATCTTCTGCTTCTCACCTCGTTCAGCTTACCATAAGGAGGCGCCGACCTCTGATAACTGGCGCACACAGTCCTCGTCTAGGTAGTCTGGCATTATGTGTGGTTGGCGGCGCCTCATTTCTCCCTTGCTATTTGGGGATGTCAGGCAGCTCGGGTCTTGAGCTCAAGAGGTGTCCTTACCACATATAATGTCTTCTTGATTCTGCTTGTCGCCCTTGAGTAACTAAAGCTCACATCTACGCAACCCAGCTGTATCACCGCTCACTGAAACCACTGCGGAAGGTGTACATAGCCATCAAGACAGCCAAGGCACACTCACGATGCCTGCACAAGCACTCACTTCAGTGGTCATCGACGCCCCTCCGCAACAGGTCTGGGACATTCTTACCGACTTCGACCATTGGCCAGACTGGAACACGGGGTTCACAGCCATGCGCGCGCATTCGACGCCCGTTCAGCTAGGAACACAGGTCACGTTCACGAATCGCATGTCCGACACGGCCAAGCCGGGCACATACACGGCACGCATCACGAGCTGGAAGCCCGAGGCCCATGAATTCGCGTGGAAAGGAGGTCCGCTGCCTGAAGTGATGGGATGGTTGCTGAGGGGAAACCACTCATTCAGACTAGTTGAACAAGACGGAGGGAAGAAAACGCTGTTCAACCATAACGAGGGCGTCGAGGGCATGCTAGGGCAGTTGGTCCCGCAGGGGATGGTCAAGGACCTGGTCCACATGCTGGAAAGGTTTAATGGAGAGTTGAAGAGGCGCGTCGAGGCGAGTGCAATGGTTGCCGCTACCTGATTATTCATTTGTTGGTGCGCGCAGTGTTACTGTCGCCAGAGCTGTCTCATCATTTTGATATGTGTTCCGAGCCGCAGCTGGCCATTAGGAAACCTGTTAAGGTACTCTGTCGCTAGGATTTCTCATTGTCTCGTGGTGTGTTTCAGCAGAGCAGCATTGATCCAGTGTGCTCTGGTCCATTTCATGCACGGGCATAAGGTGATCGATTGCGTTACGTTGTCGTTTTGCATCCTCTTTCGCTTGCGGCAGCGATTCCACCTATTCCTGTTCAGTTACTGTCCCTTCCAGCAATACGTGAGAGCTCATGCGGATGTTTTGCCTAACATGTCCACGACCGACTCAAGAAGGTGACGTTCTACATTTGAGTAGGAATGGCGTAGCATTTAACGAGGCGGGCGTGGGGGGTTTTGAGTTTGACTGCCGTCTTTTGTTGCGATTACCTAGATATCCTAGACTTCTGATTGATTTTTGTATCTCAACTCGTCCACATAACTGCGCTGGACTTGATGAATATCGGAAAACCCCTCAATTGTGGAAGTGAGGTGCTGATGAAGGCAAAGTGGAAGCTGAGCCAAGGCCTTGCCCGCTCTACGCATTTTCACACTTTCCCTCTCTTTCTGCTCTTTCTAACGTCCCGATTCTTATCAATTTCTCCTCTTTCTGCTTTTGGGGTTTCTGTTCTTTCGACCCCTTTGAAACTCTTGCTCGTACCTTCGTGTCAATTGGTTTGTCTGTGCTGATCAATGTCTCTCTCCAGTCTCAACGAGTCTTTGCCCCCCCTCCGACTTTGCCTCCTCTCCCAGCGCGACAATCAGGCCTTCACGTTGTTTACGCCTGCCTGCATCGGAGCAACCAGAGATACACAAGCTTGGAGACGATTGCTTGGTTGTTATCTGCTAAATGCGGGCAAACCGTGGATACTACTGTCGCAGCCTGGCTCTGCTGTCTTCTTCCGGTCAAGAATCAACACGGACTGTCATGGCCGCTTGTATGCCATGAGGGTTGCTACAGACTTTTGCTCTGCCTTTTTGCTATCGGTGCCAACTGACTCTGCTCATGAGAGCAAGCTACTCAGTTTCCTGAGCCCTTTCTCACCTGCCAAATCATGCTGCGGTTTGTCCAAACGTATGTGGTACTCGCATAGTTCTCCCCTGATGCTGCCTTGTCTGTTTTGCAGCCACTGTGCGTCAAATCAACCCCCGGAAGGATATGCTTGTGAATGTGGACTATAGCTTCGAGGAAATCTAGCTATGATTGTGGAATCAATCAGGTGAGCTAGCTTCTTGCAAGGTTTGTTGTCCTAACTCGGCCCATCAAGCTGTTTGTGCCGCTGTTTGGTGGCACGCAAACAGATCTGGATATGTGGTGGCTGCTGGCAGTTATTAAGACTGTTCATTGCTCTGCCAACTTCATCTTCATCTTCATCTTCATCACCGAGCCATTCCCTCACAACGTAGCATAACCTTTGCGATCTTCTAACCACATTGTAACGTGCCCCCCTTACGTTTTCGCTGCAATAATGGGTCCTCCCAAGAAGAGACCAAACAAGAACAAGAAGAAGGACCAGCCAGCTCCTCCAGCCAGCACTCGATATGTTCCTGGTAGCGAGCCAGCCATCAGCCCTGGCAGGAGCAGCAGTCTTCAGCCAAGTGGTCCATCCCACATGGCTGTTTCAACCTCCGCCAGCGGTCACGGGGCTCATGGCAACCAAGCAACCCCTTTTGCTCTGCCGCTCAGACCAGTGCCTCCATCCAGAGCGCAAGCAACAGCCAGACCAACAGGGGGATCACCAATACCTTCTTCGCCCTCAACACCATCTAACGCTGCACTATCTCGACAACAACATGGCCATAGAACCGACCAGGATCTGCCACGCCAAGCAGGGTCCAATACCCCAGCTGCTGAAAGTCAGAGCTCTGGTGGTGTCAATGTGGCCGACAATGCCCTCTCGCCCAGCAACACAGTCCAGTCCAAGCAGCAGATAGGATCCAGATCAACCCAGTCAACAACAGGGAAAGGCTCGACTCAGCTTGTGCAGCGAGCGACCACGAAGCAACCAGTCCAGACCCCTGCGATTCAGTCGACTGGCATCACTTTCGGGTTGCTGGCGAATCACTATGAGTTCCATTACTCCGCTGATCTGACCTCCGCGCATCGGTATGATTTGGACATTCGTCTCCTCCCACAACACACTGAGTCTTTGGAGGACGGTCAACTTTCGACAAATGAGCTCGGCAGGGTGAGCGGTGCGAAGCGACGCCAAGTGGTTCGGTTGGTGATGGAAGAGCTTGAACGTACCAACAAGGATCTTCCGATGGCGACAAACTACAACAAGCACATCATTTCCGCGAGGAAAATCCAGCATGATTATGTCCCAGGCACGATGCATATCGATTATCTCGACGAGCTAGAATCGCCTCCCATATCCCATGATTGCGAAGTGTTTGAGGTCCGAATCACATACTACGGGGAGCTCTCCTTCGCTAGTTTGATTGATCACTTCAATCTTGGACACCAGGCCTTCAACTCGGCAGATTATAACGACAAAGAAGCCACCATTGAGGCATTGAACATCATCTTCAGCTATCGCCCGTTCAAGCGAAGCTTTCGTAGCCCAACCCACCCTACGCCATCACTCACAACCGCCAATGGACAAAGAGTCTATGGGGTTACACAAGGACTGATGCCGACCGCCACCGGAGGTCCTTTCAATTCTAACAATCGTGGAGGTGGCCTAGATAGCATCCCTGGCTTTTACAGAAGCGTTCACACAACTGTTACCAAGGATGGACAGATCTCTCAATGTCTCAGTCTCAATCTCAACACGTTGACCGGGCTGTTCTATCCATCTACCGGCACGCTTCAGCAATTGATTGATACCTGGATAACGGGTCATGCCAATGACGGGCGGTGGAACATCTCTCACAGTCGAGATCTTGGCATTTTCCTCAGAGGTCTTCGTGTTAGGACAAATTATTTGGGCCCTCATCAGAATGAATATCGACGGGTCACTGGTATTGGGAAGCCAAACACCAACGAGAATCATAAACCGACAGTTTGGAGGTGCAGCATGCAAACGGCCGGCACGCAAGAGAACACAAGTGTTGCGCACTACTTCAACCAGCACAGTCTGTCCAATTTCGCTACCAGCTCCGAGGTCTTGGTTGTCTTTTTTGGTGGTGAGAGAGAACATACAACATGCCCTGCCAGTTGTGTCGACATAGTGCCTGGACAGATGTTCATCGACCAGGAAGTCAAGCCAGCGGGTGCGATTCGCAAGCCCACGGATAACAGAAACATGATCCGCGATAAAGGGAAGTCGACGTTCTTCGGCGTCAATCAACAGGAAGAGGGTGCTAGAAAGTTTGGCTTAGAGATGGCCCCAGAGTTGCTGCGAGTAACAGGATTCAAACTGAGCCACCCCGACCTCAAATACCGCCAAAGACCCGTGACCAACGCTACGGCATCGGGTAACGCAATGATGACCCGAGATACACATCGCCAAAACACTCCAGCACCGGATGGCCAGCCTCTTCGAGCAGTCGAGGCAGAGGCTCTCGACTACGGATCGTGGAATCTGAGTAAAAGATTGTTCTACCGACCTACAACCAATCGCAACTGGGTGTACTACGAGCTCAGTCTGCCAAATACACGCTGTCTTGACGGAGACTTGGACGCATTCCGAGACGGCTTGGCAAATGCGTTTGACGCCTATGGTATGACCCGTTTCAGCTATATTGGAGGCGATGTCGCGTCAACCCGGGTCTCGCTGCCCCACAGGTTCATCCCAGGGCGTTTCGACAGGGAAAAGTTGCAACCCTTGGAGGCTCTTATCGAGAAATTGCTCCGAGACGCAAAGAAGATCGGTGCGCACTTGGTTGTTCTGTTACTTCCGAAGAGAACCGACGTGCTTTACGCCATCATCAAGCGCGTGGGGGACCAGACCATCGGCATACGTACGATGTGTATTCAGACAGCACCAACAGGCAAGGCCAACTACAGAACCAACAAGCCAAAATCAAACCCTGACTTCTACGGGAATCTTTGCCAGAAGGCAAACCTCAAATTGTGGAATCCAAGAACGGATCAACCGGCGGTGAATCAGATTCTGGAACGGAAGGCTGTGCTGGATGAGAAGACAATCGTCCTGGGCATCGATGTTGGGCATCCTGGGAGCATAGCCCTACGTGGTGCTCCAAGCGTGGCAGCTGTCGTTGGCAATGTGGATGACCAGTTTGCTCAGTGGCCTGCGAGTTTGAGGCTGAATCCAGTGGAGCCGGTGGAGAAGCAGCCCAGAAGACTCAACAAGAAGAAGAATCCACAGCAAATCAAGAAGAACACTCAGAGCAGGCTGCTGGGTTCCCAGAAGCCTGCTCTTGCACCGGGACAGGCCAGGGTGAAGGGAACTAAGATCGAGCAGAAGCTACCAGCCAAAGATGACGAAGACGCGATAAAAGCTGCTGCGAAAGCAAAGGAGGGTCACGAGTTGAAGCAGGCCAAGGAAATGGTTGTCGAGCTTGAGGCCATGGCTTACGACCGTCTACTTGCTTGGTCCGACAGGCACAACTGTTCGCTTCCCGAGAAGGTCATTGTGTACCGAGACGGTCTCTCAGAGGGGCAATTCAGCATTTGCCTCCGAGACGAACTCCCCAAGATCCGGGCGGCACTGAAGAGACTGACTGATGAAAGAACCCCTGGCGCGGCGCTCCCCAAGATCATGCTCATTTGCGCAGTCAAGCGACATCACACTCGGTTCTTCCCCTTGGACAAACCTGACAATAATTCTCAGATCGGTTTCGACCCTCGCGAAAGACGCGGATCCAATACTCCCCCGAGGCGCCCCTTCAATGAGAATCCTATGCCGGGCACTTGCGTACGTGACCGAGTCACATATGGGAGAGAAGAGGATTTCTTCCTCATCAGCCAAGCAGCAATTCAAGGTACAGCCAGGCCGATTCACTATGTGGTTCTCCTCAATGAGACCATCCACCCCACCAGCGATATTGCTCACATGGTAAGCCTCCTATCTTCTCTCGGAAGCCCGTTGCTCTATTACTAACACCACTCCCACCCAGACTCATCATCTCTCGTACCTCTTCGGCCGTGCAACCCGTTCAGTCTCGCTTTGCACGCCAGCGTATTACGCCGATCTCGCGGCTGATCGTGCAAGGGTGTACATGAGGAGAAGCTACTATCCCCCAATGACCAACGGAGACTACGACGCGTCAATGAGCAGAGACAATTTGGACATCCACCCTGACATCCAAGGGACGATGTTCTACCTCTAATTCACGGTTTCGATCTTCTCGCCCGGTGACTATGCTCACAGCCTCCGGACCAACAACCGACGAGTTCAGCATGACCCAGGCCTAGGACCACTGCCTTTTTGACATGCACGAGAGTCACGACGTCTTTGCTATCCAGCAAGATAACCTTTTCAATTGCGTCTACATCTTCATTATTGCGCCATTTCTTCATATTTTCACATAAAACTAATACGAAAAGGGCTCATCAGCAACACCCACCAAAAACAATGCGATTTTCCATCTCTCGATTTCGACAGTATCTGCCGCTGGGCGGCCAGACTTGGAGTCATGCTCTCAACGACACTCATTGGGCTGGAGACGAACGGGGACCAAAAGGGCATGTATGAGGTATCATGTGTCACGGACCATTGTATGATCGGCCATGGCAGCGAGCGAGGGACATGTATGTAGATTGTGCCCCAGGCGTTTTGTTCCGGGATCTCCTTATTTTCGGCCATTGTGTTTCGTACGCTTACGGTAGAGAACAGCTACATAGACTTTTCCTCATGACGTTTTAGAAACACACTTCTCGCCACAGTCGTAGTTACTCTCGTACCAGGTTTCAACCAGTCGAGCGTCCCACGAGACTGCCTATATGGACAGAGTATGTACTGAGTAAGTCTATCATCCGGATCGTCTCCGGTGGCTCGGATCGGAACCGGATCGGATTTCGGATCTATGCTTGGTGGGTCTGGGTTGGGATCTTTACGTGTAGTCCCACCATTGTGTGTTTGGCCGATAGTCAATCTTTCATTGCTATGGCAGGAAGGAGGACGTATGTATGCTGCGAGTAACGCGAATGAGTAAGTAAGTTGCCAGTGGATTCTTCTTCCCGACGAGACGGTCATCTCCTCGTTGGCTAAGATACTGCATGCACGTGCAGGTGCAAATAAGTGCTTCGTGCCTAATATGGCTCGTCAGGGAGGGTAGGCGTCCATGTCTATGTCTGTATCTGTGCATGTCAGGACATTTCACGCTGGCGGCATCGACGCCAATCCAACCAAACCCACATCACTAGATTGAATTACTCGCTCGCTATGCGACAGAACCGCAGGCTACAGCGTCTACCATATCATGTCAAATCATCACCCGGGGGTTACACCTCGAAGATATCCTCTCCAACTCTCTCCCTCACCATCCTGACCCACTCTCTGACACTGGTTTCGACGTCCTCGTCGTCGTCTTCTAGCATTTCGTTCACGTACACCATCGTCTCTCCACTTCCTCCGACCGCGACTCCACCGTCAGTCGCGCTGGATGACTGGCCTAGCACGACATTCTGAAGCCATTCTTCGCCCACGTCTTCGGATTCTGTGAGCAAGATGTGGGTTTTGATCGAGGCAAGACGCACAGCGGCGTGATCGTGGTGGCGTAGCTGGCAGAGGAGATGATTCAGAGTATGGTGATGGGCTGGGACGTCTTGAACCGCCGCGGCTAGTGCAACGACTGTACTAAGGATAGGGTCCTTTATGGAACTCCGCGTGAAAGCTCGAGATTGGGATTTGGCGTTCTTATGGTTCGCGAGGAGCTCGTACTGTCCGATGAGGAGTGTGGCGAGTGGCTGGAAGTGCGAGGGAGAGGTGAAGAAGCCGTCGGCGTCGTGCTTTGCGATCGTCGACAACAGGCTTAGAGTCTTAGTGTAAACTTCTTGATCTTGCTGATCGAGTCCGGGGAGAAGGCGCAGAATTGCTGCTCCCTGCGCGTCGTGGTTGCCGATCGCCGCCCCCAGAACCTCGTTACACTCTGGCAGAATGTAACTTGCGTAGCTTGTAACAATGCTTTTGAGGCTCTCAAAGAAATGCGAGGCGAGCGAGAACAAACTGCTCAGCCTTGCTGTCCTGGCGATATTCATGAGATCTGATCTTTTGTCTGAGTCTTCGCTCTCAGGTGCATCTTCCAGGGATTTGCTCCGGGCCCACTCCACCCAACCCTCGAAGATGGGTCTGAAAGTGGTGTCGTTGAGCTTGTAAATAAGCGCCTCGCTCAAGCTGAACACATTGTGTTCAATATCCCGTAGCTCCTCTGGTCGCAATGGCTGGCTCATAGCATCGTCTCCTCTCAGCAAGGCCTTGACACTGTGTAACCGTCGAAGATCCAGTACTTGTAGGACAAATGATGACAACTCATCCGCAGTCCTACTTACTGCAGACTTGGAATGTCGCTTGATCGCTTTTGATAACATATCCAACCACTCGCCAACCGCATCTGCATCTACCCGACCCCGGCCAGAAGGAGTGATCACATTTGTGTGCCAGGCCTGGCGCAAACTCGGAACGAGTGAAGTCAGCTCAACCTTGTCAGCCACGAGATTTAGTAGTTCGAGACGAGATTCCTTCCAAGAAGAAGGCGGCTCCAGGGTACTTGTCGCGTCTCTCGTACATATTTCCATAGTCTGCGACATCCCTATGCTAGAGTTATAGGACATCCCGAGGATTTCCACAAGGTTGTCGTCGGAAATGATGAAGTGCAGATGCACGATGACGGAACAGAGAAGCATGTAGCAGGCATTGTGGAGTTCCACCTTCGCATCTTTCGGACCCTTCACCCCCTTCAGATCCCGCAAGCTTGAATGCAACAGTCGGAAAACTTTTGGTACTGCTGACAATACGATTGGGACAGCTCCTTCTTTGAGTACTTCTGTTGCCGTTGTCAAGCAAAGCAATGACATGATTTGCGTTCTTTCATCTTTCGACGCGAGGCCTTGACTGTCGTCGTCTGTAAGCGTAGACGTGGCCGAGACGACAGCGTCGGAGTTCTTTCGCCCATACAGCTCAAAGATGCGGTCGAGACATTCAATTGCCGCATGTCTAAGGCTTTCGTCATCCGTGCTTTTAATGATAGCCCCCAGCGTAGGAAGGAATGAGATCGCGCTGGACTGGCTCTTTTTGTGGTTGGATCTGGCGCTCGGGCGACGCAGTTGTGAAGCTAACACACGGAGCGCGAGAGGTTTCAGGTCTGCGTGTCTGCTTTGCTCCAGCTCATCGAGAAAATCTGGCATAAAATCAAGAAAGTCGCCAAGAGAGGGTAACTCGAGCAAGGCGCTTAGACATTTCTTTGTCGACGGCGTCAGACTCCTGTGCTCGGTCTTCTGAGACTTAAGCATGCTCAGCACGAGGGAGATGCAACGTTTGAACTCGGTCCAAAATGGAATCTCATCGGCTCCGTCAGGCGTGGAGAGCCGAGCAACTTGTGTTTTGAGTGCCTTTGGGGTAAGCAGTTGCGCGGCCACTTCGAGCAGGATTGAGGCTTCATTTTCCCGCTTGGCAAGTGGTGTGGTCCGGGTGATGTCTAGGAGGGGTTCGGCGTCGTGTGGCTTCTCGGTGAAGATGTCGGTGATCAGGTCTAAGAGCTTCCGAAAAGTTAGAACTTGAGTGGAAGCTGGCGACTCCGCTGTCAAGCTGGTGAGGAATGTCGACATGCCCTCAGAATGCCTCCTAGACGCCAGCAGTGCGATGACCGCGAACGAGAAATCATCGGCACCGAGCTTGTTCAACAGCCGTTGGTAAAACGATACTCTCCTGTGCTGAGGAACATGCTCATATGCAGTGACAAAGCTCGATAGAAGACTCGAGGTTGCGTGGACGAGGTTCTTCGCATCTTGTCTTTTGAGACTCGCCACTAAAGGAGGGATGATCTCGTCTATGGCACGATTGGTGACGTAGATTGACCGCTCATCATCTTTCGACAAAATGCTTTTGCCCCTGAAAGTGAAGATTGGCATGATGGTGTGCAGTATCCGATCCGGAGCAAGACCTGCTAGAGAAGCGGAGAGGAGGAGGGCTGTGCTTTGTACCTGAAGATTCTCCGACGATCGCACGCACTCAGTTACCAAATCTGCACGAATCGTCGTCATGTCAATATCTGGCTTGCGAGATTGTCGGGCCTTGTCGACGATGGCCAATATGCTGCTGAGACAGAGATTGAGCAAGTACGGCGACTCGGACGCGGTCTTATCTCTCAGGCGATTCAATCCTATCAAGACTTCGAACAAGCCAGCTAGCAGTTGAGGATGGTTTTCTGGCTTAGAGTCCTCCACCAGCTCAAGCGCCAAGGTCATTCTTCCCCTGCTAACATTCCACTCCACTGCCAACTCTTTGGGGATACTCTCGCGGCCATGACTCAGTCGCCGTCGCTTCTTCGGTGGTAAGTCTGTCGGCATTTGAGCAAGACCGGATAACGACTGATCAAGAATGGCAGCCAAGTTCCCAGTCGTGAGAGCAACAGTGTGCAAGACATGACGGCAGCCAGCTGCATGGGTCGGATTCTCTGAGAACGACATCTCGAAAAGACGGACAACAACAGCATCCTGAGAGTCGGGGCGTAGGTCATCCCAGATGGCACAAATACGGTCGAAGAACATGGCAGCTAAAGAGGGACGTGGCTGGAACTTTCCTTCGGTGAGCATGTTCAGAATGTTCTCACCGGCTTCCTTGTCCTGTGGTGCGACTAGTTGGACAACAAGGGCATCAATTTGAGGAACGGCCAAACCTTCCGATGATGCGGCGGCTTCTGCATCAGCAGATGACAACGACGCCCAGCTGTCAAGGATAGGCGAAAGAGTCTTGCTGGTAGTTGCAGTACCGACCCTGTGGACATCAATAAGGAGCTCCGTGATACCCGTTTTGACTTTCAGAAGAGGACAGGCAAGTGCGCAACCAGTCAAAAGGTCGAACAAAGCCTGCTTCGAAGTCTTCTTCAGCTCTATATCGGATGTCTTTGGTAGTGAGGCGCGATCATGACTCTCCAACGCTGCCCTCACTACTTTGCGCATCATGGATGGATCGAGAATGTACTCCTCCAAGTGAAGCAGATATAGTTGATTCAAAAGTTTGTCCACCTGTGCTGGAGATATCCGCTTGACATTGGACATGGTAAGTTCTTCATAAGCAGGGTCCGCGTTCAGATGTTGCTCCTGCTCTTGCCGCAGATTGTGGGAGAGGGATTTCTGTATGACCAAAACACAAGCTGCCGCAGCTCTTCTGACGTGTGGAGCCGGGTCGGAAAGGAGGACAGTGACGTAAGGGATGAGTAACTGTGTGTCGACTGAAGATCCGTGGTTGAGTGAATCCGAGAGTGCTTGGAGGGCAACACAGCGTTCCGTGGTTGGGAAGGGACCTAGGGATACCCTCAGCAGAAAACTGACGTATAGAGTCGAATTTGTTTTTGTTTTTGTTCGCCATAGGGGGAGCTCTTTGAACTGGGTCAACAACCGTTCATTTCTGCAACAGCGACTGAAGGCCTGGGCAAGCTGGTCAAATAGCGGTGACCGTCTGGGTGTAAGGAATGAGAACTCTGTGGTTTTAGGGGGGGGTGAAGCTATCATTGCCTTCACGGCATCCTCAGCGGATGTTGACTCGGCTCCACGGTCGTCAAGGTCGGCGACTGTGGGTTCGATCAGGTTGGAAGGCTGCGCGTCGGGGTCTTCAATGGTGCTCTCGAGCAGGTGTTCAACCAATGAATGAGAAAGGCCCGCTAGTGACGCGGCCTGGGAAAAAGATGATGAGAAATCGGGCGAGTCGTTCAAGGTTCTTAGAAGTCGAGTGAGTTGAGTCCGAGGAGGCGACTCAATTGAAAGTGAGGTGTCGATGAGTTGCACCCTTCGAAGCAGAATAGCAACCAAGTGGCTTTTGATCGGTGGCGCAAAGAGTTCTCCAGCCGCATCGAATATTTCCTCGATAAAATGGAGTCTTAAGTCTAAGTTCTTTTCCTTTAGCCCAGAGACCGCCGAACTGACCAGAGCCGCACACAATGAGGATACCGGGACCTCACTATGTAGGTCAAACAAGTGCGCCCTTAAGCTGTCGGCTCGCAGAAAGATTTGAAGGACGTCCTTTGGCACTCTGGTGTCAAGCTTCTTCGTGACGAAAATGGCGATGCACGTCAGAGCAGACTTTGGATCAACCTCACCATTTGTGACAAAAGGTGCGATTGCCTTCATCAGGGAATCAATAACATGATCGTCAAGGTCTGCATTAGCAGCCAGTACCAGCGCAATTGTGAAGCAAACAACGGTCAATTCTGGGCAGCCTTTCAGTTCAAGTCCCTCGTTCAGCAAAGGCAAGATCTTTAGCAGCGCATCTTCCATCCGTTGTTTTTGTACCTCTTTCCTCCCACTCTTGGCCTGGTCCAGTCTGCTTGTGGTTGCCTCTAGAAGGACACTGCTCCAGAAGCGTAGGAGCTGGGGGTGAGCTGCACCCTGCTGGCAGACCCAGAGGGTATGGTTGTTGAAGTAGGAGGAAAAGGCGTCGTTGTGAGTAGCGCCGTAGACGATTGCGTGACGGGGAACGCTGACTCTGTCTTTGTGATAAGGACCTAGGAATTTCCATTCACTGGCAATTTTGTTGGCAGGGACTATGCTTAGAACATTCCGAAACACAGGCGTCTCGTGGTATGGTAGGAACGTGGCGAGCAGGGCGCTTGTGTTGTAGACATGCACTCGGAATCTTCTTACAAGCCATTCCACAGCTTTGACGCCCGGACGCAGCAGTACTTTCGACCCCAATAGAGCCAGACACCGCTCAAGCACCACCCCTAGTGCTTCATTTTGCGGTCTGCTCAGTTGTTCGCGATCCTGGTCTTTGGCTTGGGGACTGAACAGATTTTGTTCGAATTCGCGCAACCTCGAGTCCAGCAGACACATCTCTTGGAAGCCTTCAAGACATACTTGGAAAATTGTTTCCCAGTCTTGCTTTATAGCGACGCTCCGCTCAAAGATCAGGGACTCGGCGTGGGCATCTCGTCGGGCTCGAAGGTCGAGTTCGTTGGTTGAGTTGGCTGCGATGTTGCGCAGCTGCGCCGCGAAAGTCGATGTCATGGCCACCGGAGGGAAGAAAGATCAGGTAATGGCTGCAGTCGTTCCATCAGCCTTGCGGTATACGGCGATAGTTGCAAGCTGTGCTCGGTACCAAGTGAACCTCGCCTCGAAAAATTCACCGTTCACTAAATGCACGAAAAAAATGTTGGAGAACGGACATTGCGGGGTTTATTTCATGCAAATAGGGTGGACCCTTCAGCCTCGTCATTTCAGCCTTGCGATAGAGTATCTGCACAATCCTAGTACAAACCCTCAGAGATATCTATGTGAAGCCGCATACCTCGATCGACCATGTTTTGATAAACCTCTCTCAACTCATTGTCGCCAAGAGACCCCTTCAATGTGGCTTGAGTGAATGCCAGCATGCATAATCCCTTCGACCACGGACATGCACGTAGTGATGCATACAAAGCTTCTCGAGCTTGTGTCGCCAGTGTCGTCTGATCAAGTTTCGGCACAGGTTTGGCCTTGCCACCACTGCCGCCGTTCGACCAATCTTGCGGGCCGATGAGTGAAGTCTCCCATAGAACAAATGCTTTCCACAACTCTACATTATCGTGGCCTGGGGAGCCGACTTGGGTAGTACGCTTGAATGCTGAGCGAATGCTGTGGTTGGTGCTTCCCGAGTATGAAGGTCTGTTGAGTTCGACCAGCACATCAAAGATGCACGGAACCACGCTTTCTTCCATGTTGCCCTCTTGTTGTACCCTAGCCATTGAGTTGACCTGGCGCAATCGGTCAATAGCTCCAGCCTTCTGCGAAAAGTAATGATTGAGTATCAGGAGGACGATGTTGTCTGGGAACATTCGCACCGACTGCGCTAAGAGGTCACTGAGCACTCGTGGCTTGAAATCCTTTCTGAAAGTGACAGCATGCGCATGGATGAATCGTGCTCGTTGTTCGTGTATTCCTTCAATCAGAGCAGATTTCAAGCTCGAGACACCGGCATACAACTTGAGACAGTCCTCGTAGGCCTCCAGGGCCACATCGAGCCGCAATCCGCGGTTGAGGTATTTGTGAAATGCCAGCACATCGATCACGGCGCATAATGATCCCTTTTCGCTATTCGAGACAGCAATTTCGATCTGTCGCTTGATATGTTGCTCGACCTTGATCTGTGCCGCCGCCGAAGGTGCTTGAATGTCCAAACGCTCCGCATTGAATCGCACCGAATCGAAGTCTTTGGTGGCCATCATGCTGATTAATGCCCTCGCCTGCGCAAACTGTCCCCGGCACATGTGGGAATAGGCCCAGTTCCGCCACAGATAAAATGCTTGCATGTGTCCATGACCGCCAAACGACATCCTCATCGACAGCGTGGTAGACCACACTTTCTGAGCAGACTCGAAGTTCCCGAGTTGGTACTCAAGCAAGGCATATGCGTCGTAAAGCTTGAGATTATCTCCTTTATCTTTGAGTAACAACTTGGCCTGCTTCTTGGCGTCTTTGAGATCAATGCCTGCATCGAAAGCAACAGCATATTCCATGATCCCGACAAGCAGGTGTTCCTCAGCTGGCATTTTCACGAGTTGGGCAATAACTCTACGCACGAACTCGGGAGATAAGTCCAGCAGTCTTGCAGAACGGGGTCCATGATTTTCAGATGTTTGGCACATAGACTGCTTGACTGCAAAAGATACTTCTTCGTACTGCAAAGACATACCGAAGTCATGACTTCCTTGTTCAACGAGTTTTGTGGCGCTGGGACCACTTGGGGACTGGTTGTAGATGAATGGGTCACCTTTCCACATCCTGGCATCGTCGGAGGATGTGACCGGAGGCAGCCCTGCAAATAGTAAAAAGCCGTCTACTAGCAGCCCACGACCAGATTTGGAACAGCAACGGAAGAGAAAGTCTTGGATGTCAGAGAAGAGGACAATGCGGTACGAATCATCCCCACTGAGTTCATCGAGTGACCTTGCAGGTAAGCTTGCAGTCTTTTCAAGCTCCATTTCGGCTGCAACCCACGGCTCAATACCCATGTTTTTGGTTTGGAATGACTTGTCGGTTTTAGGATCTAGCCCAGAGTCTGTTTCCGAGACCCAGCCCTTGGAGCCTTCCTCGCCAATGCGCGCCACCTCACGATCCCAAAAGTCTCGGAATCTTGACATGGTGTCGTTCGATTGTAGTTGTTGAGTGGGAGGGTGGAAAAGGTTCCATTCAAGAAGTGCTTGCCAGATTCCGACGGCTCGCTCAGTGAATCCTGCCTCCCACAAGAGCAACGTCAGACGTAGTAGTATATAAACACAATTCGAGTCTCTCTGGCAATCCGGTGTTCCCGGCCTAGGCACGCGAAACGCGTTGAGCCAATTCATGTGGGTCTGGAGACAGTCCTCAAGGCTGAAATTGACCGAATTTGTTTGTACAAATCCGACATAGAGCTTCCACAGTTCGAATGAGGCATTATCGCCAAGAAACGCCTGCCACCTTGAGGCTTGCTTTTCTACGTCCCAAACTGCCCTTCCCTCTCGCACGAGGCCAATGATCAGGGCATGCCGATCGTCTTCGGCTTTGACATGTGATAATGCCTGCTCATATAGTGATATCTTGATTTCGCTGAGGCTCCTTGGTGATGGAGAGTGACCCAAGTTATTCTCAAGAAGAACGTGCTGGAATTCGATCATAGCGAGCCATGTTGAGGCAATGTCGGGTCGCGTCTCCGTAGCTTTAGATAGTTCGAGATGTCTTTGGTGGATAGGATTTTTCTTGAAGGTGTCGAAGGGGTCATCAGCTGCTGGTGCTTCTTCAACAGCCGACTCAGACTCTTCACTTTCCTCTTCCGCAGCAGTTCGCAAAGGATCTGTTGTCAGCCTTCTCCTTTTCCGACGCTCGCCATGGCCGAGCACGACAAAGTCTTGTCCCAGGTCGAATGGGGTGCTGAGTCCGTGTTGAATATCTGTCGTAACTTCATCGTCGCCGCCAAGGTTGGTAAGTAGAGTCTTCTTGCGGGATTTTCGGGTCGAATCACTCTCCGCATCCTCCACTTGAAGTGAAGATTCAGATCTAGACGTGATGCGATACTTCGAGTCCAACCCTAACAAGCAACCGTGACCGGCTAGTCGATAGCGTGGAATCGAAGTTCGATTCAGTGACCCATAGGACAAAATCTGCGTATCTCCTTTACGATCTTCGATAAAGCAAGAGGATTGACTATTGGGGTGCGATTCGGATTGAGCGATCGATGTGCTATTTCTGGTGACAGTAGAGGAAGAAGGCCGATATTCATGACGCGAGTGTCTCTGACAGGGAGAAGGCATGTCATACTGCGAACGAGACATGATAGACCGGAGAAGACCTACCGGACGAAGCGAAAGTCATAGATGTAATGAGATGCACATCTTGCTGTATCAGCAGCTGAGTAGAAAGTTAGCTCGAGCCCAACACGCATCTCATGTGAAGGGCGAGTCAGGATGAGGTGAAGACGACGACTTTGGCGAGAGCCAAGTAGGTGCCAAGCATATGCCAAGAAGGCTTAGTCATCTAAGGAAGTGGGCTCGTGGGTGAGCAGCCGCGGCAGGCGCATGCTCACCCCTACAATCAGCTCTCGGCTAGCCTGCGACTGGGAAGCGAAGCCGAAATCTTTCTCCGATGTACTATGACTTCGTACCAACCCACCGAGATGACCAGGATTCCGGCCGAGATTTAGCAGTGTCGCAGCCGCCGGAAGATTTGATCCCTCCATCCTGGCAAAAGATTCGGAGATCTCTAGAACCTCTTGTCGTCTAGTTAGTCAGTCCTGGCGGCAAATTGACTGCGGCCCGATGGATCATGAAATGCAGACATTCTCACACCGTGTCAATCTGTCATGACACGCTGCAACATACACTTCGACGCTTCTAGCACGGTAACAACGATATCAGCGCGAAGCGCAGGCTGACGGGAAGCTGCTTCGCCAACGTCTGGCCGCTACTCGCAAAGAATCCGTCCGTGCTGATTGACTGCCAGTAAGCACCAAGATTTTTCCGGGAAACCGACCGGCTCGCAACCTCGCCTGCGCAGCATGATAACGTCTCCTGCCCGGCGCTCTTCTCTGCCACATGTCTCGCGCCAAAAAGACCGATAAAATTGTCTTTATCAACGTCCCAGGCGACAAGAATGCGCTGTCACAACGTGATCGCGAGTTGCAAGCTGCAGAAGCACGGGCACACGCTGCCCGAGTATCCAGGCGTCCTCCTCAAAAGGCTGGTATCGTGAAGCATGAACCAAGCGGCCGTCCCGGAACCAAGTTTGCGGCATTCCTTGGTTCGCCTGGTGCCCTTGCCATACGACACTCACATGGGAGTTCCCAGCGATCGGCCAAGGCTCTGAAAGAGGAAGATGAAGAATATGATACAACACTTAGTGAAAAACCAATATATGCTGTCTCAGCGTCCAGCTTGGGTCAGGGCCAAGTAGATCCTTTCGACAGTGCTCCTGTGAAGGGATTAGACAACTTTATCTACTCGATTCTCGACTTCGGTATGTTCTAGTCCACAAGGTTCCCGTGCAGGACACTGATCACACATTTGCAGCATACGACTACGCGTTTCCGTCATTTGTACCAGCTGCTCCTACCACCTCTTTACCTACTCACCGTGCCAATCGACGCAGGCTCGGTCGAGAATTCGGATTTCTTCTCGAAGCTCAGATCGTGGCCGCTGCCAAGTTCCAATTGAGTCCTATGATCTCGTTAACGGAACAGAAGCGGAGGCGTATCCAGGCGATCAATGAAGTCCATGAGAAACGAGCTGTAGAGCTATTGAATCAGGAGATTCAGCGTATTGACACCACTCCATCTGACACCCTGATTTATGCTTCAGCACTGCTGGCCTACGTCTCAGGGCCTAGCTATGACTGGACTTCTACCCGACACCCTAAATCACCCCTCGCGACAGCCCAAAACCTTCACGCTATGGGTCATCTTGATATCATTCCAGAGCGTGTTCAGGCCGTGCGAACATTGGTACAGCTGAGAGGCGGTATTGACGCGCTAAGCCTGCCTTTTCAGCGGATTGTCCTGACGTAGTAAGTCCATCAAATTTCCCGAAACTGAACCTCTTCTCAGTAATATCACCACAGCCTTGATACAATCGTCTCTACTAGACTGGGTGTCCGCCCTGGCTGGGCATGGCCTACGGCCGTCCCAGAATCTTTACAACGTACTGGCGAGCACATCCTCGATCACACTGCCGCCCAAATGATGCAGGTGATGGGCTCTGGTTTCAGCGAGTTACAGCACGAAGAGATGCGGCAAACGCTCCTTCTGATGTGCGAAGCTACTGTGGCACTGGATCATTGTCATCGAGGGGGATCATTACCTCCCGCAATGTGAGTTCTCGACTTTATAGATTGTTCATATTTATTAATGTTTACGTAGGCTAACCAGAATCAATAGTTGGGATGTAGCACGAATCAGGCTTGCCGTGCAGCACAGGTTATGCTGGTTCGAACCGCTTACCCCAGAGCAGACCAGCTTGGCTGACATACAGTCCGAGCTCTGCCGACTGTCAGCACTCATCTACAGTGATCTAGTGCTCTTCCCCATACCCGAACAGTCAAGCGTCAAGCAACCGCTATTATACGACCTTAGTCGCGCCCTGGACAAATACGAGTCTGGTCACAGATCGTTAGAGTTTGACCGAGACTTTTTGGCGTGGTGTGTCATGCTCGCCGCGGCTGCCTCCACCTCCCACACAGTCTTCCGATCTCAATATATACAGCGGCTTGAAACCGTCATTCGCTCTGATGAGAGGTTAAGAAACTGGGATTTCTACAAGGGCTTGGTACGAAGATATATTTGGTGGGGCTACCTACTTGATCCCCTGGCCAGGGAAGCTTTCACCGCAGTCTCGTGGCAGGACATTGATACCACCGGCGTTGGGCTTGCTCCTGATAGCGAACTGGGACATAGTATCCAAGATACTTCACCCGAATTGTTCTCCAGGAGATGAACGTCAATATTGAGCACAATTTAAAGGTTATGCCCCGAACGCAAATTGCAGCGACTTTCCATCAAAAGATGGCCAACTACATGCGAACCAAGCAGGCTTCCCTCAATCTGCCAGCCTACTGGAATCAGCACAGGCGGGCATGATATAGTCAGCGAGTGTCGCCACAGCGGATGTCGGCCGGAGTGGGTTTCAAGGCTGATGGAATTCATTACGAGGTCATGCCAGTAATGAGGTCGTGGCTCCCATTGCGGTTCACCTTGCCCTCACAACCTGAGTGCAAATGGATCAGGACTACCGTCACATATCAATTGGTGCAGTGCATTGTTTGTATTTCGGGGAGGTAGCTCAAGATTATTCGAAAATCAGAAAAGGCAGATTCATATCAGCCTCATAAGATGCTTGAGAATCATTTTCGATGTCCAAGTACATACTTCAGGACGAGAGTGTTTAGGGGACTATATTGCTACGAATAGGGAAGGCTACTTTAGGCGCCAAATCCCCATTGGCTTTTCCGAGGTGGAATCGGTGCTGCGGGCTATTGACTGTGGGCTGCAGCAGATTTGGAGCTCGGCTATCGAGAGCCGGCGAAACGCCTAGAGTTCCCTATAAACTCCCATTGGGCATCCCCCGCAGGGTCGACCACTTCGCCCCTTGAGTGCGTCACGGCAACTTTCCCGCACCACCTGCACCATCCACCTCCCGCAGCCCGGTTTTGGTGCCGCACGTGCAGCAAAGCAGCAGTGAAGGCATGCAAGATTGATGATGGCGATCGCAACACGTTCTTCAAGAGTTGTACCTGTAGCAGCTTGCATTTGACAATCTTGTGTTCGTCGACTAGCGAGTTGTCATGAGCTTGCTGCGCGGCATTGTCCATTTGTCCTCTTACCAGGGAACGTGTCACACCTACTCGAGATCGATTCTTGTCAACACATCCTCCCATGGAAACGGCTTCTTCGAAGAGGCCAACCCCTTCTTCCACAACCACCGATGACAGCGCTCCACCGACGAAGAAAATCAAGACGATCGCCGAAGTCCCAGCCCAGTACAGCGATGCGGTTCGAAAGAAGCTGGCGGCCACCTCGCGGACCGGCCAGGCCTGCGATCGGTGTAAAGAGAGAAAAATGAAGTGCGATAGTGATCCTGTGGCATGTCAACCTTGTCGCCAGAAGGGACTACGGTGCTACACCACCGACCGAGTCACAGGTCACGCACGCGAAAGAGGAGAGTCGGACCGCACAGAAAATGAACTTTCGTTCCTGAGAGACCAGTTGGCCGCGTACCAGCAAAGGTACGGCCCACTACAGCATGGAGAGCCAAGTAGTACCGGCCTCGCGACGGCCTCCAGAGGTTCAATATCCCATGCCGCGCCGTATACAGCATCATCTACCGTATCGGTGCCAGACGCGAAGTACGTCGGGTGGCCCGCGCCCGATCACTCTGAGCGACTCCATTCCGGTCCGGTCAAGGGAACTGTCGTTGACATCATGGATGGGACCATCGACATTGCCGACTGGGAGTGCGACATGATGAAAGACTACCCGGAGGAGACTATGAACAAATTCAACCTCTCCAGAACTTCCATTGTCAATACCATCTATGGATACCAACGAGTCGGAGATCCGAAGCTGCCACCGAAAGAAGAAGCCCTGCGAGACTCGAACCACTTCCTGGTCATTATGTCGCAATATGTGCCAGTGGTCCACAGACCCAGCTTTATGGATCTCGTCAATAGGTTTTACGACCGGCCGGAGACAGTCACGGCCGCTGAGCGAGTCCAGGTGGTCATCGTTTTTGCAATCATCGCACACCAGACGGCAGTGCGAAACCACCTCCATTCAGCTGAGAAGTTTGAGGAGTCGCACA
The DNA here is from genome assembly GCA_000835435.1 of Phialophora macrospora. Taxonomy (NCBI): domain Eukaryota; kingdom Fungi; phylum Ascomycota; class Eurotiomycetes; order Chaetothyriales; family Herpotrichiellaceae; genus Phialophora; species Phialophora macrospora. The sequence goes on along the minus strand of KN846957.1, from coordinate 398,477 downwards.
GCTACTTCCACTACGGTCTAGGATTCTATCGTGAACTGCTCCATGACCCTTCACTGGCGTCCATGCAGGCAATGGCCTTAATCATCGTTCACTTACGCAACCTGCCCAAACCAGGAATATCTTGGAACTACTGCCACGAGGTCCTCCTACGGGCAATAGAACTCGAGTACCATCGTGATCCTGACAAGATCCAACTTCCCGACGACGAGACCGATCCACTGTCGAAAGAGCTGCGCAAGCGAGTCTTCCACTCGATATTGGGGGTCTGTGTGACGACAGGTTGCCGTGTAGGTTTGCCTGCGCCATGGCAGTTCCAGCACATTGACTTGCCTCTACCCAAGCCTATCAAAGACTCCGAGATATCCAAGCACGGCATTGCTCCAGAACCGTCAGGTCAATGCGACTTCTGGCCATGTCTACATCTGGCCAAGCTCCTGCCGCTTCTGACAGAACTGCACAACCATATTGTCGCGGTCCGGAAGCCCGCTGCTGAATATCTCCGAACCGTCGAGGCGCTGAACGCAAAGATAATTGCCTGGCGGCAGGACTGGGATGATTCCATGCGGTCGGAGTCTAACAGGCACGTCAACCTCCTGGTGGCAACTCTTCTGTTTGAGACCTGGGCCGCTGAATATCAATTAAATCTACATCATCCTGTGTGTTGCACCAGTGAAGATCCCGAGGTGATTGAAAGACACCTGGACATCTGCCATAAATCCGCCAAGCGGCTCTTGCAAAGCTTCCACATCTTGTCGAGCAGGTATAAAGGCGTGGACTTCACGTGGCATTCGACATTGGCATACGCTACCGGCTTCGGCATCACACTCTATGTCTACCGAAGAAGGAAAGGTCCCATGACTGTGGAACAGTTTGAGGCAATGAGGAATGAGCTGAAGGGCTGGACGTCGTTGATGGCGTATGCTGACCTGGTGCTGAGTAAGTGAAAACTTGTCTACTAGCAGTAGCGTGGCGGCGACTGACTCGTGAAAGGGACGGGCAACCATTTACAAAGACAATTTCAGCCCCGAGTTCAAGCCCTCGAGGAGGAATATCGGAGATTGATGGTGGACCAGTGTCCAAAGCCACCCGGCACGCAAAATCCCATCAGCACCGCCAATGGCTCCAGTACCAGCCCCCCCATCAACGTCGAGCAGCAGGCCATTTCTTTTCAAGAGCCTTCCAACCCGAATTCTCTGAAGCACAGAAACAGCTTCCCTCAATCCATGTTCATGCAATCCCAAATGCTACCCCAGAACCCACCCCAGTCTCCGTTCAGCCATCAACAGCCCTGGCCAACAACGTACACTTTGCTCCCCCAACCACAAGCACAAGGACAAATTCCCGGACAAGGGTCGGCTCTCACCTCGCCAATCTTTCCAAGCTTTTCCCAAGCGACGCCAAGTGGTCTCTCGCCTCCTGGGACTTATCCACCGGTTCCTACTTCTTTAGCGTCCCTGCTTAACGACTCAGGGAACTTCTACATGGGCTATCAGACGCCACCGCCGAACCAGAATGGTCTTGGAGGCACTGCAGGGCGTGGTGGAGGCGGCGATCCTTCAATGGCATTCTCTCCAAATCACTACTTCGATGGTCCCGGGCCACTAACGTGGCCTTTGATCAGTATGCCACCCGGCCAGCAATCATGAGGGGTCCACTTCTGTCTCGATTGCCGCAAGCCCCGGTAACCGTCTGCATGATTTATTTCCTCCCGACAGCAGGGTCTGATGACGTAAGGATGAGAAGCTGTACATAACTCTAAAGGGGCATCATTGATTGTATTTCTTCAAAAGCTCATCGACAGCATTTGCTCTCCCGATTTCCACACCTCTTGCTCATGCAATGCTTCGTGGCCGAACGCTGTTCCTGCCCAACTTGACGAGATCATGCCGCTAGAAGTGGAAGTCCCTCCATTGACACGTCACCTGGTCCGTCACTTTTCACTGCTCCCGTCATGTCTTCCCGACATAGATCAGCCTCAAACAGCCACTCGTTCACACGTTTGCACCTCGCGCGACGATCGAAGAACACCGCTTCGAGGTAATCAAATGAATGCTGGGATGTCCTTACGTCGGCTGCAGCAGCTTTTCGAAAACCCTTGCCAGAATCGAGCGGATTCCGCCTCTACGAAGCTGCCATCGGTCAGCTCAGGCAGTTTCAATTGCCTAGCTCGCCCTAAGCGGCTCGTCATGCCATCGGTATATGCACCTCACCCCTATGCCCGTGTCCAGATCCTTGCCCCACACATTCTGGTTACGCAAGAAGCATGATGACAATGCTTGGGCCATTGTTCACGCTGGCTGCGAGCTCAGCCGATCGGATCATCCTCCTGACACGGGCGGCGCAGACATGAAAGCATCGGAATTTCGACCCAAGCATCTTTGGCCCCTCGTCATCCGCTGAAGGAACTCGTCATTCTGTGAGTATCACGGCTGACTAGAGCTCGCACCGGCTCGGAAGACCTCGTATGATTAGATAAGTCCCGGCGAGGAAAAAGTAATCCTTGCCTTAGTCTGGATTCAGAACTGCACTTGCCTATCTAGGCCGGCACCGGCCCTAGCAGAGCGTGGTCCCCGCCAAGCGATACTCCTTTGGCCGAACCGTTCACAGAATCCCACCCACGGAGTCCTCGATAAGCATGTTTTAGCCTTTGCAGTCTGGAGAATAAGCACTCAGCCAAAATGAATTTAACTCCTGGCATGTTACACTTTAAAGTCATTGCGAGTCGAAATGACCACAGGACTTTGTCGCTGACTGCGGTCATAATACAGCAACGAAGATGGAATTTATCATCCAAAGGAATTTCACATTCCTCGCTCCATCAAAGGTGGAGATGCCTATCCGCGAAAGGGAGCTCGAGCATGCCGAGATCAGAGCTCATGCGGCAAGGTTCTCGCATCAAAGACGGGCCTGGCTCAAACTCCAGCAACAGCTGAAGCAACAGGACGATGAGCAGCACGAAGATGAAAGAAGGCCGTCCACCAATGCGGGAAAATATGGGATCCACGGCCGTCCGCAGTCCCGCGAACTCATCTTACTTCTACATAACTTTCACGGATCCTCAGATCCCTTCAACGCCTATCCGGTCAAAATCACTCCCGAGATCAACCGCATCATTGCCTATGCTAGGGATGTCATGCTCCCGAATGTCTTCTCTCCACCATTCTTCCGACGACTTACTGCCGGAGGCCCCAAATTGGTCAACTATGAGCGTTCGGACAGGGTTATAGGAGGGTCGAATTTCATTCTCAACATCCAGTTGTTCCGGGACATGAGTGAAGGCGCCGCTCTTGGTTGGTTGTGTGGCCACATTCCTCCCATCGTACGTCTCAACTCGCCTGAAACTACACAGACGCTGTCGGTGGCGAGACTCAAAATGCGAGCCAAAAGCATCAAACTGTTGCGAGAAGAACTGAAAGACCATCCAGAATCAGCTCCCGAATCGCTGGCTGCTCTGAGATTGCACATACGCACCCTATACGAGGCAGAATGCATGGCGGGGGATACCACAGCGGCTAGAGCTCACATGGATATTCTCCTTCGACTCGAGGATCCGGTCACTGACGAACGCGTCCGTCTGCAACATCTTCTGGTGATGATGTACAACGCTACGGAGCTGGCATGCAAGAAGCTCGAAAGAACCGTCATGCCGTTTGGCGCATGGACCAGCGAGAGGCTGGCGACGCTGTGGGCAATAAGTTCTACCTACATCCCCGTTGCGCCGCAAAGGATTCAGGAAGCCCACGCGTCGGTAACGTTCCCGGTTCTTCGCGAGGCCGTGGTCCGGCTGAGATACTGTGTGTGGATCGGCGAAACCCCGCTCGCTTTCACGGACACACAAGAGCGGCTCAAAGCCGACATGGTCTTTGCATGGACCGCAACGAAAACCTTTCAAGACTTGGGAGTTCTGATGAATCTGTACATGGATATCGTTGAAGGGATCGTTTCGTTCGATTCCGAGGGTCGTCGGCTCGTACAGGCATGCATGGTGCTCACATTGCTCTTCATGGTCCGCAAGTGTGTTCATGAGGCAATCATCGAGGACGGCACCGATGTGCGGGAAGCTTCACATATTCTCATACCTAGGCTGGAGCAGGACATGATCACCGCCATGGAGATGATGACTCCGGCGGAGAAAATCTATTATCAGGAAGCATTCCTGTGGATGCTCTACGCCGGAGCACTTCACGAACAGCGGCAGAAGAGCAGGGGGAAGCACTCCGATGCAAGGCCGAACTCACCAGACCCGCCGTGGTTCATGACCACACTGGCGAGACACGCAAGACAAATGAATGTTACCACTTGGGAGCATGCGAAGTCAATCCTGCAGGACTTTGTCCACGACAGGTACTTGGAGCCGGACGGCCATTTGTGGTTCGAAGAGGTTCTTCAAATTCAGAACGGTCCGAAACGACCTCAAGGCTCCGACGTCAAACCCGTTAGCCTTCCCGATCAATCTCCATTCGGATTTCTCGACTTCTCCGGTAAAAGCTCTGTCGCCTGTGCGGCTGGGTCATCGACCAATTCTTCAAGCAGAAGAATACGCAAGAAAGATGCGGCCGAGACTGTCGAAGCAAATCCCAGTCCTGTGTTGTCGACAAGCCCGAATGAGAACGCGCCCAAAACGGCAATCAGAGCTCCGGAGACAGAGTGTCGTCGCCTTCTGGGAACCTAAGTATGGCCTTCATTCAAGACAGATCAGAGGGTGCTGCTCCACCCCGTCTGTTTGGATCGTGTCCGTGTTGTCGCTGAGTGATTGGTACAATAAACGTGTTAGTAGTGGCATTAAACTACGAGCTCTCCTTCTCCGGGTCTGTAGCCATCCAGAAAGCCGCACATATCTTGCAGCACTTTGGGAAAGAGCCTATCAAGCATTGGAGAGCGCCATGCAGATCTATTTTGCCGACATGGGTTGCCACCTTTTCGACTTCTGAGAGACTTCCAATGATTACGAGTATCTTGAACTCCAGAACTCGTTGCGGCGTATTTTGGACAATTATTCCTCGCAGATCTCGTTAGATGTTCCTCAAGGAATCAGCGCGGGCTTTCGCACCTTATTTCATACCACCCACCGCTCTGCAGCGACTTGTTTAAGCCGTCTTCGTGCCAGTCCAAGCCGGTCGGAGCAACCAAATGTAGACTTCTGAACAGCAGCAATCGCTCCTCTGCGGCAGTCGCGTACATCCTTTACTGGGGAAACCCACTGAGTGGGGATGATCGGCAGCTCAGCGCAAGACTGAGATACGACAGAAACTGGTGCTATACTGTACGCTTGGTGTGTTTGTTCTGGCGCGGTTGATCATTGATCTACCGGACGGTTCAGATTGTGCTCATTCGGCAGGACCAGGACCCAGCTTTTGAAAACTAGGAGTTCCGAACTCCGGAACCAGCATCGACTTGATACCAGAAGTTGATGATGAGATTAACGAGAATTAAGAGTTGACCGTCATTATGCATGATTCACTGTTCTGCCTTGTTTGGCACTCTAGATTTGATGGCCTAGTGTCTTCCTCTTTTCGTACTGCTCAGCCCGTCTCCCTATCAACTACGAAATCGTGGGTGATACAGTCACTCTGGCAGGGGCGTTTTTCAGGAGATTTGCATGTCGAAAATCCCGCGACATGCTGTTCGAAAAATCGAGATTGTCGAGCCCAGCGGGCGAGGATCAAACACAAACACATCTGAGATGGATAAGCGCCCTCTAGTCAGTGGATATCAGGGTTATCGACGAAAGGGGGCACCGGAGCACCCCGAACAGAGCGCAACGAGGATGGCGGATGGCTGGATGCAAGGATGGCTAGAATGAGTGAACCCATCGCACAGAGAGAGCAGAATATGTACTGTATCAGTTGCAAAGCCGGTGTATTATTTAATCTATCACACTGAACGTCGTGAGTAATGCCGGGCTGTTTTTCAATATCGTCTCTCCCGTAGGTAGGGATGTACAGTACGTACAGTATAGAACAACCTAGAGTGATTACGATTACGAACATGATTATGATTCCCCAAAATCCGAATCTAAAGAAGGGGATTTCAGGTTTGGAAGTCGCAGCGTTCGATGGGACGGCATGTCAAGCAGGGTTCTCTCTATAAACACACTCGCCTGCTTGCTTGTGTGCTTCTCTCTATTGTCCTATGTACATACTAGGCAGGCACTTCACTTGTGTACCGGGATTACAGTAGAACTTCTCCTCCCCCTCTTCCTCGCCTTCTAATGCCAATATCCGACATCTCCATCTCCATCTCAATCTCAATCTCATTGATTGTCTAGTACGGCGGCGGCGCACACCCCGCGGCAGCAGGATCCGGGCCAGGGTGCAGACAATTATCCCTCTGCGCCTCGGGCACCGTCACGCTCAGGATGACCTCGCTCAGCAACTCGGGCCAGTTGCGATACAGCACGTTGGGCATGTCGTTGGGGGCGAACCCGTGGCACGGAATCCCCGTGGCGTCCTCGCCGGTGACGTTCTGGTCGACCATGTTGGCGCACAGGTTGACCTGCGGGAGGGAGGGGCGGCCGAGCGACGCGTTGACGGTCGTGATGTTGACGTCGATGAACTTGAGGCCCGGGCAGGGCACCAGCGGCGAGCAGTGGATGATGGAGGCGACGTCGAAGTGCGACGTGCCCGTGATGTTTTCCCACGTTACGTTGGAGATTTGGAGCTATGTAGAAAGGAGAAGAGGTAAGTATCAGGGTAAGCAAGGAGATTGTGCCTACCGATGAAGAGGGAATGACTCACCTTGCTCGTGTCACAGACGCTCGGGTCATGTCCGTAGACGCACTGCGTGATGCTAATGGGCTGGCCGACGTTCTCGATCCTGAAATTGCGGTACGTGACGTTGGTGATGGAGCCGCCGCCACCGCCGCCGGAGCCGCCGTTGTTGGTTATGTCCGCGGCCTTGCCTTGCCAGGCCTTGATCCACGCGCCGTTGGTCGAGTTGATGAGGTGCACGTCCTCGTAGACGATGTCCCGGACGAAGTCGGGGTGGGTGGGATCCTGGCCGACGGATCCGATCGGCATGCCGTGGGTGCGGTAGCAGGTGATGTTTCGGGACACGATGTTGGTGCTGTTCCCTTTGATGGCAATGCAGTCGTCGCCACTGGGCGGTGGAGTCAGTTCCGTCAAACAAAATCAATCATTGAGCGCGCGGTCAAACGGGGGCCGGGGCTGTAATCAGTGTATCTCAGATGGTCCTCACCCTTCGACGGTCCAGTTGTAGAAGAAAATATCCCGTGAATTCCACGTATCGGTGCCGTCCGTGTTGACCGTGAACCACTCGTTGTTGCTCGTCGAGTTCATGTAGATGTTCGACATGGTGACGTTCTGCGAGTGCGACACGAACGAGTGCCAGAACTGGGCCTGGCTCCAGGACACGCCGTCCATCCACAGATTCTTGGCATTGAGGATCGTAAACCCGATCGGTCGGCCCGGTTGGTTGCTGTTGTTCCGATTCTCATCGTACCACGCTTGTCCTAAGAGACTCGAACGGTGATGAATGAGTTTCTATGCTTCCACTCGAGGATGGTTTGAATGACTAGTTAAGGTTGGGCCTACCGTTGCCGTAGAACCGGCCCTGCCCAAAGCCTTTGAAAGTGACGTTCTCGCCGCCGAAGAACCACGCTGTCGACAGATTCGCATACGTTACCGAGTAGCTGTGTCCCAGCCAGTACGGGATGTTGTCGCTCCATCTCATCTCGCCGTGCAGCTCGACGTCACAGTTGACCAGCCCCGTCGTATTCATCACCTGGTTGACGTGGTAGGTGTAATTCTGCAGGATCACACTCCCATTGGTGCCACACAGCTCGAATGCGTGGAGGATCGACGGCGTGTCGTCCACAGGCTGCCCGAAATGGGTCAATGACTCCGGGTAAACATAGCAGGCCGTCCCATTGTTCACGACGTAGGCTGTTGCGGACGAGGCTATGCTCACAAGAAGGGCTACCGTCGACAACATGTTGACGCGGAGGTGGTCTGGCGAGACTTTCCTTGCGAGATGGGATGTTGTCTCCCATCGCCGTTTCTTCTCGGGGCCCGGCTTTTTGTAGCAACCGAGCCTTTGGGGAAGAGAGAGGCATTGTCGCACGTTCGGCCACAGCTCCGAGGCTCTCCAACGGTGTCCCGGTGTTCAGGCACGAGTTCGGCAGCCATTGTACGGTGTGCGGTGTTGAAACCCACGAGCTTGCCTCTTTCCTGCCTGGCATCGTCTCTCTCGCCAGTCCATCCTGAGGGGTTTGCGGGGAACCGTCGGGGTCCCCAGGTGACGACGGAGCCTATACTCCAGCTGCGGTCTGGATAAAATCGATATAGACTTTAACGTCGTAGCGGGAGATGTACACAATACCCAGGACTCCGCAGACGTGCAGAAGACGCTGGTGTTTTTAGCCTGAAGACGTAGGAGGCTGGCAATGATCTGCTCGGGAGAAACGCCACGGCGACACTCCGCGAGCTAAGCCGTGCTAAGCTTCGTCCGGGGCTCGGTAAGGCTGTCCAATAGGGAGTCGGTCGACGGGCATCCGTGACTACCCCGCACTCCTCTGGTGAAAAAACGTGTCATATTTTGCATTCCGCTGTTTTCCGTCTAAAATCCATGGTGAGGTGGTGAGTAACATCCCCACCGAATGATGAAACTTGGGATGCTAACAAGTGTCCCTCAGGCCGAGTGGTTATGGCGCAAGTTTCAGGTATCTGGAGCCTATGCTTTGGTTTTCAAGAAGTACTTGTGGGTAAAACCGCGTGGGGTATGTTGTCGCTGTTGATGTTTGTGCGATGCAGCTGTTAACTGTGAGAAGTTCGAGTCCCACCCTCATCAACTCTTTTTTGCCTTCAATTAATTTTATTGAACGATGTTTTTTGGCCTTCACGTTGTCTGATTAAGATTGATTGTTGATGTTTCTACATGCCGTCCGTCAACTCTCTGTAGCGTATTACGAATAGCGTTGTATTTCATCGAACCGGTACTCGGACAATGGCGTATCCAGTCCCTCGCCTATCGCAACCCAATCCACGTATCGTCTACCCATGAACCCGGTGAACGCTCATCCATCTGGTCTTCGGGGGTCCGTTACATTCCTGAAGACCACCAAAAGATGCATTCGTCCCCAAGCTCACACGTGTTTCTGCTTGCATTCTATCCAGCACTCACACGCCGCCACTTGAATTCTCTCACTTGACCAGCCCTATAACTGTCTTTCCTTGTTCCTCGATTGGTGGCGTTCCTACTTTCTCCGAGTCATGGACACTAATCGACTGGGATCGCGATTGAGGTCGTGCGGGCCCGATGGTGCTCTGGCGGCGGCCCTTGCGTCGAAGCACTCGGTCATCCAGATACCTCGCGATCGCTAAGGCGAGACCCAGCGCCAGGACGCCAATGTTGACGCTAAAGGCGCGGCGATAGCGCGGTCTGTCGTCCGAGCGGAAGATCTGCGCGCCATAGATGCCGGCGATATTGGCGCCCATGATGACCCTACGTACTGGAATTAGCAAAGACTTCGAACGGGTCACGGTCCACGGGTCGTAATTGGGGCGACAGCACTCACATGGCCATGGCAAGCGCTCGTTCTTCGGAATCCTCACAAGTGAGGGACATCCAGGCGATGTTAAGCGGGTGTGAAAAGGTCCCGAACGTCTGGGTCCAGACGACGCCAAAGTATTTTGCTCCTCGGCGGCCGTTGAGCTCCGTAAAGCCACGGTTGAAGATGTAGCCGAGAAGATGGCAGCTTAGACCCGTAATGACGGTCGGTCCGCGTTTATTGCTGCCATAAGGTTAGCGCGGTGGCCTGGCCAGTTCCAAGGCAACTCTTCGGAAACGTACAAATGATCAGAGACGTAGCTGAAGGCGAACGAGGTGGGAATCTGCAGGAACAGACCAACGGATGCCAAGGCGTTGCTTGATAATTGACCGAAGCCGAACCCATTCACAAGGGACGGTGCGTAAGTGTCGAAGGCACGCTGCGGGCCGTTGTTGCACAAAGTAATAAGGACATGGACGTAGAGACGCCAATTTGAGAACTGGGAGTCGGATGCACGTCAGCATCAAAGTTCAATTGTTGTGACGCCAACATCAGTGCGAGGGCTTACCGCTTTCTTAAACCCTACCCGGCCAATCCGTTTCTTCTTCTTGCCTTTCATGGGATCATCCAGCAAGACTCGAGTACGAAGGATATGAAGCTCTCTGTCGTTGAACATCCGAACGCGGGGGAGGAACGTGCTGTGAGGGTTTTTGAACGAGTCTGGCAAGAAGAACCCGAGGATGAATCCGCTCCCAATGGTGAAGATGCCCATGATGACGAACAGCCAAAACCAGCCTGCCTTTCCGGCGACACCACGCATGTGAAGGATCCCATACGCCAGGAGCTTTGAAGAGGCCTGGCCAAACTGATTGCCGAAATAGAAGAACATGACTCTCTTGGCTGTTTCTGTTCGCGTGTACCAGGTCGATAAGGTCCATAGGCCACCGGGAATAAACCCCGACTCTGTCATGCCGAGCAGAAATCGGGACGCAATAAAGGACCCGTAGTTGTTTTGGAAAGCTTGGAAGGTGCTGACCGTACCGAAAAGAAAGAGCTGGAGGGTCAACCACTTGCCGGGGCCGACGCGGTAGAGAATCATGTTGGAAGGAATTTCGAACAGCACAATACCAAGGGACAACATCTGCTGGCCAACGTTGAACTCATTCTGGGTGATACCGACGTCTTCCATCATGTTGTCCGTGATGGCGTTTGCGATGTTTCCTCTATCGAGTTCTGGAGGGCCGAGAATGAGCACGCTGCCGGAAACAGGGTGCTGGGAGTCGATACAACTTACGCAAACAAAAGAAGCCGAGAGTTAGGAGCGGCATGATAATAAAGTCCAGCCTGTAGCAGACGATGCATGTCAATCCATGATTTCGGGTGTTCGGTCAAGAGTATCGGGCACCGTGCTCACTTTCTCTTTGCCTTTGCCTCCTCGCTCGGCGTCCAGTCGACCTCCAGGGCAAGGGGTTCCTCATCTGGGCTAGGAGAAGGATAGCCGTCTGGATCGGGAGATTTCTTGTCTAAGTGCGACATTGTAGCTGATCAGGGCGAGGAATGCGTGCTACTTGCGTTGGTGGAGATTTGACCAGTATTCTTACCTGGCATGAACAGGGAAGGGCTCAGTATTCATAGCTTCCCTCGACCTACCTGGTGGTCCCCGATACACAGGATCCTGGTCTTGTCTAGGTTTCCTGGGCGTTGGCGAACTCGTGGCCAAGCTGGTCGTGCCATGTCCACAAAGTCTGGGACAACCTTGGCCTGCTGTCCAGAGTGGTCCAAAATATCCGCAAGATGGGCAAGACATTCAAGAAATGTCTTCGACGCCCGCCGCCATACACCAGAATCCAGAGGCAGCCGTCCGCGGGGACGGCGCAGCTGCGACATTCGTGGCGGCTCGACGCCCGGGTGGATGCTACCAAGAACGCCGCCTGCACGAAGATGCGGTGTGCCGAGTGATTTCGACGGCGGATCCTATAATCTTTGTATGAGAGTAGTCAAGATTATCGTGTATGTTCGGTGAGCTGCTTGGCCTCGGCCTTGTCGTCAATATTATATCCTATGGGATGGGGAGTCAAGGATGGCGTGCTCGACCCCGTAAATGATGGCATAACGCCCAGACAAGCCAGCTCGAGCGGAAGAGAGCGAAATCCGCCTTGACGCGCGCCGTGCTTGTCGGTCGGTGTTCCGATATTACTCTGTGCCATCGAAGTTGTCGATACTCTGCACGATCGAATCTATCGACTCCCTGCCAGGAATCATTGCCCCCCCGATTGGGAGTGCGGAGGAAGTGAGCGGGAAACATTGGTTTCACTGAACGCAAACCGCACGTGATCCGGGGATGTAGGCCAAGTGCAAGTGCAGCTCTCCATCATCTCGACTTCGGACTTGAACTTCGACATGAACAACGTGGGAACTGTGCACATGGCAACACGTAAGAGAAAGGCACCGAAAATAACAAAGCTTCGCAGCAATCGTATCTGCCTCATCCGATGAGCCCGAGCCTACACTTTGACCACAATCTTCCCCACGAAATCCTGGCTTCTCAGACGTTCGAATGCCTTGGGTGCATCCTCCCATGCATAAATCTCTTCGATTTGGGGGTGGATATCGCGATCTTCGGCGAGTGTGACCGCTTTCTCGAGCATTTTCTTGCTGTAGATCAGAATTCCTTTCACTAGTCGAAAACAATCAGCAAACCTCTTGCAAAACAACACAAGCAATGGCGCCATTCTGACTCCATCAACTCACCAGTCTTGGCTCCAAGAAGAATTGGCATCACCAGTTCCAATGGTTGCGGCGGAGTCAGCATGCCCACTATGCAGACTGTTCCTCCCTGCCTGAGAGCCTTGATTGACGCTTCTAGTGTACCCGAGCCGGCCACATCGCACACCAAATCAGCTCCCTTCCCGGCAGTGAGGTGAAGCACTTCTTCACCCCAGTTTGGTGTTGTCCGATAGTTGATCAGCTCCGAAGCACCCAGACGCTTCGCGATCTGCAGCTTCTCAGCTGTTGAGGACGTCGCGATAACTCGAGCACCTAGTGCAGCTGCGTACTGTTCACTCAAGTCAGTCACTTTTTCACAATGTCACAGATTCCGGGAGTAAATGTACTTGGATAACAGCACAGCTAACACCTCCGGTTCCTTGCGTGACAACAGTAGTTCCTTCCCTGACGTCAATGCTTCCCAACACATTGATCGCTGTACCCGCCGTCGAAACAAGCGCAGCGGCCTCCTCGTATGAGAGATTTTTGGGTGCCTTGACGACCCAAGTGTCCTCGACGACGACGTACTGGGCCAGGGTCCCATTATGGTCTCCCGCACCCAGTGTGTTGGAAATCTGTACGACACCAACATCACCGTCCAACCAGTCTCTGTTGGGCACGAGAATCACAGCCTGTCCAATGCTGCCTGCCCATTTACTGTCAGGGCCGGCCTGGACAATTTCGCCCGAACCATCGGAGCAAGGTACGAGGCCCGGAACGGTGCGGACGGGGTAGACAGGTGAATCAGCCAGACACAAAAGGTCACGGAAGTTGAGGGCCGCAGCATGCATACGGACCAGGATCGATCCTGGTCCAGGTTCTGGGATTGGGACGGTCTTTTGCGAGAGGTTCTGAACCAGGTTTGGAGAGAGGTGTGAGTGGGAGTCGTCCACAATATTGATCTGGTAGGTTAAGGCCATGTCGAAGAGTTATCGCACGGATGAAGTCGGAGTCCAAGGTAGCGACGACTCACAAACAAAGAGAGATCCTGTGGGCAAGCTTTATACCCCTTTCGTATACCGCTTTCGCGGCCAGTACAAGTCGCTCCCAGTCCTGCATCTCGATTGTTCAGCACGACTCCTGGTCCATTATGGAGTAGTGGAATTCCGCAAAATTGAGAAACGCGGCGTTATTCGCAAAATAGATCAATACTCCGCCATCAACGTAACAGCACAGCGCAAGCGCAGTTCATCATGCAGCTGCACATTACATGCGTGCTGCATTATGCTCACAAGCCACCAGAATCATTGTCTCATAGGCGTCAATCTGAAGCGGGTCTCCGTCGCTCCATTTCTTCACGTACTCTCGATATGTGACCAGGTCATTCTCAGCGCCAGAAGTAGCTTGCCACCAATTGTCTTCCGAGAGGCCCCAGAGTTTGCCATCGAGGGATACTGGCAACGTCGCCATCAGAGGGACGGACCTACAAAATCCGTTCTTGAGGAGAGAGTATATCGCCTGTAACATCACCGAGACTAGGACTGTTCGCCGAGCACTCTCCATTGCGACCCAGTGTTCATACGTTGACCGGTTGGGGAGAAGACCATCCCGGCAAGCTGTTCCCATGTTCTGGAGTCGCATTGTCCAGGCGTCAAGGATCCCGAGCTGCCTTTCGGCATTGGCACGCTGACGAATTGACGAGTCATCGAACAATCTGATGATCTGGTAGAAGATCAGCGCTTGGGTGCCGAGCAAAAGGTCCTCAAAACCCCAAGACGATGAACTGGAAATCAGCCGTGAGATGCTTCTGTCCAGCATGGAGAACACTAGTTGCTGATTATCCGGCCCTTTTTGGCAATACATGGCGCTAACACCAAGCAGATCCTGGTACCCTTGAGGGATGTCGGCTCGGTATGAAGTGTGATGGATGAATGGCAGAGGGCTGCCGTGGGCCAGTTGCGTTATGCACGCCTGGAATCGATGGACGGTGAAATCGACCTGTTCCCGACTGATAGGCGCGAGCTCTGGAAAGTTGAAAGACTCCCAGGGCGTGGGTTCGATTCTGCTTGGGGTGGGACTACAAACCATGGTCTCGCTTGTAGATAGGGGGGGTGGAGGCGGTTCATGAGGCTCGATTGCTATTTGGCTGATGGGCGGCTGACGTTCTTCGACGTCTTTTGAAGGCGTCACCTGCAAAGATCAGCTCTGACACATTCACACCGCACAGAAATCCCGGACATATTGACAATTCAGCCGGCGCCTCAAGCACCGGGTACAACGCGGAAGACCCAGATCGCAGCGTCGCTTCACGCGGACACATTCGATGCACGCCTTCCGGCGAGTGAGACTGCGATGGACGAGCATGCTGAGCGACTGAGACGGAACTGATCCTGGCCCGAAGAGGGTTTGCTGTGGTGTCCATGGCGACGAAATAGTGGCATTGGTAGAAGGTGATTAATAATATCGGATTGAGGCTTTTGCATGGGTAGGTGGAATTCCGCAAAGCTTAACGACGAACCCAGCATGCGGTGGGCCCAAGTGCGGCGGCGGCGGTGGATGAGGCGACTGCAACATTCACTTTGCCTTTACCATATGGTTTGGTGCAAGCCGATAGCACCTAAATCTTGGCGCACTGCGGCGAGTGCGAATTCACTTTGCGTTGAACTCTGCCTCACTTTCGTATTTCATACCACATCCAATCATCGTCTTAAATGCGCTCGACGCAGCCCAAGGATAGGATACCGGTTTGCACATTCATTCCGCGTCACATGCTCGCTCCCAATGCAATGATATTAGCAATTGACACAATGGTAGAACCCATCTCATGCATCAGATTCTGCTATCAAAGCAACCGGCGAAACTGACGCGAAATTCATTTCCTCGGAAGGTCGATGATGGCAGCAAGAATAATTGCGACGTCTATGAGAAAGGGGAGGGAGAGGAACGCATCACGCAGCCATGGCGGATCAGAGCCAGAAACAGGTCGCCAGGTTGAGACCGACAGACCTACTTCAATCTCCTTTCCCCAGACCAGACGAACCGATTCTAGCCTACCATCAGGAAAACCATCAAGGACCGATCTGCTAGAAGGAGGTGTTAGAGAAGAGTTGCAATACAAAAGCATCCGTCGGACGATGAGAAATCCCGACAGTTGCGCGGGCCACACGACCATGAACCCTTCTAGAGCGTCTGCTCGAGGTGTAAGTCCGCCTTTGGCTTCGTCCAGGCGCGTCCGATCCTGAACGACGTTGGAAACCAGTCCGGCTCCTGACCCGTTGTCATCATCGACACCAGAGCCTCTGCACTACGGTATGCCATGGCCATTCCATGGCCATTCATGCCCACCGATGCCCAGAGACCCTTCTCTCCTGGAATCTCGCCCACAAGCGGGAAGGTATCGGGCGTGTAGCAGGTAATACCGGACCAGTCTCGGATCTCTACACTCTGGTTCCCCCACGTTTCGCGTCCAAATACGTCTGGCGCCGAGCGCTTCAAATATGCCGCTATTTCTGCATTCACGGTCGAATCGTCGGTGTTCCCCATCTCCCTTGTCTTGGAGACGCTCCGGCCGCCGCCGTACAAGACGTCACCGTCACCTTTCAGACCAGGGGCGCGAATCATGAAGTAATCCCCAGAGCCACGGTCGTTGACCCCCACGCTCTTGCCCCGAGTTTGATGGTCTGATAGGTCGGTTTTGGGTCTGATTGCTGTGACTTGACTTCTGGAGGGCGTAAGGAAACCGGTTTCGTCGATGCCATGATGCAGTGCATTCGTGTAGCCATTCGTGGCTAGAATTACCTGCTTGCCGTGTGCAGTGCCCCTGTTCGTATGGACCTCCCAATTGACAGTGCCAGGGGCAGGCATTGGTTTCACCGCAAGCGCAGGCGTGTTAGTTTGCAGATTGAGTCCTTTCTCGAGACTCAACTCCAGCATCCTGCACACAAGTAGATAGGGGTTCAGGGTGTGTGCAGGGTAAGTCACCGCTCCGAGAACATTCGGCAAGCCCAGGTCGTCCCTCGCCTCCTGGCCGTGCCATACTCTTCTCTTGACCAATGGTGGCACGCCGGGCCTCCTCTTACTTACCTTTTCCCTGTACCTAATCACGTCAACCACTTCCGCCCAGCCCTGTTCGGTATAATAGGCGTCCGCCGTCTCTACGTCTTGAAAGTCGCAGTCGACCTTGTGGTCCCGCACGAAATCGGCAATATCTTGGACATTCTGCTCTTCTAATTGCTCAAACTTGAGGGCCTCGTCCTCGCCAAAGGAGGCCGCATACTTCTTAAAGTTCAACCACCAACCGGCACGACAGTTGCCGCCGTTCCGGCCTGACGCCCCAGAGGCTGCAGTTCGAGCTTCAAGCATCAGGATCGAAAGTGAAGGGTTGCAGGATAGCAGCTTATACGCCACTGCGGCACCAGACACGCCGGACCCTATAATGATATAGTCGAACGTGGTGGATGTTGGCAGGGAAGTAGTCGTGCGGTGGTTGGCTATGGCATGAGGTGGGATCTGCCAGTAAGATGTCGTCGGATTAGGCCGAGGAAAGCCTTTCGGCACTTCACCGCCGCCCATGCTGAGAGCAGAAGGATTGGGTGCAATCGAGTCCAGAGCGATAGACCACCAGATGCAGTTAAACGGCCAGATGCGACGACTCGACTTATATGTACAAGATGCAGTGGCGAATGCTGAATGCAAGTGCTGCAACCATGTAGCGAAACAACCGCTAGCGTGTGTTGGAGCTGTTTTGTTGGACACCTTGCGTCGATCATGTTGCTCATCACGGGTGTATCCATCGAGGATCGACAGGGAAACCGAATGGGAACACGGCAGATGGCTCTCTTTGGCTCTCCCCTCATCACCTTCGGTGAAGCTTTCCGCCCAAACACGAGGCCAAGTGATGGACGAGGCGAATCGCAGGAAGCCCGCCCGGTCTGGCCAGGGACATTGGTCTATACGATCAGTCCCAATTGGTACCGACTGCGTTCGGGCAGGCAACATGGACCGCCAACTTTGGACCATGGATCCGGAAAAGTTTTCCGACAGGTAGTCCCACCTGCCCCGACACCTGATACAATTCGGGCCACAGGTATAACAAGAAGAGTCAGGAGCCAGCTCTCCTGCTATCTTATACAATGGTATGGACCTTGAACCTTTTCACTTCGACAGGACGCAAGCTGATTTGTGAACCGTTACCGACAGTGCGAAGCATTCGACTTGCTCCGTGGCACTGTCGTACGCCTGGGGAGATCCCACGCTCTCTCGTAGCATCGATTGTGATGGACACCGTGTTGGTGTGACGAAGACCTTGTACTTTACCTCATCACAAACACAGTTGACTAGTATGGCCCAACACGATTATGACCACAGACGAGTAGTGCCACCAGGTCTCAATCTGGCAAAAGCGACACCGATAGACAGTGCGAAGTTCCATTGAGACTCCTAACAGATAGAAGAGGGAGTAAGGCAGCTCGAGGATCCATGGTGGACGAATTACCCTCAAGCTTCTAAGCGAGCATGCACTTCGTTGTCACATTGGATGATGTTAAGCCACTGTTTGACCGACTTTCAGGCACTCAGTGAGTCCCTTGCAGGAGAAAACCGAGATCGTGATGACAGAGCGTGCGGGTGATGATGCCCTGACTCGAGTTGCTCTACCTGGTTGCGAGTTCTGTCGTAAATCTTGCGCCTTTGGGAACTGGATGCACGCCCCAATTCCACACCTACGGATTCTCAGGGACCGCGAATGCCACCAATGCTTACGCCGTGGCCCCGGCGACGGACGAACCGAGCCAATCGTCGTCCCCCACTCGGGGAGGACGTGGGTCAAAGACACGGTGGGATTGTTCCCTGGGACTAAACTGCCAGTCGTCGACGACTGTCTTTGTAACCTTTCTTGCATCATGAGTCGGAACTCCTCTTGTCTCGCGGCATCTGTACATTCCAAGCGTTCTCTAATTTATCGCCGGCGTTGATATTCAATCTTCAGCGACTCTGCCAACACCTTTCAAGGAAGGGCCGCCAGAACCGGGTCAGCAACAAATGTCGCAATCCTTCCAGCATGTCCTGGATACTGGCCGCATCGTCACGCTGCTGGCCCTAGCAACGGCTGTGTACATTGCAGTTAAGGGCTTCCAGGTGATCCGGCGAACATACAGAGCTCGCCGTCGTTATCAGGACATCCCGCAGCTGCCTCGGCATCCAATATGGGGCCACCTAATCAACATGGGAGAGAAGCTCAATCCGGCCCTGCAGAGACATCCAGATTACGCCTTTGAAGAGATCTGGATGTCGCTCGGCAGGCCCCCTGCGTTCCTGATGGACCTGCACCCCGTGGACAGTGCCTTCTTGATTGTGGCAGACCCCGGGCTGGCCGAGGAGATCTCCCAGCCGAACCCGACATTCAAGTACTCCCTCCCGAAGAGCGATACGCTCATGTCCATGTACCGACTCATTGGGCTCGAATCGCTGATCATTGCCGAAGGCGAAGAATGGAAGATCTTGCGGCGGAGATTCAACAAGGGCTTTGCACCTCAGCATCTGCATACTCTGGACGGGCTGATCGTGTCCAAGACACGGGATTTCATCGGGCGGCTGAAACAGGCAGCCAAGAGCACAGAGACGTTTTTGCTCAAAGACTACGCCCAAGATTTAACCACAGATATCATCACGACCGTCGCCATCGAGAAGGACTATCACGCCCAAACGCTCCCGGAGGGAGTAGGATCAAAAAGTGCTTTGGGGATGCTGACCGCATCGAGGCTCCTGTCGAAACTGGTCTTCCCCATCGGCCGAGGATTTAACCCGTTCGTCTATTTTGACCCGATCCGCCCGGCCAAGTCGTGGTTCTACGAGCAGGTATTCAATCGCGAATTGGCGGCCCGGGTGCGCGAACAGATAGCTCTCGAACGGGCGCAAACAGACGCGACATCTAACGGATCCACGGAGAGCACCCCGACGCTCCAGAGGTCCATCACCCGCCTCGCGCTCTCGGGACTCGATCCAGACGCGGCATTGGTCCGAAGCACGGTATCACAGATCAAAAGCTTCCTATTCGCTGGTCAGGACACGACCGCCACGCTGATCCAGTGGCTATGTTTCGAGCTCTCCAAGGCGTCTTGGTGTCCTCGCTCAGCTACCATCCTGCAACGTCTTACCGCGGAGCATGACGCCGTGTTCGGCACGCAAGGCGGGCCCTTCAACGCTCTCGATGTCCTCGGCCGGACAGACGAAGCAGGGCGAAAAGAGACGGAAGCTATACTAGGCAGTCGCTTACCGTACACCACGGCCTTCATCAAGGAAACGCTACGAATACATCCGCCTGCCGCCACGGCGCGACTCGTCCCCGAAATGTCACCGCAGAATCCCACGCCTGTGACCATGAAAATACGCACCGCCCGCGGCGAGGAAAAGGACGTGAACGTCAACGGCCTGAGGATCTACAGTACCCAGCATCTTATTCATCAGAATACTGACGTCTGGGGTCCGGACGCCCGCGTCTTTCGTCCTGACAGGTGGCTCGACGACAAGTATATGTCGGGCTTGCCGACGGGCGCATGGCGGCCCTTTGAGCGGGGTCCGCGAAATTGCATCGGGCAGGAATTGGCGATGGTGGAGGCCAAGGTTGTGCTCTGCGCCGTGGCCAGAGGGTTCTCCTGGGAAAAGGTAGGGTACTCGGGGAGGAAGCAGACCGAGGGCATGGAGATACCGAGAGGAGACGGCAAAGATGATCCGGAGCGAGAAGTGTGGAGCATCAACCAGGTCACGTCGATTCCAGTGGATGGCATGAAGATGAGGGTCCGCCTGAAGGAGTAGCAGGGTGACAGGCGACGACGTCATGTAGGGTGTGTGCAATACGGAGTACACTTTCTGCACCGATTCTACGTGTGGTGCAACAAGGCTGAGAACGCAAGGCTGAAGTGGCTGGTGGGTGAAGACGCCACATCACGTGATGTCGGCACAAGCGTCGCGCAGAAGCCGATGGAGAGGCGCGGACGCGGCGATCTTCTTGGATTTTCGCCTCCCAGGCTCCCAGTGAAACACGCACCCTCAGTGAACAACTAGGCAGCCGAGGATAATGAGAGTCCAGATCGCGTCGATGCGTATCATTGTCGGCATTCAGGGTTCACACCAGCCGTGCCATAGGACCATGGGGGTTGTGCGTGCTGTGGCGTCCAATGCTTCTCGCAGCTTCGAGCTGCGTCGCGTAAGCTGATTCGCCCCCTGCAGACCGACGAAATGTGTTTGCCTGGCCGCGGGGTCCAGGGCATGGATGTCTATAAGATGTTGAACCTCGCTTGGTGGCTTGGACCTGCGTTCGCTTTTCGTTTTCATTTCCCCATCGAGTAGCCCTTTTCTATCCCATCGACACTTCGCATTCATCTGGTACACAACATCTGCACGTTGAACAATCAAGTATAGGCACTGCGTCATCAGGCAAGATGCCTAACATCTATTACCTCAACACACCGCCTCACCCGTTCTGGGACTTCGTCGCCGGGATCGAAGATCATCCCTTCTTCGCCCAACATCGACGACCCGGTCCACCACCACAGTCGGCCCGGCCAGGAGCTGAGCAGTCTCGAGCCCAAGCCCAAGCCCAGGCTCAGGCCAGCACCACGGCCAGTGATAACGCCAAGGGCAAGCAACCTCAAGCCAACGTGGAAGACCCACCAGAGGTCGATCCTTCGTCTGTCCGACCCGACCGTAAGGATATGCCGTTCCGCGGGCGTGGTCGGTTCGCCAACGCCTTCGACGATAACGGCAACAAAGAGAAGCACGACGGCGACAACGACGGCGACGACTGCCACCGCGGCAAACGAGGCTGCCACGGATATAGACGTGGCCACGAAAATGGTCCATGGGGTCACCGTGGGGGACCACCATTTGGAACCCCTCCATTCATGTTCGGCCCCAACTTCCCCTTCGGCCCTCACGGCCCGTTTGGCCGCCCCGGCGGCCGGGGGCAAGAAGAACAGGAAGGTGAACGCGAAGGTCCAGGCCACGGTCATGGACCTCATCATGGGTTCCGTGGTCGCGGAGGCCCACACAGAGGCCGCTTTGGACACCATCCCCACGGGGGACCGCATTCTCGCTCGCCACCACGCGGCGGTCCTTTCGCCCGTGACCCATCGGGCTTTGACCTGCCCTCGTTCCTAACTAACCTGGGCGAACGTCTCGGCGTCGACCTGACTTCCGCGGCGGAGGGTCTAGGACTCGGCCTCGGCCAAAAGCACCCTCGCTCCGCCGACTCAGACTTTGAGCCCCGAACCGACATCTTCGACACCCCCCAAGAATATACCGTGCACGTGTCCCTTCCTGGAGCCAAGAAATCCGACATTGGCGTCGACTGGGATGGCGACCGCTCGGTTCTCCGCATCGCGGGCGTGGTCCACCGACCCGGCGTGGACGAGGAGATGATGGCCCGCCTGGTCGTCGACGGCCGCAAGCGCGAGACCGGCGTCTTTGAGAAGACCATCCGTCTGGGCACGCCCAGGGAACCAGCTGTCGTGGACGTCGAGGCCATCTCCGCCAAGATGGTCGACGGAGTGCTCGTCGTGCGGGTCCCGAAGACAGAGAAGCGGTTTACGAAGAAGCAAGTCCGCGTGGGATCGGCTTCTCCTGACGCCTCGGCCGAACGACACGAGGAGACATACATGGACGCATACATGAACGAGAAGGAGCATGAGAAGGATCTCTTGTTTGACGCGGACGAGGACATGTACGACGGCGCGCCAGAGCAACACAGTGTACGCGAGACAGTCCCAGCCGAAGCCGAAGTTGACGCCAAGGGCAAGGGCAAACAGCGCGAGGCTGAAGAAGACACAACCAGAGAGAGGGATGACCGCTCCGAGACCATCGGGTTGGAGTATCCGCATACCAATGCCGAGACTCTCCCACGTTACGAAATCGAAGAACCCACGGAGAGTAAGCTGGCCAAGAAGGGTCACAATCCCAGTCAAAGTCCGGCCGAGCACGAGGAGGACGACCACATGAGCGACTGGGAGAAAGATGGCTCTGACGCCGGCGCTGGTGCAAAGGACGCGGACGAGGATGAGGCTGAGGACGAGGGAGAGTACGAGTACGTCAAGATCAACGTTGATTGATCGAGGACTTTGTCGGACAGCCGGACAATCAGTCAGTCGCGTCAGTGATGGTGTAATTTTCACAAAGTCTTATCTAGGGATGGGTAATCTCACGCACTCGCTCATTTCATATCATGAAGGAACTGGAAGTACAGTGAGTGTCTATACTCGGTACTGTGCGCCGGAGCAGGAACTAGCTAGCAGTGGGTACCTAGGTGGGTAGGTGGATAAAGCACAAGCTACCAATCTATCATCTTCTAATACTCATCCAGTGGGTAGATAGGTGGATCTATCTACCAATCTATCATCTTCTAATACTCATTCATCCACTTGTCGTTCCATCCACGGCACATATTCGTCAGGACGTGGTCATTCTCATTCTCATTCTCATTCTCATTCTCATTCTCATTCTCCTTCTCATTCTCATTCTCATTCTCATT